>CM042381.1:27500-137500 GCA_023634145.1 Thymallus thymallus
TAATGTGTGTCGGTGGTGGACAATAGTTCCAATGATCTGCAGTTCTAACAGAACCTTGATGATAATCTCAAGTGACACTATTTCACATTTAGTGCCTTAAATGTCTAGCAACCCATAGGTTGGGAGTTAAAATCTTATCACAGAGAGCTTTATAAGTTCAGCTAATTAGCAACTTTTCAACTACTTACTTATTTTTTAGCTACTTTGCAACTTTTTAGCATGTTAGCTAACCCTTCCCCTAACCCTAGCCCTTTAACCTAGTCCTAAACTTAACCTTAACCCTAACCCCCAAATCCTAGCCTAGATAACATTAGCCACCTAGCTAGAATTAGTAACATTTCATATGTTTAGCAAATTCGTAACATAAAATATGAATTGAAATTCGTAACATATCATACTAAATAGGTGATGGACAAATACCAAATTAATACATACCATACGAAACGTAACATATCATACTAAATGGATTGTTTCAGATTTACGTACAGAATAATACAAACCGCTCTGAGACCATGTTGGATCATAGTAGTGCACTATATTGGGAATAGGGTGTCATTTGAGATGTAGTCCTCTTTCAGTGACCTGTGTGGTGATGAGTCTCACCTGCAGGTGTAGGCGTGGTTCTTCCTAACGCTGCTCCTGAAGAAGTCCTTGCAGCCGTCACAGCTGGATGCTCCATATGTGCAGACAGGGCTCCATAGTGTGGCCCTGTCTGCACATATGGAACACACGCTCCCATTGGTCTGTGGCAGCAGAGGGGCAGGCTCTGGCATCATAAACTCTGTCAAAGTCACTGCATTGATGTGCAAGCTGCGTTGCTACAGATGCTGGTTCAAGACCCATGAGGTGATGCACAACTGGCCCAGCGTCGTACAGGTTAGGGGAGGGTTTAGCCAGCCGGGATGTCCTTGTCCCATTGTGCTGTAGCGACTCCTGTGGCGGGCCGGGCGCATGCACACTGACACGGTTGCCATGTGTACAGTGTTTCCTCCAACACATTGGTGCAACTGTCTTCCGGGTTAAGCGTGCAGTGCGGCTTGGCGGGGTTGTGTTTCGGAGGATGTACAGCTCTCGGCCGTCCGTACAGGAGTTGCAGCGATGTGACAAGACTGTAACTACCAATTGGATATGTTGAAATTGGGGAGAATTGTTTTGTTTTATTATTTAGATTCATACACTAAAGCAGACTGGGGGTCTGATGTGTAGCTACTGTATGTGTTGAATTGACTCTTGACACTTGGGCACAGACATGCAAGGATTTCTATTACTGATGACCTCAGGCTAACATTAGAAAAGCTTTGGTGATGCACAATGGAATAGTGGTCTTGTAGGACACTATTCTACTTTTACTGAGGGGATAAATAAACATCTCCCCACCAGCGTCTGCAGAGAGCGGATCACTCAGCTGAGAGATTGTCAACGCTGTCTGACAGCAGATAAGCACGATTACAGAGCGAATGATTAATCAGTGCCATCATCAGCTAAGGCAATTAATGAATCGCTGTTCATTCCACCTCTGTGAAGGGAAATAACCTTGTGCTGCACATAAAAACACACAACTTTCCAAGGCTGAAATGTGTTGATTGTAAGCTTATAGGGCTGTAAGAACAATGTCAGCGTTGTGTTGTTCCCCAGGTCTGATGAGGTTTGGAGGGGGTAATAAAAGCAGGGTTATAGGTAGAGATATCACTGCTGTATGTTGCTGCCAGACTCACAGGCCCTCAGAGGACCACTGCTTCTTATTACTCAGAGGAAGAGGAAACTCCCCATTTAATTAAAGCAGATTCGGGTCAGCGGCAAAGCCAAAGTTCACTGGCTAATTTTACACTGGGAGCTCCATTTTTATTCAATCTCCCTCAGTGTTGCTCTAAATTGTGTCCTGTCAGTGTTCGATCGCTGCATTATTGTCTCTCTTAAAACCACTGACCGTCAAATATACTCTGTTGGTGTAGTGTTTGTGCAGTCACAGGGACAATGACCCCAGGCTGTCATGTATTTAAATTGCACACTTAAAGTTGGGAGACTGAGCAGCCAGGGATAACAATTTAACATGGAGAATGCTTTCTGTGGTCAAAGATCAGTTCGATTGAATTAAGAGATTAGAATACATCTGTCACACAGCTATTTGCCTTGGAGAGCAGTCTGCTGGTAAAGCATCTCCTTAAAAGGGCCAAAGAAAGGACCTGATTCAGCAGAACTGACTCCTAATAAGGATAATGATACGTTCAAATAAGATTATAAGGGAAAGCAGAGGAGGGGGAGAGGGAGGTCTTTAGAACACTCCCAGTATTGCAGAGGAGGGGGAGAGGGAGGTCTTTAGAACACTCCCAGTATTGCAGAGGAGGGGGAGAGGGAGGTCTTTAGAACACTCCCAGTATTGCAGAGGAGGGGGAGAGGGAGGTCTTTAGAACACTCCCAGTATTGCAGAGGAGGGGGAGAGGGAGGTCTTTAGAACACTCCCAGTATTGCAGAGGAGGGGGAGAGGGAGGTCTTTAGAACACTCCCAGTATTGCAGAGGAGGGGGAGAGGGAGGTCTTTAGAACACTCCCAGTATTGCAGAGGAGGGGGAGAGGGAGGTCTTTAGAACACTCCCAGCAGATGAGGGGAGAGAGTACTTTTTAAAACCATGTTCTTCCAAGGGCACTGGGTCTCTTTACATAAACTTCGCCTTCTTTCTATCTGAATGGAAAGAACAAGTTTTAAAAAGCTACTAAGATCTACTCATGAATATGAACCTATGAAAATGAATGGCTATTCAATAGAGACAGGCCTATTTTATTATTGGAATATCATACAAAAAACATCCCTCAAATGTCAGACCAGTGTTTTGGTATTGTTGTGCACCAGTCTATGAGTTAAGGGCAGACAGGTAAAGGTGTCATTATACCAGACATACCTGTCTCTACAGGAAATACCCTGAGGTTGTCAAACTCCAGCATGGTGTAGGGAGGGTCAAGGGTGGTGTTGTAGTCTGTGGAATCCAGATCCAGCATGGTCCCTGACAGCTTCATGGTTCTGGTCACTGCTTCTGGAGCCCACACTAAGCCCCAAACAAAAATCAGATCTATCTATCTATCTATCTATCTATCTATCTATCTATCTATCTATCTATCTATCTATCTATCTATCTATCTATCTATCTATCTATCTATCTATCTATCTATCTATCTATCTATCTATCTATCTATCTATCTATCTATCTATCTATCTATCTATCTATCTATCTATCTATCTATCTATCTATCTATCTATCTATCTATCTATCTATCTATCTATCTATCTATCTATCTATCTATCTATCTATCTATCTATCTATCTATCTATCTATCTATCTATCTATCTATCTATCTATCTATCTATCTATCTATCTATCTATCTATCTATCTATCTATCTATCTATCTATCTATCTATCTATCTATCTATCTATCTATCTATCTATCTATGCAGATCAGTGTGATGGATGAGATTTGGTCCACTGTCTGTTTGCGACTCTCTTATCAGAGTAGAGTATAATAAAGGTGAGGGTTCAGATGGTGGCAGGTAAACATGACTGAGTCGATACAGTCAAGAAGCTATGTTATCTTAATCACTTCTACGGCTGAGGAAAAAGGGCTGCAAAAACTAAAGTATATGACCAGATTAAAGGTCCTCATTACAGTGTGTTATCAGTTATTGCAGGTCAGCTGAGAATTCAACGTATTTCAGAGCCGCTGATCAATGTTTGATATTTCTAATTTCAGTATACTTCTATGGACAAAAAATGCCAGATTCTCAAGTTTGAGTGTTATTATAACTGGACTAGAGAGAGTACGCCATATTTCACCACTAGGGGCAGGGTTTGCCAGTTCAACAGGTCTGCACTCTTCTCTGTTTGCCCATGTGGGGAGCATGCCATCAGCTGTTTGGAGGTATTGATCAGAGGTAGAGAGATAATGTGTTTGTAAATAAAACTGTACGACCCCTGGGCACCTTTATACAGATAGCCTTTCTCTCTGATTTGTTTCTACACAAAACACAGGTTCAAAGCTATGGAGGGTCATCTATGTCAATCTACGATATAGTGACATTAGTATCTTCGTAAAGTAACAGAAAGCACCATATTAAGAATCATATCATATTGTTTTGGACAGTAAAGTCCAAGATGTATTTTTCACTTTGATCATCCAAAAATGGACAGATATCTCATATTAATGTCATTATTTTTTAATATAGTAAATTCCCAGACATCTATAAAAAAGGACGTCTGGGTTGTCTGGGTTTGTGTGCAAGCAATCAGTGGAGGCTGCTGAGGGGAGGACGGCTCATAATAATGTCTGGGATGGAGTCAATGGGGTCGTATCAACCCCATGGAAACCACCTTGTTGATGTGTTTCACACCATTCCATTCACTCCATTCCAGCCACTATTATGAGCCGTCCTCCCCTCAGCAGCCTCCACTGATGATGACGACAAGTTCATACAGTTTACAGTACATTCAATACACTAGTATACTCCCCCACTGACATACCATAGTAATACTGGGGCCATTTCACCCTCCCTGGGCTGGGACACTTCCTGGCCATCTGCAGAGGAGACAGATGTGTGGATTTGCAGAATATTCTGGACTTTCAGCATGTGAGACATTTTATGTAGGCTAAGGTGTAGGGGAGAGAGAGGAGTTTGGAAAGAATGAAAGACATAGAGAAATGTGAATGTTGCCATATGATTTTTTACAAATTATAACAAATTATATGTCAGACCACATATGAGCTTTTCCAGCAAAGATATCCATCATGCTTTGGTGTAATGGGATTTCCTGGGTGAGCAACTCTCCTTCCCTGAAATTCACGCTAGGCTGCAGGTCAGACTTTCCCTGGCAGTGACTCCCTCTCTCCCACTCTGCAGCTTTGTTAAGGTGATTGATAGCTCATAAAAAGCTGTCAGTCACAGCAGGACGAAGGGAGAATGGTCCTTGGTGTTCTGTAGTTTTATATCAGGTCCAGATTAAGCATTGTAGCATTGTACTGTAGTGTTCACAACTTGTATAACACAAAACAAGTATTCACACCCCTTGACTTTTCCCACATTTTGTTGTGTTACAGACATAATTTAAAATTGATCACAGGCCTACACACAATGTCAAATTGGAATTATTACTTTAAAAATAAAAAATGTAATTATTCAACCCCTTTGTTATGGCAAGCCTAAATAAGTTCAGGACTAAACATTTGCTTAACAAGTCACATAATAAGTTGCATGGACAGTAATAGTGTTGAACATTATTTTTTAATGACTACCTCATCTCTGTACCCCACACATACAGTACAAATATCCGTGAAATCCCTCAGTGGTGCAGAGAATTCAACCACAAAGACCAGGGAGGTTTTCCAATGCTATGGCAAGAAGGGCACCTATTGGTAGATGGGTAAAAAAAAAAAAAACAGACATTGAATATCTCTTTGAGTATGGTGAAATTAATAATTACACTTTGGATGATGTATCAATACACCCAGTCACTACAAATATACAGACGTCCTTCCTAACTCAGTTGCCAGGGAGGAAGGAAACTGCTCAATAATTTCACCATGAGGCCAATGGTGACTTTAAAACAGTTACAGAGTTTAATGGCTGTGAGGAGAAAACTGAGGATGGATCAACAACATTGTAGTTACTCCATAATACTAACCTAAATGACAGAGTGAAAAGAAGGAAGCCTGTACATTATACAAATATTGCAAACATGCATCTTGTTTGCAACAAGGCACTAAAATAATACTGCAAAAAATGTAGCAAAGCAATTCACTTTTTGTGCTGAATACAAAGTGTTATGTTTGGGGCAAATCCAATACAGCACATTACTGAGTACCACTTTCCATATATTCAAGCATAGCGGTGGCTGCATCATGTTGTGGGTATGCTTGTAATCGTTAAGGACTGGGTCGTTTTTCAGGATAGAATAGCGCTAAGTAAAGGCAAAATCCTAAAAGAAAGCCTGGTTCAGTCTGTTTCTACCAGACACTGGGAGATGAATTCACTGGAGTTGCTTTCCAAGAAGACGGTGAATGTTCCTGAGCGGCCAAGTTATAGTTTTGACTTAAATCTACTTGATCTGAAAATGGTTGTCTTGCAATGATCAACCAATAAGACAGAGCTTGAATAATTTTGAAAAGAATAATGTGCAAATATTGCACAATCCAGGTGTGGAAAGCTCTTAGAGATTTATCCAGAAAGACTCACAGTCGTAATCACTGCCAAAAGGTCCTTCTACAAAGTATTGAAGGTCCCCAGAACACAGTGGCCTCCATCAATCTTAAATGGAAGAAATTTGGAACCACCAAGACTCATCCTAGTGCTGGCTGCCCAGCCAAACTGAGCAAATCGGGGGAGAAGAGCCTTGGTAAGGGTGATGACCAAGAACCCGATGGTCACTCTGAAAGAGCTCCAGAGTTCCAATGTGGAGATGGGAGAACCTTCCAGAAGGAAAACCATCTCTGCAGCACTCCACCAATCAGGCCTTTATGGTAGAGTGGCCAGATGGAAGCCTCTCCTCAATAAAAGGCACATGACAGCCCGCTTGAAGTTTGCCAAAAGGCACCTAAAGGACTCTCAGACCATGAGAAACAAGATTTGGTGATGACAGCATCATGCTGTGGGGATGTTTTTCAGCGGCAGGGACTGGGAGACTAGTCAGGATCAAGGGAAAGATGAACGGAGCAAAGTACAGAGAGATCCTTAGTGAAAACCTGATGTACATGCTGTAATCGCTGCCAATTGTGTTTAAACAAAGTACTGAGTAAAGTGTCTGAATACATATGTACATTTAATATTATCAATTCCATGTTGGTTCAACGTAATTTCATTGAAATTATTTGTAAACAATGTTGATTCAACAATTGTGTGCACAGTGGGATGTTATCTGTAGTAGGTCCGGATAGCAAATCAGTAGCTACATTTGTTTGGATCCATCAGAACAACCCAATGTCACAACAAACATACATGTTTTACAATAAAGAGAATGAATTTAGTTTAATATTTTCATTGGAACTCATCTCAATGCTATGGTCCGATGGAGGGCAGGAGACTGAACAAGGCTGCTCCTCACTCTGACCAGCAGGGGGAGACAGAGTACAGAGTACAGAGTATCAGTCAAGACTCAGATCTATACAGAGGCCACTGAGACACAGGTTGAATCTGAAGCTGAATCCCACTGAAACTATAGCACAGAGAACTGTCTAAGAGAGAGCGTCTTTACATGAAGACCAAAGTGACTTAGGATCTTTGTTCAACATACCCACTTTATATTAGAGAGATAATTAGGTACTGCCGACTGTGCTGATCTATGATGTGAAACTCTTGTCAAAATCTGTGAATTTACTCTCTACAGGTCTGTTGTCCATCTATCTGGAGAGAGGTCTGATTGATGATCCATAGACAGGCAGCAGTATTTCAGGCCCTGTGATTTGGGAGGGTAAAGTGTGGAGAGCAGCAGAATTGGTCTTGGCCATAACTCTGCACAGTCAGTCACACTGTTGAAGCGTAATGCAGGCTATTAAGCTAACATAAATAAATAATGTGAGTGGGAGTCGGAAACTTTCTGCAGTGCATTTCTAATTTCCTTGTCAGGGTGAGTGAAATGAAAATCAACTTTTGATCTGAATCATTTGCTTGGATGGCTGGCTAAGATGTACAATGCACACACACAGGCACGGCAGGGCACTTGTCTGGAAAGTGTACCTACGTCTCCTGGGTGAGACAGGGTCAGAGGACTTTAAATCAATAAGGGTCTCTCTCTTTCTCCAGCTGGCCTGAGAAACTAGAACCCCCCCCCCACATCGGCCATGTAATACGTTCCGAATTACTGAATTTGAAATGTAATATATTTGGACAATCATTGATCTACCCTATTTTTACACCAAGAAAGGGCTACTATTATCTTGCTTTGCACACAGTAAAATTGCTGCTGAAGCCCTCTAATAGGAGCAGAATAAGTGGACTATATGAGAGATGGGAGCCGTGCAGGTACTGAGGTAATTAGCCATTTATTACAGGAAAAGAAAATACCAGTATCCCCTAATCACTCGTTGCCCCCCTATATCCCCTTCCACCCGTCACTGTCTGCCTGTCACTGACACTGTGCTCTGAGCAATGTACAGTCTGAACCGCAATCACCTAAATAATTCATGTTATTCTTGAATTACAATGGAGGTATTCCTGTACTTATTACCCCATAACAGAGAGAGGGACCATGTAGCAGGCCAGGTATTACTGGTTAAAATGGCAGCTATGTTGATGCATTCAGTCCAATTTCAATGGGGCGTAAAAAAAAAACAATCAATCAAAAATGCTGTTTTAAATGATGGTATGGTTTCAGTGGTCTGTCCAGCTAAAGGTTTAGATGTTTGTCTAAGTGAACCTGCCTGTACTGATAAGAACCCATCCCCCCATCTGAATACCAACCCCATGCAGAAATACCCCCAGAGACCAGCATGTTCCCCATTAGAAAAAAAATGAAAGTACAGTCTTGTAGTTTAATTCTAAAAAAAGAGGGTGAAATAAAAAAGCAGCAAAAATGTGTTAGAAAAGCTTGGCAGGCATATGATTTAGTGAGGCAATAAAAATGGAAAAGGTGGCCATTCATCATAGCAGCTAGCTCACTAGGAGAGGGGCTGTCATGGACACGCCAAGTCCACGAGGAGGTTCCGACAGAGCCTCCAATCGACCCCTAAAACCTCCTTGGCCCGATGGCTTTTCCAGACGAGTACAGATGGACGGGGGGTGGAGAGTGCTAGGTCCCCTGCCCTGTTTGCCATCACCATAGTGCTGAGAGAGGAGAGGAGGCAAGGAGAGGAGGGGCAGATGTAATGCATTGTGGTTAACAGCAAAGAACCAAACAAGACAAGGACCAACACCAGCAGTGGGAGAATGGGGGAAAGACCCTCTGCTGGCAAGGCTAGATCAGAGCTGTACCCCTTGATAAAACTTAGGGTTGGAGCCTGGAGGAGGTCTTTGGTGCTCTAAACATTTGCATGAGGGCCTCTGGGAGGACAGAATAGACAGAATAGACAGAATAGACAGAATAGACAGAATAGACAGAATAGACAGAATAGACGTATTTGTACAGTAAACAAACAAATGTAAACTGCTGGTCACATGGGAGAGAATACAGTAGTGTGGCTCTAATACATGTTAATACATGTTCAATAATGGATCTCCTTACACTAATACATGTTCAATAATGGATCTCCTTACACTAATACATGTTCAATAATGGATCTCCTTACACTAATACATGTTCAATAATGGATCTCCTTACACTAATACATGTTCAATAATGGATCTCCTTACACTAATACATGTTCAATAATGGATCTCCTTACACTAATACATGTTCAATAATGGATCTCCTTACAATAATACATGTTCAATAATGGATCTCCTTACACTAATACATGTTCAATAATGGATCTCCTTACACTAATACATGTTCAATAATGGATCTCCTTACACTAATACATGTTCAATAATGGATCTCCTTACACTAATACATGTTCAATAATGGATCTCCTTACACTAATACATGTTCAATAATGGATCTCCTTACAATAATACATGTTCAATAATGGATCTCCTTACACTAATACATGTTCAATAATGGATCTCCTTACACTAATACATGTTCAATAATGGATCTCCTTACACTAATACATGTTCAATAATGGATCTCCTTACACTAATACATGTTCAATAATGGATCTCCTTACAATAATACATGTTCAATAATGGATCTCCTTACAATAATACATGTTCAATAATGGATCTCCTTACACTAATACATGTTCAATAATGGATCTCCTTACAATAATACATGTTCAATAAAGGAAATCCTTACACTAACACATGTTCAATAATGGCATGGTAGTGGATGTACCGGATTGGGGATGCTCACCACGGGCACCATAAACTCCACATCCTCCGTCTCCTCCTCCTCTCTCGTCCTTTTTTTTATTTTATTTTTTATTTATTTCACCTTTATTTAACCAGGTAGGTTTTATTTCACCTTTATTTAACCAGGTAGGTTTTATTTCACCTTTATTTAACCAGGTAGGTCAGTTGAGAACAAGTTATCATTTGCAACTGCGACCTGGTCAAGACAAAGCAAAGCAGTGCGACAAAAAACAACAACACAGAGTTACACATGAGAATAAACAAACGTACAGTCATTAACACAATAGAAAATCTATATACAGAGTGCAAATGTAGTGCAAAATGCAGTAAGGTTAGGAAGGTAGGACATAGTTCTGTCACGGTGTGGTGTGTGAAGAGACTATTGAAGTTTGACATACTTTATTAAAATGAGCAAGGTAACAGGACCGCAAACTGAGCGCGAGCTCAACAAGACCATAAATACTACAATAACCAACACTTGACAGTTGGAAACAATACAATTTAAATATGGCCCCCATGATATACATAGATAACCCCTGTCAGGCCCTGACCTAGACAACCATAGACAATGCCAGAGGCTTCCCTATGGTCAGAGCCTGACATAGAGGGAGTAGCAACAATCTCAGTACATAAAGTCATTGTTCCCCCAAATAGGCCTACCTCCAATCAGATCACAGTATGCTCTCATGTTGACTGGTTCTGTTAGGGTTATTGTACCCATATGTAATATTCTGTAAAGCTGCATGGTCATGGTGTCACAGACATATGCTAATATAGGTCTCTAAGTGCTGTTCATTGAGTCATATAAACTAGAGTTCACTACATGAGGGCGGAACAGACTGCTGCCAGCACAAGGTCATGAATGTTTCCAGTGGAGAGATTCCCCCACTCCTCTGTCTGTCTGAAGTGGTAAAATAGGTCTTTCTTCATTCTCCTGAAGATGCTTTCATATGCCACTCAGCATGCTTTTACCATCTCTTTTGTTAAGCCCACAGGAAATCCAATATCCTAAACAATGTTGTTTGTCTTCTGGGTTCCATCTTCATTATCTTGTGCTAATAACTTTCATTTGGCCTCCTTTTATTCATTCTGCCATGTTTACTTACTACGGTTTGAATGAACACACACATCTCAATTTTAAGTTTTCGCTGCCTTTCCTGCATCACCTTTGTGAGAGCTGAGTGTCCAACACTGATAATAAAACAAAAAACACATGCTAACTTCTCTGAAGAAGAGAAAGAAACTCCCTCAATCCAAGGCCCTCTGTGAGTCAGTCCTTTTAATTAAAAGCACTTGTTCCAAAACTTCTAGTTAATGTTTCCCATTAGTCATGTTTGAGGGATTACAGACAGCTCCAATGAAAGTCAACGATTAAAAGGAAAACGCAGATGTGCGAACGATGCGGCTTGTTTTATTGCCATCACAGTCATTTGAGTTATTATGAAACATTAACTAGAATTGACAAGGTTTCCTAATTCCTTCCACAGTTAAAGATGCCTAGGTTACCTAGGGGACAAGGGGCGTCAGGATTAAAAGGCTTTACTTACCTCCTTTTCCATTCAGTCAAGTTAACTTTTTTATTTTTTGTGTGATTCTCTTTCATCCATTTGATAAAATGCTTTCTTCCAGTACTGTGTCCTCAGTGTTAATTAATGGTGACATTGACTTCCCTGATATCCGCCCATATGACCCTTCAGTTATGAAACATGTAGAAACAGAGTTAACATGAAATGTCACACTTTATGAAAAGGAGCCATGATCACACACACAGTAAAAGCCGATCTGTATTAAACGTGGCTGTTCTCAGCTGACGTATTCAGTGGGATGTTTACCGTTTTGACTTAATTCAAGTCAACAGGCAGAGGGAGACGTGCTAAAGCATCTGGCCAGTGAATCCCTTTCATGTGAGCAGCATGTTTACGAGGGTTCACTATCATGTGAGCAGCATGTTTACGAGGGTTCACTATCATGTGAGCAGCATGTTTACGAGGGTTCACTATCATGTGAGCAGCATGTTTACGAGGGTTCACTATCATGTGAGCAGCATGTTTACGAGGGTTCACTATCATGTGAGCAGCATGTTTACGAGGGTTCACTATCATGTGAGCAGCATGTTTACGAGGGTTCACTATCATGTGAGCAGCATGTTTACGAGGGTTCACTATCATTGGGGCGGCAGGTAGCCCAGTGGTTAGAGTGTTGGGCCTGTAACTGAAAGGTTGCCAGATTGAATCCCCGAGCTGACAAGGTAAAAATCTGTCGTTCTGCCCCTGAACAAGGCAGTTAACCCACTGTTCCTAGGCCGTCATTGTAAATAAGAATTTGTTCTTAACTGACTTGCCTAGTAAAATAAAGGTAAAAAAAAAGAAATGTGAGAAGCATGTTTACGAGGGTTCACTATCAGGTTCAGCACTCTTTGCTAGGTCTGTGTGCATTGTGTATTGTTAGTGCCACCTCTGGGTGATTACCCCTGTTGTGCATCCCTCATCTGGAGCATCGTGTCCACACATGCTGAACTTGGCAGTGAATCTGAGAGTCATGCCTGTACATTAATTAGGCTGTCCACGGACACGTGGCTATGCTAGGTATATGTCTTTAATTATGTAGCCTGTGTTTGACCTTTTCGGAGATACTTCTTTTTTAAAGTAGTTTAGATGAAGTCCCACTGAGATTCATAAAATACACATGAAGTGATGCATCAGAGGTAAAATGCAGAGAGGTATTATTCAACATAAGCTGTGAGAAAAACACTAATCTCAGGTGCTTGCCCCTGAGGACAGCGAGTAGAAGAAGTGAGGGATCGAACAGTAATTAATTTTTTATACTGATCCCTGTGCCAGGGAAGGGAAAAGCAATGACCAGTAATGGGCTGGTTGTAACCCTACTATGATTATTAAGAACTGTTAACACATATGAGGTTGCATTGACAGTTATAATCAACTCTTCCTCTCTGTTTGTGCATTAGCAGCCTCCCGTTCACCCACACTCAAGAGGAAGCTGATTTGTGGACAAGGATGAGAACAGAAAAGGAAAAAAACGAGATATATTATTCCTTGCAAGGGGTTCGGAACAAGCCATGAAAGTAATTATTTTAGCTTTTCAAGATTTTGTCATATTTATTGTGCATTACTGTATGAGTGGGCTGTTTGATGTTATTTGCAGAAAGCACACATCAAGCATTAGGAAAGCTAAAGGCACAGCCATCTGAACCGTGACCTCGCGGATGCAGCGCTCAGTTCCACAGAGCAAATGGGGTTCAGCGTTTGTGCGAGTTACACACAATTAATAATTGAGCCAGGTTTCAAACTTGACAACTGTTTGGACTGCTGTGCGTCCTGGATCCTTTTGTGTGAGGGAGCCTGAGGCACCAATACACCCCCTGGCCAGAGGGCCCAGATTTGAGGCAATAACCCAATCCATCCATGTTGTGCTGAGGTAGAGGAGGGGAGACAGAATAGACCTCTCTCACCCACTTATGTTGCATTGCATCTCATAGGAGCGGCTGGCTCAGTGCAGATCAGTAGGCCTATTAGAGGTTAAGTTCAGTTACCATATTATTCTTCATAATCATATGTAACAGCAGGAGTGTTCCTTTACAGAGTTTGCCTGTTGAGTATGTTTCTGGTTTGTGTTCTACTGAATGTCCATATTATCTGTGTGTTGCTGTGTTTCCATTCCTGTTGTTTGCTGCTGAGAGCCACACAGCCAGGTGGAACCTCGAGTGGTATTCAGATGAGGTTGAAGGGTGAGGAATGAGGAGAAGATTTTGTATTCTATTCTAAATAATATCATGTTATATTAGATTTCACAGTGTAGAACGGTGGGGCGGAAAAGCTGGGGTCCTTTCCATCTCTGGCTCTAGTGCAAAGAGTAACTGCTGACTCCTGGGACCCACTTACAACTAAGACATGGTGTGCTTTTATCCCGCCTGGCCAAATGTGAAATAAATAAAAATAATGGAAAATGTCTGCTCTCTGGGCTGTACCCTTGGTCCCCGGCTCTTTGTTAAAACCATATCTCTGCTGTTCCATTGCCCCTAGCTACATTAAATCCCATTAAATTCCCGTCATTAAAGCAGCCCTCACTGCTCCTAATGGCCCTAATGCTGGGCCTCTCAAGGACAGAGCAGTAATGAGGGTGGACTGGATTTAACCTTGACGACTACAGGTTTTCATTTCCAAATCAATAAGTTATGGTTCAAAACCGCCACTAGATCCAGGCTGTAATTTTCAAGCATTAATTGCGTGGATCCTGTTTCTGCTGCAACGAGAAGGTATTTAACTGTAAGCTGCAGTGTATTTATCTCACATGATAGGACATGACAGCGTGCACATTTTCTATATGAGCGAGTCCATGATAGGACATGACAGCGTGCACATTTTCTATTTGAGTGAGTCCATGATAGGACATGACAGCGTGCACATTTTCTATATGAGTGAGTCCATGATAGGACATGACAGCGTGCACATTTTCTATATGAGTGAGTCCATGATAGGACATGACAGCGTGCACATTTTCTATATGAGTGAGTCCATGATAGGACATGACAGCGTGCACATTTTCTATATGAGTGAGTCCATGATAGGACATGACAGCGTGCACATTTTCTATATGAGTGAGTCCATGATAGGACATGACAGCGTGCACATTTTCTATTTGAGTGAGTCCATGATAGGACATGACAGCGTGCACATTTTCTATATGAGTGAGTCCATGATAGGACATGACAGCGTGCACATTTTCTATATGAGTGAGTCCATGATAGGACATGACAGCGTGCACATTTTCTATATGAGTGAGTCCATGATAGGACATGACAGCGTGCACATTTTCTATTTGAGTGAGTCCATGATAGGACATGACAGCGTGCACATTTTCTATATGAGTGAGTCCATGATAGGACATGACAGCGTGCACATTTTCTATATGAGTGAGTCCATGATAGGACATGACAGCGTGCACATTTTCTATATGAGTGAGTCCATGATAGGACATGACAGCGTGCACATTTTCTATATGAGTGAGTCCATGATAGGACATGACAGCGTGCACATTTTCTATTTGAGTGAGTCCATGATAGGACATGACAGCGTGCACATTTTCTATATGAGTGAGTCCATGATAGGACATGACAGCGTGCACATTTTCTATATGAGTGAGTCCATGATAGGACATGACAGCGTGCACATTTTCTATATGAGTGAGTCCATGATAGGACATGACAGCGTGCACATTTTCTATATGAGTGAGTCCATGATAGGACATGACAGCGTGCACATTTTCTATATGAGTGAGTCCATGATAGGACATGACAGCGTGCACATTTTCTATATGAGTGAGTCCATGATAGGACATGACAGCGTGCACATTTTCTATATGAGTGAGTCCATGATAGGACATGACAGCGTGCACATTTTCTATATGAGTGAGTCCATGATAGGACATGACAGCGTGCACATTTTCTATATGAGTGAGTCCATGATAGGACATGACAGCGTGCACATTTTCTATATGAGTGAGTCCATGATAGGACATGACAGCGTGCACATTTTCTATATGAGTGAGTCCATGATAGGACATGACAGCGTGCACATTTTCTATATGAGTGAGTCCATCTGCATGTGCAAAGTTTGATGTGCAGACGGGAAAGCTTAGAAAGATAGGATTTCAAAGAGTCATTATACTGTGTGTAAACAATTAGGTGATCTGTGCAATTTCCTAAAGTAAAGCCAACCAGCAGCAGTGTTGCCTTCACGTTCTGTTCCAACCAGCAGCAGTGTTGCCTTCACGTTCTGTTCCAACCAGCTGCAGTGTTGCCTTCACGTTCTGTTCCAACCAGCTGCAGTGTTGCCTTCACGTTCTGTTCCAACCAGCTGCAGTGTTGCCTTCACGTTCTGTTCCAACCAGCTGCAGTGTTGCCTTCACGTTCTGTTCCAACCAGCAGCAGTGTTGCCTTCACGTTCTGTTTCAACCAGAGGCAGTGTTGCCTTCACGTTCTGTTCCAACCAGCTGCAGTGTTGCCTTCACGTTCTGTTTCAACCAGCAGCAGTTTTGCCTTCACGTTCTGTTCCAACCAGCTGCAGTGTTGCCTTCATGTTCTGTTCCAACCAGCTGCAGTGTTGTCTTCACGTTCTGTTCCAACCAGCAGCAGTGTTGCCTTCACGTTCTGTTCCAACCAGCTGCAGTGTTGCCTTCACGTTCTGTTCCAACCAGCTGCAGTGTTGTCTTCACGTTCTGTTCCAACCAGCTGCAGTGTTGCCTTCACGTTCTGTTCCAACCAGCTGCAGTGTTGCCTTCACGTTCTGTTCCAACCAGCTGCAGTGTTGCCTTCACGTTCTGTTCCAACCAGCTGCAGTGTTGTCTTCACGTTCTGTTCCAACCAGCTGCAGTGTTGCCTTCACGTTCTGTTCCAACCAGCTGCAGTGTTGCCTTCACGTTCTGTTCCAACCAGCTGCAGTGTTGCCTTCACGTTCTGTTCCAACCAGCTGCAGTGTTGCCTTCACGTTCTGTTCCAACCAGCTGCAGTGTTGCCTTCACGTTCTGTTCCAACCAGCAGCAGTGTTGCCTTCACGTTCTGTTCCAACCAGCTGCAGTGTTGCCTTCACGTTCTGTTCCAACCAGCTGCAGTGTTGCCTTCACGTTCTGTTCCAACCAGCTGCAGTGTTGCCTTCACGTTCTGTTCCAACCAGCAGCAGTGTTGCCTTCACGTTCTGTTCCAACCAGCAGCAGTGTTGCCTTCACGTTCTGTTCCAACCAGCTGCAGTGTTGCCTTCACGTTCTGTTCCAACCAGCAGCAGTGTTGCCTTCACGTTCTGTTCCAACCAGCAGCAGTGTTGCCTTCACGTTCTGTTCCAACCAGCTGCAGTGTTGCCTTCACGTTCTGTTCCAACCAGCTGCAGTGTTGCCTTCACGTTCTGTTCCAACCAGCTGCAGTGTTGCCTTCACGTTCTGTTCCAACCAGCTGCAGTGTTGCCTTCACATTCTGTTCCAACCAGCTGCAGTGTTGCCTTCACGTTCTGTTCCAACCAGCTGCAGTGTTGCCTTCACGTTCTGTTCCAACCAGCAGCAGTGTTGCCTTCACGTTCTGTTCCAACCAGCTGCAGTGTTGCCTTCACGTTCTGTTCCAACCAGCTGCAGTGTTGCCTTCACGTTCTGTTCCAACCAGCTGCAGTGTTGCCTTCACGTTCTGTTCCAACCAGCTGCAGTGTTGCCTTCACGTTCTGTTCCAACCAGCTGCAGTGTTGCCTTCACGTTCTGTTCCAACTAGCAGCAGTGTTGCCTTCACGTTCTGTTCCAACCAGCAGCAGTGTTGCCTTCACGTTCTGTTCCAACCAGCTGCAGTGTTGCCTTCACGTTCTGTTCCAACCAGCTGCAGTGTTGCCTTCACATTCTGTTCCAACCAGCTGCAGTGTTGCCTTCACATTCTGTTCCAACCAGCTGCAGTGTTGCCTTCACATTCTGTTCCAACCAGCTGCAGTGTTGCCTTCACGTTCTGTTCCAACCAGCTGCAGTGTTGCCTTCACGTTATGTTCCAACCAGCTGCAGTGTTGCCTTCACGTTCTGTTCCAACCAGCTGCAGTGTTGCCTTCACGTTCTGTTCCAACCAGCTGCAGTGTTGCCTTCACATTCTGTTCCAACCAGCTGCAGTGTTGCCTTCACGTTCTGTTCCAACCAGCTGCAGTGTTGCCTTCACGTTCTGTTCCAACCAGCTGCAGTGTTGCCTTCACGTTCTGTTCCAACCAGCAGCAGTGTTGCCTTCACGTTCTGTTTCAACCAGAGGCAGTGTTGCCTTCACGTTCTGTTTCAACCAGCTGCAGTGTTGCCTTCACGTTCTGTTCCAACCAGAGGCAGTGTTGCCTTCACGTTCTGTTCCAACCAGCAGCAGTGTTGCCTTCACGTTCTGTTCCAACCAGCTGCAGTGTTGCCTTCACGTTCTGTTCCAACCAGAGGCAGTGTTGCCTTCACGTTCTGTTCCCACCAGAGGCTGTGTTGCCTTAACGTTCTGTTCCAACCAGCAGCAGTGTTGCCTTCACGTTCTGTTTCAACCAGAGGCAGTGTTGCCTTCACGTTCTGTTCCAACCAGCTGCAGTGTTGCCTTCACGTTCTGTTTCAACCAGCAGCAGTGTTGCCTTCACGTTCTGTTCCAACCAGCTGCAGTGTTGCCTTCATGTTCTGTTCCAACCAGCTCCAGTGTTGTCTTCACGTTCTGTTCCAACCAGCAGCAGTGTTGCCTTCACGTTCTGTTCCAACCAGCTGCAGTGTTGCCTTCACGTTCTGTTCCAACCAGCTGCAGTGTTGTCTTCACGTTCTGTTCCAACCAGCTGCAGTGTTGCCTTCACGTTCTGTTCCAACCAGCTGCAGTGTTGCCTTCACGTTCTGTTCCAACCAGCTGCAGTGTTGCCTTCACGTTCTGTTCCAACCAGCTGCAGTGTTGTCTTCACGTTCTGTTCCAACTAGCTGCAGTGTTGCCTTCACGTTCTGTTCCAACCAGCTGCAGTGTTGCCTTCACGTTCTGTTCCAACCAGCTGCAGTGTTGCCTTCACATTCTGTTCCAACCAGCTGCAGTGTTGCCTTCACGTTCTGTTCCAACCAGCTGCAGTGTTGCCTTCACGTTCTGTTCCAACCAGAGGCAGTGTTGCCTTCAGGTTCTGTTCCAACCAGCTGCAGTGTTGCCTTCACGTTCTGTTCCAACCAGCTGCAGTGTTGCCTTCACGTTCTGTTTCAACCAGAGGCAGTGTTGCCTTCACGTTCTGTTTCAACCAGATGCAGTGTTGCCTTCACGTTCTGTTCCAACCAGCTGCAGTGTTGCCTTCACGTTCTGTTTCAACCAGAGGCAGTGTTGCCTTCACGTTCTGTTCCAACCAGCTGCAGTGTTGCCTTCACGTTCTGTTCCAACCAGCTGCAGTGTTGCCTTCACGTTCTGTTACAACCAGCTGCTGTGTTGCCTTCACTTTCTGTTCCAACCAGCTGCAGTGTTGCCTTCACTTTCTGTTCCAACCAGCTGCAGTGTTGCCTTCACTTTCTGTTCCAACCAGCTGCAGTGTTGCCTTCACGTTCTGTTCCAACCAGCTGCAGTGTTGCCTTCACGTTCTGTTCCAACCAGCTGCAGTGTTGTCTTCACGTTCTGTTTCAACCAGAGGCAGTGTTGGTGGTGAATTATGAATGAATTCAGGGGAAAGAAAGAATACCTGAGAAAGGAGAGAAGTGGTTCTTTCTCTCTCTCCTCATGGCTGTAGCTCATATATCCCTCTCCATAGTGGGGGCTGTCTCCACATGTGATCCTATGGAAACCATTCATTTGTCCTGGGGGGATCATTTTTGCTCTACATGTTCATAATGTGAAATATTGGATCTCATCCTGAGATGGGGGCTGGGGGCTGGGGTGATCACGGCAGCTTAATTTTTAAATCAAATCCCCCACTTAAATGAGGCTTTATTAAATTACACAGCTCACACTGTGGGAGTAGGGCATAGGCAGCGCCAGCACAGTGTAAAAAGAGCTTCACAGGATAATTAAATACAATTTATAAAAACCCTCAGCCAGTGCAAGGTGAGAAGAATGGGAAGGAGGGAAACCCAACGGCCATCTTTACATGCTCAGCTTCTGTTTCATTCTCTCTAATTTGGGTCCTGGGGAATGGGCCATGTAGAATGAAGAAAAATGGGAGGAGGAGAGATTGTCTGCAAGATGTAAATGGAGACACACATATGCTCACTTAGGTTCTCATACGCAAACACACAAGATCTACAATATCAAAAAATTGGTAGATTTTGTTCAGATGCTGCTGTGCTAACTGTGCCCAAAGGCAGAGAATCCCTTCCCATCAAATAATATTCTAGACTGTAGTATAGACATTTTAACTGTCTACTTTGCGGTCCCAGTCCCCATCCACTACTCCTCTGTGTCAGGTATGTACAGTGTTTTTGGGAAAGTATTCAGACTCTTTACACATTTTGTTACGTTACAGCCTCATTGTAAAATTGATTAAATTGTTTTTTTCTCCTCATCAATCTACACACAATACCCCATAATGGCAAAGCAAAAACAGGCTTTTAGATTTGTTTGTGGAAAAAAGAAGGACATTTCACATTTACTGTAAGTATTCAGATTCTTTACTCAGTACTTTGTTGAAGCACCTTTGGCAGCGATTACAGCCTCAAGTCATCTTGGGTATGACGCTACAAGCATGGCACACCTGTATTTGGGAAGTTTCTCCCATTCTTCTCTGCAGATCTTCTCAAGCTCTGTCAGGTTGGATGGGGAGCGTCGAACAGCAATTTTCAGGTCTCTCCAGAGATGTTCGATTGGGTTCAAACCCGGGCTCTGGCTGGGCCACTCAAGGACATTCAGAGACTTGTCATGAAGCCACTCCTGCGTTGTCTTGGCTGTGTGATTAGGGTCGTTGTCCTGTTGGAAGGTGAACCTTTGCCCTAGTCTGAGGTCCTGAGCGCTCTGGAGCAGGTTTTCATCAAGGATCTCTCTGTACTTTGCTCCGTTCATCTTTCCCTCGATACTGACTAGTCTCCCAGTCCCTCTCACTGGAAAACATCCCCACAGCATGATGCTGCCACCACCATGTTTCACCATAGGGATGGTAGGTGATGAGCGGTGCCAGGTTTCCTCCAGATGTGACGCTTGGCATTCAGGCCAAAGAGTTCAATCTTGGTTTCATCAGACCAGAGAATCTTGTTTCTCATGGTCTGAGAGTCCTTTAGGTGCTTTTTGGCAAACTCCAAGCGGGCTTTTCTCCTTTTATTGAGGAGAGGCTTCCGTCTGGCCACTCTACCATAAAGGCCTGATTGGTAGAGTGCTGCAGAGATGGTTTTCCTTCTGGAAGAGGAACTCTGGAGCTCTGTCAGAGTGACCATCGGGTTCTTGGTCACCTCCCTGACCAAGGCCCTTCTCCCCAATTGCTCAGTTTGGCCGGGTGGCCAGCTCTAGGAAGAGTCTTGGTGGTTCCAGACTTCTTCCATTTATGAATGATGTATGCCACTGTGTTCTTGGGGACCTTCAATGCTGCAGACATTTTCTGTCGATGTACAGATCCCCAGATCTGTGCCTCGACACAATCCTGTCTCGGAACACGGCTTGGTTTTTGCTCTGACATGCACTGTCAGCTGTGGGACTTTACATAGAGACGTGTGTGCCTTTCCAAATCATGTTGAATCAATTGAATTTACCACAGGTGTTCTCCAATCAAGTTGTAGAAACATCTTAAGGATGATCAATGGAAACAGGATGCACCTGAGCTCAATTTTAAGACTCATAGATAGATAGATAGATAGATAGATAGATAGATAGATAGATAGATAGATAGATAGATAGATAGATAGATAGATAGATAGATAGATAGATAGATAGATAGATAGATAGATAGATAGATAGATATATAGATAGATAGATAGATAGATAGATAGATAGATAGATAGATAGATAGATAGATAGATAGATAGATAGATAGATAGATAGATAGATAGATAGATAGATAGATAGATAGATAGATAGATAGATAGATAGATAGATAGATAGATACTTTATTGATCCCCGAGGGGGAAATTCCCGAGGGGGAAATAGCAGGGTCTGAATACTGAATACTTATGTCAATAAAGTATTTCTGTTTTTAATACATTTGCAAAAATGTTTTTGCTTTTTCATTATGGGGTATTATGTGTAGATTGATGAGGAACATTTTATTTAATTGATTTTAGAATAAGGCTTTAACGTAACAAAATGTGGAAAAAGTGAAAGGGTCTGAATACTTTCTGAAGGCACTGTATCTCAGAGCAGCTCATGTTGTAAAATATTCTAAACCCTGACCCTGCCATTGAGAGGCCAGGTGAGCAGTAAAATTATAACTCTTATTTCAGTATGGGCATGAGTCCCAGTCTCTTCCCAGTCCAGAGGGAGTATATGTGCTGCAAGCATGTGGAGGACTTGTCTGATCTTCTTCCTGCAGGGTAGGCAAAGCAGCCAGACTCCTCACTTCTGACTGCATTTTCTCCTTTAATCGGGGATGTATCCCAGGGAGCATTGCTGACATCTATTGTATTATTATTGCTGTAACCCAAGGTTCCTCTTAGTCAGGGGAGAAGGCCCTGATGGTATTTGGCATGTTCCCTGTATGTGAAAGGCTTAATTGAGCATGTAATGTGGATAATTGGAGCAGTGTTAGATTACCATTGTTGGGAAAATCTCAACAGGGTTACATTTGTCTTCTTTGGCAGAAAGTGACATTGCCATTTCATTGCTATGTAGGCTCCAGTATGTGGACAGGGCTTTGCTCATTATTTTTCTGTCAACGGTGGAGGAATTGCATTTCCTGTTCTGTGTGGAATCTCCCTCACTGGTTGGTTCCCATTGAGGTAGAGGTCTACTGGGACTGATGTCTTTATCCCTCTTCAGCCAGCACATGCAGCTTTTCATGCAGTCCCACTAACGCAAGAACTGGTCCCGAACCCAACTGCAGTCCAGCAATGTTATTTTAGGCATATGTGACGCAGCTCGCTTGCTAGTCATGGTCCCAGCAATTCTGCACCCTATAGGCAATATTACAATGTGCAAAATAACCTATGAAACAGGTAAAATGACCAGAGATTCTCACATTCTCCATTATTTTAGGCTATCTATATTACTGGGCTATATCAGCCAATAGGTTAGACGTAGTTTGAAGAGACCAGAGTTGGACACTTGCCTTTTCTCTTCAGCTATGTTTAATAGCCTACCTTTTAGGATATTTATAGGCAATGCAGTAAACTATAGCCTCATTATATTTAGGAAGTTAATTTCCTTTGGAAGATAACTGCCTAATTCTTCTCCGTCCTCTGGCCGCCCTATAGACTACTTTATTTCATTTGGACCACAGGCACATACGGCTACTGAATTTGAAGCAGCAAGAATGATGAGAGTGGACACTTGCACTTCCTCTTGAGTTACGTTTTGAATATGATATAGCCGACCTTTTAGCAGCGGGACGATTTGCAGGCAGAGACAAAGAAAATTGTAATCAATAATAATCAATAATATCAGCATGGTATGCGTGCATTCCGTCTTTTCCTTTTCAGTGATGTTTAAAAAAATATGTATCACGTTGGTTGAGCCTCCATTTCTTTCCATTAGCCCTCTACATTGAGGTTCTTATCCAGCTAAAACATGTGAAGTCTGCTGCTTGTTTTTAGGTTGTAATCTTGTCTCTAACGTTTCACACAATCATCTTTAGATTGTTGGAGACCTTTACTGTATGGTTATTTATAGTATCTTAAAAGGTTCCAAATTGTGCAGGGGGCCGTTGCACCAATCCGTCTCCCTCCCTGAGTCTCTTTTAGTTGTTTGGAATCCAGCCATGTGTTTTAAGTTCATTCTCAACGATGAAACTAATATCTAGTTAAAGGCATTGAAGAAACAGATCTCAGAGGCCCTTTGGTTTTAGGGGTAGGCATCCCATGCTCCCATCCTGAATGTTGAATGTGAACCATGGAACCACTCTCTCTCTCTTTAATGCCCTCTGGGCTGCCGTGACCGTGAACACTTCCAATAGAGGGGCCCTCTGTTAGAGGTCTCTGGTCTGCTTTGTTTGAGAGGGGGCCGGTTTTGATGGAGCTGGTTGGTTTGTTTGGTTCGAGACATTGGTGGCTTTGAGGTGCTTGTGATATCTCATTAGGACAGCTTAGAGAGACTGGGTCTTTGGGTCGCTGCGGTTTCACCACCTAAACTCAACCTCAGGCAGGGCCAGAGACTCTGTGTCTGAGGGAGAAACAAATACTTGGGCAGGATAGCCAACATTATCTTTCGTGCAGTTTGTGAATTAGTGATAGTTAAGGTGTGTAACCTGGGGAGGAATGAGAGCCAAATGAGGGTTGCAGGGCTAGGGCTCTCTGAGGGGTGGTTTGGCTGGGGCTGGGCTGGGGCTGTGGTGGGGTCTAGTTTACGGGCGGTGAAATCAAAGCTCCCTGCTGAGATGCGAAGGGCCAAAGCAGCCTGAAGGCCCTTTCATACTATCTCTCCCTGAAAGGCATATTTATATCTTCCAGACTAATAATTAATCACTGCTGTTTTTTTCTCAGGGGTGGTGGTGGTGAGAGGGGAGGGAGGGAAGAAGGAGAGAATGGTATGAAGAAGGAGAGAGTGGTATGAAGAAGGAGAGAGTGGTATGAAGAAGGAGAGAGTGGTATGAAGGAGAGGATGGTATGAAGAAGGAGAGGATGGTATGAAGAAGGAGAGGATGGTATGAAGAAGGAGAGAGTGGTATCTACGTTTCATAGATATCTTTGTCCTTCTAAAAGTCACATAGCATAACCGCAATTAAAACATTGATTACATTTATTGCATTGAGTCAAGAGATGCTGGTTTCTTAAGTCCAGTCCAGTGTTTATCTTAAATGAGAGGGACGTCTTGCCATCCTTGGTTTCATAAGACGTTGCAAGATTATTCAGCAAACTCTGAAAAACAAAAAGGATTTTGTCTGTGACTTGGTCCTGCATAATATCTGGTGCTCAGCTTACTGTGGTGTGGAGTGTATATCTTTCATGGTCATCGGTATGTTATGAAACTTGTGCCTCAGTGTATTGATTCCACCCTTCCTATTGTACTCACACAAGAAACTCATGAACTGAGAATTTTTGAAAATGTGTCCCTCCAACTATTAGATCTACAAGCAGCTTTTTAAACAATAAGTGAAGATGTTTTAGATTTTTGGTAATGAAGTTGAGATTTGCCTGTTGGAGAGTTGGAGACCCATTTACAATCCCGGTTGATCAAAATATTGGTCATGGTCAGTGGATGCAGTGCACTGTATGGTTAAGACTTCTTTGATCTCTGGTATCTTGACTGCTCCCTGAGGACCGTACATCATACGGTTGTGACCACAGTGTACATTTTCAACTTTATCACTAAGGGACACTTTAATCCTAAGATTTACTTGTGTCGGTTTTAGAAATGTTTAATTACATTGTGTACAATTTAGGACTCTCCCACTGTTGTGGATGGGCTTAAACGCCAGATTTAAAACAAAAAAAACTCCCATAGGGTTAGGGTTAGGGTTAGGGTAAGAGTTAGATATGGTCTGCTGCTTTACTTAAGTACCAGCTCATTTTTCTGAATTTCTATTTAAGCATGACTTCTTTTAGGAAGCCTACTGCTTTGGAGTAGAGGCACACTATTTGTTGGTTACAGTTTTCGATGATCTATGTTCAGAGAGGTCTCTGGTGTTCAGGTTTAGTGTCCAGAGACCTCTCTGGATAACTCTATGTGGAGTTGGTGGTTGCTCTCCAATTAGAGGCAGCTGCGCGGCATTGCCTCTAATTGGGGAGCCTACTTAAGTTGAGTGGTTTGCCACCTGGGTGTGGGTCTGTGTGTTCCTTTTGTTGGGATTAAAAGGTGGCACGTCACATTACTGCTCAGTGCCTCGGCTCCCCTCGATGCATTGTGACAGCAACCTACAGTATGGTTTGTTTTATAGTTGTCTTGGGGCCAGATGTTTCCTGAATGAGTGGTTGAAGACATTGAGCGTGTTAGGCTATATCAGGTAGTATTGAAGGGCTCCTTAAGTGACCTGTTACGTTTACTTTTACATAGATACATTTCAGACTTGCGTACCGCCCTGCAGTGTAACACTATATTCCTTGTAAGCAGCTTCTCATCACGACTGGCCAGGCTGTGTGGCACATCTGTAATAAGGTCACTGTGAAGGTCAAACCTGGACGAATGACCAAGCATAGGAAACACCTGTCATGCTACTGTATGAGTGGGAACGGAAAATACAGTTTCACTGTCTTTCTATAACTTGATGTTTAATGCCAGACAAAGTTACTGTGGAGCTACTTCAAAGCCATCCACAGTAACCCATATTACAGCATCTACATTGTTTGCATAGCAACCACAAAGCTTTTTGGATTGGTGTTCAGTCAGTCCATAGCTCTGTCAGTTGCTGCTCTGTAGTTACATGCATGGACCCGGTATGATGCAGGTCTGGAAAAGAGTTCCGGACAATTATATGTCTCTCTGTCTATCAAACGTTATAATGTTCAGATTTTTACCCCGCTGGCACTGTCCTTTAATTAGATTATACCAGAGGAATAACTGCAGTTCAAAATGCCAATTTGTGTCCCAGACTGTGTAAAATGTGCTGTTCCGTTGGCTGGCAAACAGAGCAGGTGAGAGCAGACAAGGTCCTGAGGCAGAGAGCCGTGCGTTGACTTCTTCAATAATAATTTTTTCTCTCGCTGTCTCCTGCGCCGCGTTCAGAGCTGAGCCTCCAACATGAGAGGATAAACACATTATTAAAGTGCCCTGCAATCGCAGACTAACACAGAGGGAGTATGACTTTTCATGGAGATAGTAGGTGTAGAATAGCTTTTAATATACATTGAGCAGGTTTATGCACTTTGTAGATGGTTGTGTTGGCAGGCGGTGAGAATGTATTGATATTGACACTGCCGTGGGGCTCTGACAGTGTGTTAACTCAACCACTCATTACACATATCTCAGACTGGCAGGAAGTTAAACACTAGAGATGGGCTCTAAATGATGGCAACACAGTTGCCAAATGTGGACGTGTGCCAGGAAAATGATAATAATCCCCAAATATCATTATTAAAGCGAGCCATGTTGCTTCCAATAACAATCAGACTTTTTATTTAGTCTGTTATAAATCTAGAATTTACATTGAAAATAGGGGCCTGTGTTTGAAGAGTACGGCCAAGGAAAGCAGTGGAAGTGAACAGCTGTAGGTAATTAGAGCAGGCCTTGGGATGGCCAGGTATTCAAAGTAAACATTGATGCTTTCCACGGTCAACAACATTTACAAATGTAGAAGAAGGAAGCTACTGAATTTGTGAAGAATGTGTAGTGTGAATGGAATGCGTAGAAGCATGAAGCCAGCAGATGGCAAATTAAATCCATGTGGCATGTGGCTAACAGGACTGTGGGGTGATTCTTCTGACGGTGGACCATGAAGTTCGAGGAGGGCCAGAGCAAGGCTGTTCCGGGTTAGTACTTATAGGTTTACATCCAACCGCGCATTCTAGAAATTCCCCTTCAGGGGAACACACTTTTATATTTTTAAAGCAGAACTCTGGCCTCTGTCAATTGCTACTGTGATATAACAAATCAAACCTGGCTCTTCCTCACTCATTCTGAAGGAGTCTGTAGTCTGCAGCTTTTCAAACTTCATGTATCTTGTCATCAGAGGTGATGTGATTGAAACAATTGAACATTATGGAGCTTCAAACTGGAAGATGAAACCAAACAATTTTTAGGCTTGTGCCCCTGAAGAGCTTCAAGTGCTCCCCTGAAATGTCCTTGACTGGCGGGCAGCGATACTTTAAATTGCTGAAATGTCTCGCATGCAGGATGAGTGATAGGGGGAAGTTATGTGGGGTCCCAGCTTGTCCCTGATAACTTTTTAATACCCCAGTGGCTGGGTGATTTTTTTCTAATGGACCACGTAGCAGTCTTTAAGAGGTTGGCCTAGAGGAATGTATCATGTGGCAGATAAATGTATTACCGCACTGAGATGTTCTTCCAAAATTAATAGGATTGTAATATTTCACAGTAAAACCCATTCTTTTTCCAGCCCTGCAGACATTAGGTGGATCCTCAACAGAAAAAATATGAATCAAAGAATTTCATTTCTTCACACAAAATGGGTTTTAACTCCTCAAAAATGTATATTTTTATAAATTGGTTACTTTAGCATAAAATGTGTTGTATATTTTATACCAGCGATAACATAGTCACAGTTTAGAGAGGACCCACTGGGCACACACTGGTTGAATCAACATTGTTTACACATCATTTCAATTAAATGACATTGAACCAACGTGGAATAGACGTTGAATTGACGTCTGTACCCAGTAGGGAGAGCTTTGGTTCTGTGTAAAAGGCTGCTGTTTGGCCAGTCAATGTAGTGTGTTGAAATGGCCAGCAATCTTGACACTTGTCCCTCTTCTAAAGGACCTACAGGAGAGGTATGTGAAGCGTCCAGTAGAATGCCACAGGGATGAATGTAATAGCAGAAGTTAGTCAGTGGAATACAATGGTGTTCATTCTGTCTCTCTCCATGGCATCCCCAAATATTAGCCCACTGGCTGGAGAGTCTGTCAGAGGTAGTTGCTTTCAACAACCTCCCTTGAAGCACCCTTTTTAGTCTATTTGTTTAATGGCTGCCATGGAATTCCATCATCAGACATGCTGCTTCTTTCTCCTCTTTTTGGCTGTATTTAACAATGATATAACAACTGCATTATGAATGCTAAAGCCATGGTGTGCATAGACATTGTTTGGCTTGTAAAACGCTGGGTGAGACTGGGGACGAGAGAGTCAGTTTTGTTTTTCAAAAGGAATGAGGTTAAACGTTGGCTTTTTGTTTTACCTCACAGCTTGAAGATAGAAAATACTGCCTTTCACTGGCAGCTCAAGCACTTCTTTAAAAAGAGAATGACGGTCCACCATACTGTGGCCATTCATTTCTCCCTTAATATTTCCAAATGTCACTAATGCACAGTAGGTTGTCCTTTTAAGTCTGAATGCTGTATGCCATGTTCTGGAGCCCGTTGGAGTGAAATTCTATGCATGTTAGCTTTACTACATGTACAGGGTCCCTTAGCTTGATATGCTGGATGTATTTATGGAATATGAAGTTAGAAAATGTGGAAAAATATTGTTAGCCTGGAATATGGTTTAATTTGAACAATGACTCGTTTTTATTTCATCCTTGAATGCAAAAATAGTTTATGGGGTTTGGCTTCACTGTACTCCATTGACAAACCGAGTCCTACCGTGTCACATTCTGTGCCAAGAAGCATTCATTCTTACAAGTGACAACATTGACAGCACAGTGTCATTACCACTGAGGCTGATCACAGCTCACAGTTATGCAGCCTTCATCAAAGCACAAAGCTGGTAAAGAAGAGGCAAAGTTGCTCAGTGGTTTTGTTATGCTCCAAATACTATTGTCATGTCTATTCCATTTCGAAGGGTAATCAGGCCCTGTAGTATGCCTGTCGGAGTTATCTGCCCGTCAGACTGCATAGAGCTGATTGCCTGTCGGAGTTATCTGCCCGTCAGACTGCATAGAGCTGATTGCCTGTCGGAGTTATCTGCCCGTCAGACTGCATAGAGCTGATTGCCTGTCGGAGTTATCTGCCCGTCAGACTGCATAGAGCTGATTGCCTGTCGGAGTTATCTGCCCGTCAGACTGCATAGAGCTGATTGCCTGTCGGAGTTATCTGCCCGTCAGACTGCATAGAGCTGATTGCCTGTCGGAGTTATCTGCCCGTCAGACTGCATAGAGCTGATTGCCTGTCGGAGTTATCTGCCCGTCAGACTGCATAGAGCTGATGTAAGCAACAAGGCCCTCTCCTGCACTCAGGCCAAGAGGCAATGTGCCTGAGTCAGGGTTGGTCTCCATGCTTCTCACCCACCTCACCCCTCTCACCCCTCTCACCCCTCTCACCCCTCTGACCGGTTGTGCCTGTGCAATCACCCTGCTCTTCTGAAGACTGGAAGTTGGGTGGTTTTATGACTGCTGTCGGATCCGATCAGGGACTGAGATTAACGTTGCCAGCTGTTCTACCTGTGCTCTGCTCTGCTCTCAGACATGTCTAACCTACTCCACATACAGCGGCCTCACGGTGGGAGTGGAGATCCTTACTGGGTGAGTCTGGACCCTTTGTACCAGCCAAGTGGTTGTTTTAGGCTCCCATTATGAATGTGCAGTGTTGTACATGCAGACTTAAGATTGGCAACAGAATGACTAAATAGTACAGTATATGGGCTTATTTTGTGGAATTATATTGTTGGGCTTATTTTGTGGAAATGGCATCTGATGTGTCCGATTTAGAGTGAAGCCATTCATTCCAGTTGTCACTGTGTGGATGCTACACATGCTTTAGAATGTATATTATGTATCTCATTTGAGATTCTGTATTAAATGTCAGGGTCGGGGGAATGGTCAAATCTACATTTAAAGGAGTGGGATTTCTCATGACCAAGACCTAAGGATGTGGGACCCCTCCTGTTAGACCCCTCCTGTTAGACCCCTCCTGTTAGACCCCTCCTGTTAGACCCCTCCTGTTAGACCCCTCCTGTTAGACCCCTCCTGTTAGACCCCTCCTGTTAGACCCTCCTGTTAGACCCCTCCTGTTAGACCCCTCCTGTTAGACCCCTCCTGTTAGACCCCTCCTGTTAGACCCCTCCTGTTAGACCCTCCTGTTAGACCCCTCCTGTTAGACCCCTCCTGTTAGACCCCTCCTGTTAGACCCCTCCTGTTAGACCCTCCTGTTAGACCCTCCTGTTAGACCCTCCTGTTAGACCCCTCCTGTTAGACCCCTCCTGTTAGACCCTCCTGTTAGACCCCTCCTGTTAGACCCTCCTGTTAGACCCCTCCTGTTAGACCCTCCTGTTAGACCCCTCCTGTTAGACCCCTCCTGTTAGACCCTCCTGTTAGACCCTCCTGTTAGACCCTCCTGTTAGACCCTCCTGTTAGACCCTCCTGTTAGACCCCTCCTGTTAGACCCCTCCTGTTAGACCCCCCCTGTTAGACCCCTCCTGTTAGACCCCTCCTGTTAGACCCTCCTGTTAGACCCCTCCTGTTAGACCCCTCCTGTTAGACCCCCTAGAGGGGCTCAAGTCATTAGTTTTAGTTTTTGAAGTGTTTGGTCTTTTGATGTTCCCTTACGTTCTCTTTAGGCAGTCTGACCTGAAGGATATTTCATATCATACTATAATTTGAACTGAACATCTGTCAAAGGAGCAGCTGTTTAAATACATTGGTTGCGGTTAAAGAGGCAGAAAAGGAGGCCAGATTAGTGGGTGCACATTTTTCTGTGGGCTGGGTCTGTCCTAGCGGGGGCCTCTGTCTCCAACCGGGGTACAGTCACTGACTCCCACTCCTAGATCATTAATGACATTGCCCACGACCACTGGGGTTTACCGCTCTCGTCTGTCTTCCACAGGACCATGGCTTGCTGTCCGACACCCTCGCTGCTTGGTGCTGTTATGGCACGAGGGGGATTGTCTCAGGGTTTGAGCTCCTTGATATTTTATTAACAAATGTTCTGGTGGAGAGCCCAGGCTAGACCAGACTCCCGTTTCTCTCTGTCTCTGTTCTGAGACACTCTGAGTAACGGGGAGCACTGCATCCCCAGCGTCTCCGCATCAAACATCCCCCTTGTGATTCCACTGTGGGTGTGTAGAGGGACCTTCATATGGGTATACAATCTTAGGCTATGTTTTATCACTGGGAGAACCATGAAAAAGCATGCATTAGATCGTCTGAAATATATATATATGATTATTAGATGTAAAACAGTAAACAAGTACTGTAGAATATAGCAGTCTTTCCCACGTCTGTACCAAAAACCTTGTTTTGTGTGTTTTATAAAAAATCCCTCACAGTACTAATGACCTTTATGAAATAGATTGAGTGCATAGCTTCAGCACGTAAAGAGCGTGTGAAAGAACAGGGAGAGAGTACTTGCTAAGGTCTGTGAGAAACAGACTCCTCATCCCCCTCATCACTCTCTGTCTCCCCACCTGGGTCGAGGTTGCAGGAGATGAAGACAGGTTGTAGGAGTAGAGTGCCCCAGACGTTCTCTTTGGGGGGAAAATAAACAGCACATTAGTTCGTCTTGGAACGGTGTGAAAAAGAAGAGTGGGGTGGAGAGGTTGGGGGAAGTCCACTCCTGATGGGAGCTGGGGATTATTAGCAGGCAGGGACTCGTATTGTATTTCCCTTTCTTACTCACTTTCTCTCTCTATTTGTGACATCATCACCCACGGCCATGTCTCCAAGAAAGCTCTCTATCTTTCAATCTCTCTCTCTCTCTCTCTCTCTCTCTCTCTCTCTCTCTCTCTCTCTCTCTCTCTCTCTCTCTCTCTCTCTCAGTCTCTCTCTCTCTCTCTCTCTCAATCTCTCTCTCTCTCTCTCTCTCTCTCTCTCTCTCTCTCTCTCTCTCCTTCTGCTTTTTTGCAATGTGATATAGATGAACTGCACTCTAGAACGGACCCCCCTCTATCCCACCCCAAACATGCTCTATTCATTTTTACAAAGGCAGTGAAATATGTTGTAAGGCGAGGTTCACAAGCACAGTTCTGTCTTGGTCATTGTTGGAAAAAAAACGCTGAACATGACTTGCTTTTCAAAAAGGGGCTAAATCATTTTGAGACTTTATTTCCACTCTCTCATATGTTTGTCCTTGTTTTTCTTGTTTTTATAGCAATCACACACAATTAACCTGAAGCAGACTGAACCAAAACCCTGACTTCAGTGTTAATTGTCTACAAATAGTTCATTATCTCCTCGATAGGTGTGTCATCGAAGGTAATTGGGGAATACAACAGGTCATTCTATTGTTCTTTTTTCCACTCTTTCAATCATTTGTCAGTGGCAATTAAATGGCACCTGTTATAATCCCTGTGTTTTCCATGTGTTTCAACTCAAGAACTTTATACAGCACTGCATCTTATAGCATAACATGTAGGCATTATTCTAGTACTGTGTGTTCACTACCCTTCTAAGACATGGATGTTTCTCTAGTCAGGAGCCTGTTTGGGGTTGATATATGAATGTGTGTGTACAGTGTTATCTATGTTGAATGGATTGAGTACCTGGGAAGTGACTGAGTGTGTGTTGTTTGTTAGTGATTCTCTCCACGATGTGTCTGAGGTAGAGGTGATGTGTGCTGGCTGCACTCCAGTTTTTAGTGTTAAGTAGTGATGGAGGGGTCGGGGTTCGAGGCCGGGCACATTAAGCTAATTGAGCGAGTGGCAGGCGTGTTTGAAGTACGCCATGCGGTGTTAGAGGCTTTGAAGTTCGATTGGGTGTTAAACAACCAGGAAATGGGCAGTAGTTAGTCTCTGTAAAGTTGTACGTTTCCTCCTTCTCTGGTGGCAAGCTAAGGTGAATTTGCTGTAAATGTGGAACTGCCCTGGAATGCCCTGTCAGGGTTCATTAGCTCGACCAGTCTCCTTCTGAGGAGGAACTTGGCTAGTGGTTTAAAACCAATTTCCATTACCTGGCTTCGTTTTTATCAACTTCCATGCCATTACCACCTCTCCTCCTCTCTCTCTCGCTGGCTCCGCCAGCTCTAAGAGCTGTGTGGGATGGAGGTGGCCCAGGTCTTCCCTCTCTTCCCCCTGATGAAGCTCAGTGGGGGACAAGCCTGCTTCCGTACCCTGACTAGAGTATCACTCTGCAGGGGACTTTGTGTCATTAACACAATCGACCAGACATCTGATGGAAAAAGGAAGACTATCTCTGAATGTTGAGAATAGGCCATTGAGTCTCTCTAAGCTTTTGATGGCCTTCAGCAGCTGACTTTCCATGTCAGAGTCAGGGGTACAGTATATGATAATGTAACTCTGAAATCCTTGACCCTAACCCTCCAAGTGTAGTTGAATCAGTGTGGAGCGTCCATGAAAAGGCCAATTTTAGAGCAGCCTCAAAGGGCTTGAGGAGTAAGTAGCTGTTGGATATCCTCTGACTGCCACATTGGAGCAGGGGGAGATGGAGAAGGAGGGGTGAAAGGGCAGGTGTCTGTCACAGAATTTAATTAGAGAGAAGGGATGCTTTGTCCTCAATAAAGTTGCTTCAGGCATTTTTTAATTGCCCCTCCCCCATCTCCAGCAGACCCCCCCCCCCTTCCCTCTCAAGTTCATTAGGATTCATCTTGAAGGAGTGTCACAATGCTGTACTGTACTTCACCTCATCTCGTTAACTCTTAATCTTACTCATACTTACACACACACTCTGACAAAATACTTCCTGAATGACTCCCTCTAGCCAAAATGTGGCAGCAGTGTCATAGTATCAGATAGTATCAGATTTGTCAAGCAGACTTCACTAGTTGTTGTTGTCAGAAGTCATGTAGTCAGTGCAAGTCTCCCAGCTTGTTTAAGGTTGGTACAGGAGTCTGTACCAGAGAGAGAGAGGGAGAGAGAGGGAGAGAGGCTCAGTGAATATGAGATGGCAATAAGGTGCCCTAGAGGTTGCACACTGTATTAGGAGCTCAGTCATATCCATATGTATTCAAAAGAGCAGCCTCCCCAGGGATTGAGCCTCTCAGCCTGACACTGGTTCAAAAGAAAAATAAGGACTTTAGGGGATCACCTATTGGTTAGCACCAGATGTTGTTCCTTCCCTAGTCTGGTTTTACCTGTGTGTGCTAGAGATGAACCACATTATCTGCTCTGACATAAAAACAGGTTTGAACAGGGGCCTATGATGGTATTGAGTGCATGGAGCCATACTGTGTTTCTCACATGGCAATCTGCAACGAGAACCTGGAGAGGAGATTTGACATGAGGACCATGGGTGTCATGTTCACAGAGATCCCCAATAAGACTGGCTTTGCTATGAGGGAATGCAACAAGCTAGATCAAATGAAAGCCAGGCCGCTGGATCATTCAAGTGTTGCCTGTTCATTAGTCGACAGGTTTGAATAAAACAGTTAATATGGGAGATTTGGAGATCAATCATGAATTGATTAAACATTTTATGAAATCCAGGAGGAAGATTTGATTGTTTTGATAAATCGGAGTGTATGTAATAAGCAATCAATTAACTTTTAAATTCATTTGACTTATATGATGGTGTTGCCAAATAAGTTAATAATAGCTTTTGAAAAATAAGTAAATAGCTTTTTTTTTTATAAAAGGCTTTTCTCCATCTCCAGCCTTGAGCTTTATCAGCAGTGTTTAGACTAGCTAACAGCATTAAAAAGAGAAAGTTGAGATTAGCCCGAACAATAATACTGGCCATCTCTCATTAAAACTGTAATCGTGCGTAAAATGAGATTGATGGAAATTGTGAGGGCTTGGTTGTGGTAAGGCCTCTTACTCCCACCTAGGGGAGGAGAGAGGCACACAACCAAGCTCTCACACATTATTAGGGAGATGATCATCCCCAATCAGAGACAGCTGTATAGCGTTGTCTCTGATTGGGGATAGTATTTAGACTCCACACACAGCCACCTGTGTGTGGATCATTGTTCCTGCTTGTCTGCTTTGTGTGTTCAGAGAGCAAGTGAGTCACAGTGTTTTCGTTTGTAATCGTGTTTTGTTTTATTAAGTCATCTCCTTTTATGTATTTTGTGCTTCGTGAGTCCAACTCCAAAATAATAAAGGAATGACGCTCCACCAGCGCTCCGTTTACCGTCCCATTAATGCGCACCGTGACAGAAATGTATCTAAAAGGTCAAGGAAAGGTAATTAATGGACAGGATTTTAATTTAGCCGCTTCTCACAACATTCCCCTTTACGTACCGACCGTATCCCCACATCTCCTCTACCTTCAAAGTAGAGGCATGTGCCGAATACAACGGGTGTAGACTTTACCATGAAATTACAGCCCTTCCAGAGTAAATCATTAACAAAAAATATACAAACACTAACACGAGGAATAAAATCCACAGGAATTAAGCTATATACCGGGGGACTATACTGTTCTCTGCCATCTCAGCTGAGTTGCACTGTACAGTTGAAGTGAAGTTGAAGCCCAGGTCTTAAATATGGAAGTGATTTGAGCTGATGAAATGCATTAGCGTCTGTTTGGCGGCTCTGTTATAGCCATCACTAGCGAGAAGAGAAAGGAGATGGTTGTGCCCAAGCATTTACCCACAGTTTCTCTCCTTATCAGCCATTTTGCTCAACAGGCTTTTAAGGCCAATATTTTAAAGCTCAACTCGATTCCATCCCCCGCTTATACGTTGGATATACAGTATGTATTTCCTTTAATCACTCAGTATCACACTGAGCTCAATAACTCCAGTGTGCAGTAACAGGATTAGATGTATCAGATGTTACAGTGCTTTGCATGTAATGATTTTAGTCCTGAATACTGGGATGTCTTTTTCAACTGTTGTTTTTGGTGACAGAACTTATTAATAACTTCTGTCACACTAAGTCTTAAGAAACATGAATAAAAGGGGATCATGATTGATTATTCATGTTCTGCCCATACTCTACCTTGGCAGCTATGTGACTGTGTTATTAAATATACAGTAGGTTGATTGTGTCAGGGAGGGTTGAAGAATGAATGGACAAAGTGAACGTGCATGTGTCTGCGTTGTGTGTTTATGTTAGTATGGGTGCTCTCTGGGGGTTGGGTGGTGTTTGTTATTGAATTGAGCTGTAGTTTTGATCCGCTCTTTCTGCAGTCGGAAGCCTCCTCCCTGCATGGCTGTGAGGTGTGGACCCATCGCCTGCTGTTTTAAAGGTTCATTTCAAATCTCCTCCAGAGGCTGATGGCTGAGGAGTCTTTGATTGATTGTTGAGACCATTGATCTAATTTCAAAGCCTTTGAATTTCTCCTCTCCATCCCTCCTTTTTTGTGAGAAGTTGAATGAACCTCATTTCCCTGCGCCTCATGCAGGGCCGGGCTGGCCAAGGTGCCGAAAACACAGCCAATAAATAAATAAAGAAACCCGAGAAACAGGCCTTTCACAGCGGCACTGGATTTTTATAGACTGGATCAATTAAATTTGTCTTATTTGGAACGGTGGAGCTCCGTAACTCGATAAGAGGTAATGCGGTTGAAAATGCCTCTCGCTGTGCGGCCATTAGGCAGGAGAACGTTACCGTGGGAGTATTAACATGCAAGGATTACAGAGACACAACCCTGGTCTCAACCAATTAATATCAGGAGCAGCCCAGAAACAGGAGAAGCTGGCAGGCGCACTCGCAGTGAGAGGCCCCGGCCATCCTGTCCTGCTGTGGGGGTCAGAGAGGGAGAGGGAGGAGGACGCTGGGACTGGGCTGGCTGGAGAGAGCTGCTGCTGGGGTGAGAGGAGTGGTGGGCCTTCACCTCTGCATGGGCACTGCAGCACAACTTCCTCTTTCTTTAGTTCAGCCCTGGTCTTTGATGGAGGGAAATGACCCCTACTGGACCTTTTTATTCTGATCACAGTTCCCATTTCCATAGGTTTTTCATCTGTTGGAGACTGAACTATGTATTTTCTGTGACCATAATCTAGATCAGTGCTTCTCAATCTTTTTTCAATAACGTTATAGTTATATATCAAATGTTTTCTCAGCCAAGTACCCCCTGACCGGCCCCAATCATTTGAGATAAAAATAAAATCTATGATTACGATATAGTGATGTATATCAGATTTATTAAACATTGTAAATGAAAAACATTTGCAATAATAAACATTTGCAATAATAAACAATGTACAGTGGGGAGAACAAGTATTTGATACACTGCCGATTTTGCAGGTTTTCCCACTTACAAAGCATGTAGAAGTCTGTAATTTTTATCATAGGTACTCTTCAACTGTGAGTGACGGAATCTAAAACACAAATCCAGAAAATCACATTGTATGATTTTTTAATAATTCATTTGCATTTTATTGCATGACATAAGTATTTGATACATCAGAAAAGCAGAACTTAATATTTGGTACAGAAACCTTTGTTTGCAATTACAGAGATCATACGTTTCCTGTAGTTCTTGACCAGGTTTGCACACACTGCAGCAGGGATTTTGGCCTACTCCTCCATACAGACCTTCTCCAGATCCTTCAGGTTTCGGGGCTGTCGCTGGGCAATACGGACTTTCAGCTCCCTCCAAAGATTTTCTATTGGGTTCAGGTCTGGAGACTGGCTAGCCACTCCAGGACCTTGAGATGCTTCTTACGGAGCCACTCCTTAGTTGCCCTGGCTGTGTGTTTCGGGTCGGTGTCATGCTGGAAGACCCAGCCACGACCCATCTTCAATGCTCTTACTGAGGGAAGGAGGTTGTTGGCCAAGATCTCGCGATACATGGCCCCATCCATCCTCCCCTCAATACGGTGCAGTCGTCCTGTCCCCTTTGCTGAAAAGCATCCCCAAAGAATGATGTTTCCACCTCCATGCTTCACGGTTGGGATGGTGTTCTTGGGGTTGTACTCATCCTTCTTCTTCCTCCAAACACGGCGAGTGGAGTTTAGACCAAAAAGCTCTATTTTTGTCTCATCAGACCACATGACCTTCTCCCATTCCTCCTCTGGATCATCCAGATGGTAATTGCCAAACTTCAGACGGGCCTGGACATGCGCTGGCTTGAGCAGGGGGACCTTGCGTGCACTGCAGGATTTTATTCCATGACGGTGTAGTGTGTTACTAATGGTTTTCTTTGAGACTGTGGTCCCAGCTCTCTTCAGGTCATTGACCAGGTCCTGCCGTGTAGTTCTGGGCTGATCCCTCACCTTCCTCATGATCATTGATGCCCCACGAGGTCTTGCATGGTGCCCCAGACCGAGGGAGATTGACCGTCATCTTGAACTTCTTCCATTTTCTAATAATTGCGCCAACAGTTGTTGCCTTCTCACCAAGCTGCTTGCCTATTGTCCTGTAGCCCATCCCAGCCTTGTGCAGGTCTACGTTATCCCTGATGTCCTTACACAGCTCTCTGGTCTTGGCCATTGTGGAGAGGTTGGAGTCTGTTTGATTGAGTGTGCAGACAGGTGTCTTTTATACAGGTAACGAGTTCAAACAGGTGCAGTTAATACAGGTAATGAGTGGAGAACAGGAGGGCTTCTTAAAGAAAAACTAACAGGTCTGTGAGAGCCGGAATTCTTACTGGTTGGTAGGTGATCAAATACTTATGTCATGCAATAAAATGCTAATTAATTATTTAAAAATCATACAATGTGGTTTTCTGGATTTTTGTCTCTCACAGTTGAAGTGTACCTATGATAAAAATTACAGACCTCTACATGCTTTGTAAGTAGGAAAACCTGAAAAATCAGCAGTGTATCAAATACTTGTTCTCCCCACTGTATAATTACCGATCATGCAGTTTAAGTAGCCCATGACTGGCCCCAAACATGTTTGATAAAAGAAACCTATATAAATAATATATATACAGTGTGTATATATATATATATATGATGTTTATAACATTTTAGCTCAAAAACACTTGTAATAATAAACAACAAACTAAGTTCTGGTGTCTTTCCAACATGACACTGATGTTTGGTGCTGAGATGTCTCTGGAGGTGCGCCGGTTTCATCCAGCTGTTAGCTAGTTTCTCCCCACAGAAAAAACACAATGCCTGGGGAGGGTTGCTGTTTGTTGCCGTGAATCCCATCAGAACATTCCCCTCCTGATATTGACGGTATTTTGTTGGCTCCACTTTGGCTTTCGTTTTTTCTTCATCCTCCCCGTTCTCCGCTGTAGTATTGCTACGTTTTAACCAGGATTTCATTTAAATGTCTGTTTGTTTCCAGTAAAGCAACTGGCTTCCCGCTCGGCGTGATTCAAATTCTTCTTCTCTGATTTAGGTAGTTTACAATCACATTTAAAATAGAAACATTTTATTAAACTTATTTTCGTATGATATTTTTAGTAATTATGGATGATTTTGTATATCTTTTAAATTAAATTAATAATTTAAATTAATTAATATATATTTTTTTATTATATATTTTTTGATAAATCTCACGTACCCCCTACAGTACCGCTACGTACCCCTAGGGGAACGCCTACCCCCATTTGAGAATCATTGATCTAGAGTATTTGCATCAAACACACAATCTTTATTTCTCTCATTCAACACTGCCAAGACAGCAACCTGTTTAGCATTATACTCTACTGGACTTATCCTGACCTCTAACCCTCTCTTTATTGAATATCCCTTTCTGATAATCCTGGTAGATGACTACCCTCTCTTTAAGTGTGAGTGTACAGTGTAAATGTGCCTGTGTGTGCCACTGTGTGTGAGTGTACAGTGTAAATGTGCCTGTGTGTGCCACTGTGTGTGTGTGAGTGTACAGTGTAAATGTGCCTGTGTGTGCCACTGTGTGTGTGTGAGTGTACAGTATAAATGTGCCTGTGTGTGCCACTGTGTGTGAGTGTACAGTGTAAATGTGCCTGTGTGTGCCACTGTGTGTGTGTGTGTGTACAGTATAAATGTGCCTGTGTGTGCCACTGTGTGTGTGTGTACAGTGTAAATGTGCCTGTGTGTGCCACTGTGTGTGAGTGTACAGTGTAAATGTGCCTGTGTGTGCCACTGTGTGTGTGTGTGTGTGTGTACAGTATAAATGTGCCTGTGTGTGCCACTGTGTGTGTGTGTACAGTGTAAATGTGCCTGTGTGTGCCACTGTGTGTGTGTGCCCCTATCAGTGAGCTCAGACGTGTCAGTAGCTATGTCTGAGGATGAGTGGAGATGTTGAGTGCCTGAGGACATTGCAACAGGGTCCCTGGTGTCACCAGCCCCCCCTGACACAATTACCCGCTCATGTCTAATTGTCATTTGAGGCTTTCTCTGCTTGATCAACCATGGCCACATTGGCATGAAGTGGCAGGGCAGCGCTCGCCAAGCTGTGACTTAGCTGGTGCCACGCTTTGTTACTCAGCCTCTGCTTACATAATCCGCTAATGTTTATTTGCTCTAGCTAATTAACATTGTCAGCTCCTCCTATAATCTGATCGGACATGAGATGCATCCGTTCCCTGGTGCCTCTCTGTGACGTTGGCTGGTGTGTGTGTGGCACTCCGTGCCCGTGGAGCGGGTGGCCGTGTGACTGACTGGGTGACTGTGTACCTTGTCGGGTGGCTGTGTGACTGACTGGGTGACTGTGTACCCTGTCGGGTGGCTGTGTGACTGACTGGGTGACTGTGTACCCTGTCGGGTGGCTGTGTGACTGACTGGGTGACTGTGTACCTTGCCGGGTGGCTGTGTGACTGACTGGGTGACTGTGTACCCTGTCGGGTGGCTGTGTGACTGACTGGGTGACTGTGTACCCTGTCGGGTGGCTGTGTGACTGACTGGGTGACTGTGTACCCTGTCGGGTGGCCGTGTGACTGACTGGGTGACTGTGTACCCTGTCGGGTGGCCGTGTGACTGACTGGGTGACTGTGTACCCTGTCGGGTGGCCGTGTGACTGACTGGGTGACTGTGTACCCTGTCGGGTGGCTGTGTGACTGACTGGGTGACTGTGTACCCTGTCGGGTGGCCGTGTGACTGACTGGGTGACTGTGTACCCTGTCGGGTGGCCGTGTGACTGACTGGGTGACTGTGTACCCTGTCGGGTGGCTGTGTGACTGACTGGGTGACTGTGTACCCTGTCGGGTGGCTGTGTGACTGACTGGGTGACTGTGTACCCTGTCGGGTGGCTGTGTGACTGACTGGGTGACTGTGTACCTTGTCGGGTGGCTGTGTGACTGACTGGGTGACTGTGTACCCTGTCGGGTGGCTGTGTGACTGACTGGGTGACTGTGTACCCTGTCGGGTGGCTGTGTGACTGACTGGGTGACTGTGTACCCTGTCGGGTGGCTGTGTGACTGACTGGGTGACTGTGTACCTTGCCGGGTGGCTGTGTGACTGACTGGGTGACTGTGTACCCTGTCGGGTGGCTGTGTGACTGACTGGGTGACTGTGTACCCTGTCGGGTGGCTGTGTGACTGACTGGGTGACTGTGTACCCTGTCGGGTGGCTGTGTGACTGACTGGGTGACTGTGTACCCTGTCGGGTGGCCGTGTGACTGACTGGGTGACTGTGTACCCTGTCGGGGGGCTGTGTGACTGACTGGGTGACTGTGTACCTTGCCGGGTGGCTGCAGTTCAGTTTAGTTAGCGTAGGATCTGAGTAGGATCGAGGAGTGGGGGAGGGAGAGAAGACTAACTTTCCAGAGATTAACTAAATTAATATTAAGTTCATGTGAGCCGGGGGCTGAACATGAAACAGAGCTGTGGTTAGGTGGTGGAGCCTGGACAATAATCCACCTGACAGGCCTAGCTGTGGTTAGGTGGTGGAGCCTGGACAATAATCCACCTGACAGGCCTAGCTGTGGTTAGGTGGTGGAGCCTGGACAATAATCCACCTGACAGGCCTAGCTGTGATTAGGTGGTGGAGCCTGGACAATAATCCACCTGACAGGCATAGCTCCAGAGATGGGAGATATCCGAGGTTACTGCGCCAAAGAAAAACAATTAGACTCCTTTCCCTATCTGGCTCTATCTGGCTCTATCTGACTCTATCTGACTCTATCTGGCTCTATCTGACTCTATCTGGCTCTATCTGGCTCTATCTGGCTCTATCTGACTCTATCTGACTCTATCTGGCTCTATCTGGCTCTATCTGGCTTTATCTATTTGACTCTCTCTGGCTCTCTCTGGCTCTATCTGGCTCTATCTGGCTCTATCTGGCTCTATCTGACTCTATCTGGCTCTATCTGACTCTATCTGGCTCTATCTGACTCTATCTGGCTCTATCTGGATCTATCTGCCTCTTTACTCTGCAGTACGAGAGACAAATGCTCTCTGATGGGCCATTCACACTGAACTGTCTCTGGATGCTTGTTATCCCTCTCAGTCCAGCCCTCTAGTCTGTTCTCTTGTCCAGCCTGTCTTTCCTGGACTTCCTGTCCTGTTCTTGGGGATGATGGTGGGGGGGTTAAGCTCAGTTGCTGGGGCTGGGATGCGCTGGCTGGTTTGATGTGTACCTACTAGCCACCAGCCTCACTGATCCCCTGTGAGGATATGAGATCGGTGGTGGGGTCAACGAGCAGCCCCACTGCCCCCTGTCTGCCACACTGCAGGGTTATCAGGACAGTGACACTTTATGAGAGGAGACGGGATTTACACACAAAGCCTGGCGGAGGAATATCTCATTCGTTACCTTTAGTTACAGCACCAATACACAGGGAAAGAAAGTGAACGTCCAATTTGTCTTAATTACATGCATTCATTTGCATCCGATTACTCAGTTACTGACAGGCACTTGAATTAGAGCTGAGTGTTTTGCCTTCACTGTGTTAAGCATTACCTAGAAATGTCATTACTTTTAGTTTGACATCTTTCCAAACTCTCTCCCTCTCTCCCACACTCCCACACTCCCTCTCTCCCCTCTCCCTCACTCCCTCTCCCCTCTCCCTCTCCCCTCTTCCCTCTCCCTCTCCCTCTCTCCCACACTCCCTCTCTCCTCTCTCCCTCTCTCCCACACTCCCTCTCTCCCTCTCTCCCTCACTCCCTCTCTCCTCTCTCCTCTCTCCTCTCTCCTCTCTCCCTCTCTCCTCTCTCCCTCTCTCCTCTCTCCCACACTCTCTCTCTCTCCTCTCTCCCACACTCCCTCTCTCTCCTCTCTCCCTCTCTCTTCCATACTCCCCCTCTCCCCTCTCTCCTCTTTCCCCGCTCTCTCTCTCTCTCTCTCTCTCTGTTCATACTCGCCTCAATCTGTCGCAGTGTGTAGGTCCACTTAGAATGAACAGAGGTGAAACTCCAGGCTGAATCAGCAGCAGTAGAAATCAGTGAGGTATTTAAATGGCCTGTTCTCTCTGCTCTGCTGTGGTGGTGGTGACCTGTGTGGTATGTGTACACTGCACTCCTCTTATTGCTCAGCAGCAACAGTTCAGGATTTGTGTTGGGACAGCAGCGGCAATCTGGGGAGAGCGAGACTGAAATTAGAGGCGAGAGTATTAAAATATTGATGGCCCCTCTCTGTGTCCATCGCTAGCCCATTCATTATCCATCCTACCTTGAAGGTAGCATGCTAGATGGACATCTTTTCATTCAGGCCCCTGCCTGCCCGCCTGCCTGCCTAACCACTCTCATGTTCACTCCTCTCTCTCTATCGGGAGTTGAGATTCTGCTTCAGCTTTGGTAATTCACACACAGACTCCACAGACATTACTATTAGATGTTTTATTCAACAGCTACACCATCGGTGTGTCTAATGTGTTGGCCAGTGTGTTTCTGTGTGTCTGTGTGTGAGGTGTGTGTATCTGGGACAGAGTTTGACCCTATTAAAGGAACGGTTTGTTCAGAGACATGAGATAAGAAATATCACACATTACTGTGTAAGGTGTAGTTGAGACAAACACCTAGACGTAAAGTGTCACTGTACTTGTCTTAATAATAGATCATGTCTACCCGAAGTAGTAGAACAAATAACTTAATTATGTTTTTATCCGTATGCAATGATATATTCCTAAATGTCTACAATTCCAGGAAAGCCACAGTCCATGACCTTATTTCTTATGGATTATGTTGCTGATGTGTCTCTGACAAGGCTTCCCACATCCTCCTTTGTCAGTTAAGTAATTCATGAACAGGAATCCCCCTGAGGGAAGAGCTCATAGGTGCTGTGTGTCGGCCAATGGGACCTCAGCCTGTAGGAGGGAGAGTTAAACAGTTAGGATCGGAGCAGGTGGGTTCTAGGCTTCAAAGGCCTGCACATAAGCTGCTGAAAAAACTATAGAAGGGCTCTGCAATGTGCCGAACATCTCGGAGCTCACCATGAGGTCCGAGCAAGCCCAGGAATGCTTTGATGCCACCGATTCCCTCAACTTTTGTTAGTTATTTGGCTGCATTTTTATGTATAATGTGTATTCCAAACGTTAGCCCTTCTTTAAAGAATTTAAAGGAAATCCTGCAGAAATAACCTTGGAGTTGAGCGTGGGTGCTAAGGCATCAGTCGATTCAAATGCTCAGCTGTAGTCTTCAGTAACACAGACGGAAAAGAACCAGGTCAATCGCCGGATAAATAAACCTGGCATAAGTAAAGGAGATTTGATCAATTTTATATTTTTATGTTCTGTGCCGAATAAAAATATGTAGAGATAGCGATCAATAGCTGAACTTTCAGGTAGCTCGTTAAAAATGATTTAAATGCATGGAGAGACTGAGTAAAGATGAACTCCCTCTGAACTCCCTCTGAACTCCCTCTGAACCGCTTTCTGCAGGAGTGTTAATCTTCATTTCTGAATTGTATAAAAAGAGAGAAATCAACAGAAGTGGATCTGTGTATCCAGTATCAGTGCATCTTGAAACTTGTTGGGAAGGAGAAGAACATGAAAAGAGCCCTGGAATATTCCCCTGTACCTGCACAGAATAAAGGCATCTGGCTGTTGTGTTTCAAGGGTATTCTCCCTGGTGTGTAAAGTGTTGTTCTGGTAAACTAAAGTGAAGGGAAGCGTTCACAGAGATGAAAGGACACACAGGGGTATCAAAGGTTCATTTCAGACCCAATCTAGGAAAGCTGCTATCTGGAATTTTCTATAATGCGACACACAGAACAGAGGAGGAGGAGATGGAAGAGTCGTTTTGATTCCTTTCTTCATCTTTGTGAATGTGTGGGTCAACGAGTTTCACCAGAGGATCATGTTGTCCCCCACAATGAAATTGAGGAGGGGACTGTGGATCGGTCTCCGTCCGTCTATTCGTACGTACGTCCGTTAGTACGTGCGTTCGTACGTCCGTTCGACCGTTAGTCACACACGATATCTGAGACAGCACTGAAACTTGGTTGAATGATGTGTCTTGTCATAGAGATCCAACATATACTAAATGACACTGATTGGCTGAAGGTGGGAACTATAGTAATTAACTAAATGACACTGATTGGCTGAAGGTGGGAGCTATAGTAATTAACTAAATTACACTGATTGGCTGAAGGTGGGAGCTATAGTAATTAACTAAATGACACTGATTGGCTGAAGGTGGGAGCTATAGTAATTAACTAAATGACACTGATTGGCTGAAGGTGGGAGCTATAGTAATTAACTGAAATGTCACATGTGAGAGGAAGAAGTGATGTGAGAGGGATAACTAGGCCCAAAATATGTCTTCTCCAGAAGGTGTATATTTTTTTTTTTTCAATGACTGTCGAAAAAATGTAATGTCTTTTTTGCTATGTGTGGCTTTTTTAAACTACTAGAAGTTTCGTAGTGTTTAGGTTGTTACTGGTGTACTGATAAGTAGGACGTGACATCCCAGCACCTTATATCAGAGTTTGCCTGTTGTTCACACGCGTATCTGCCCTCTCATTGGCTAGAATGGTCCCACACCTGATCTTGCCTCCTCCCAATTGACTTCTAGTCTGAGTACCAGTCTCTTTAGCTAACATTCCACTCCTTGCCACTACTTGTCATTGCCAAATGTCATACAATGCCATTTGGTACATGACATGGAGTACATGGAGTGGATTAACTAAAGAGACTGGTACCCAGGCTAACTGGTACCCAGGCTAACTAACTTCCATTTTTTAAGACATTCATTTTTATTGTTAGAGCCCACTTGAGTATCTGGTCAATATAATGGATAATCTGAGTTTACACGATAACTGATATTTGTTAGTCACACGTGATATTCCATTGGCCAAGGGGGGGCACTGCATCACTCATGGGGGACGACATGTTTACTGTTGCCTTGTTTGACCTGACCATGGTGTGCTGAAGGTGTCCAGCCAGCACTGTCAACCAGGAGGAACTGCTGCACCACCGTACAACAGCATATCCCCTCATTTGGTTTTAAAATGACATCAACAGAGGTGCAGTGTAGAAGTGTAAAGCTCCAGAGGCTCCGTGAGGTCTGACATTTCCCCAGAGCTCCTCTATGCTATTTGAGCCACTCAAGAGAGCTCACTCTCCAGGCACACTCTCCTCCTCCATCCCTCTCTCTCTCCTCCTATCCCGTTCTCTCTCTCCGCATCTCTCCCTCTCGATGCAGCATTAAGACGGACGTGTGCTGCGTTTCTTCAGCTTATTTGAATTGAAGCTGCAGACATCCAATTTTTATCACCTACAAGGTGGAGATTCAGAGCAGACCTGAAAATATGAAAAGTACATTTGTGTTCCATTGCAGTATATTCCCATCTGCCTGGTAGGCCCGGGGTGGGTAATCGGGAGAATCGGGAGAATTCCCGGTGGGCCGCTTCACTTTTGGGCCGGTCGAGGAATTTTTTTTTTTATTTTTTATTTTTTTTATTTGTCACGTTAGTTACATTAGGCTACACACGTTCCACATTCTGACACTGCAGCGCGACGCTTCTGCATGGGTTGTACCATATGAGGGAGTTCTCCCCTCCCCTCCCCTCCCATAGAGTTGGTTGGGTCCATAGCTCGTCTTATCCAAAACGTTTTCTCTGGGCCGGCCCTACGGTACCGTCAGGGAGGATGGATGGGAGGAAGACACCAGGAGGGGCTGAAAAAGCCAGGTTGAAAAAAAGAAAGGCATTGAGGGAGGATGCTGCCAAATGTGCCAAGCTTCCAGATGTATTTTCAAGAGGACAAACACAAGTGACAACAGGTAGAGAGAGATAGACCTAGTAATGGTTAGCATTAGCAACGCTGCTACTTCATTATTCAGCTAATACCGTTGTAGCGTTGTCAACCTATTCACAAGCTAAATATAACATTTAATTAAAATATTAGCCTTTTTATAATCACCCAATACATGGCGATTCATAGACTTTGCAAATATTATGCAATTTAATATTGATAACAAAACTCAAGCTTGATCTGTGTATGCAGTAAAATGACCTCTTAATGATTATGTTTGAGCTGAGCAGCAGATAAGATGAACATGAGGAGGCCATGATGACTACAGGGACAGGTAGAGAGGATACCAGAGTAAACGATATGAATTAAAGTTATTTAACCCTCAGGTTGTGTTCAAAACCCATAACACCTTTTGTGTTCCCGGTCAAAAATTACCGGGCTACAAAAAATAGCTTATAAATCACTTGTTATGCTACATAATATAATATATATATAATCACCCAATATTGGATTCAATCTTCAATAGGGGCGGCAGGTAGCCCAGTGGTTAGAGTGTTCGAATCCCTGAGCTGACAAGGTAAAAATCTGTTGTTCTGCCCCTGAACAAGGCAGTTAACCCACTGTTCCTAGGCTGTCATTGTAAATAAGAATTTGTTCTTAACTGACTTGCCTAGTAAAATAAAGGAAAAAAAAAAAAGTGTAAATATTACATAAAATATGAAACTAATTGGCTGTTGATCACACTAGTCTACTTTCATTTTTCACCAGGAAATTTGTTTTGAAAAACGTTTATTTTGTACAAAATGGCAGTCACAGTATAGTATATGTTTGGCCCTGAGTGGTCACCTGTTAAACAGTCACAGTATAGTATATGTTTGGCCCTGAGTGGTCACCTGTTAAACAGTCACAGTATAGTATATGTTTGGCCCTGAGTGGTCACCTGTTAAACAGTCACAGTATAGTATATGTTTGGCCCTGAGTGGTCGCCTGTTAAACAGTCACACTTGTGGTGTTCCCAGTCAAAAATAGCTTATAAATCTCTCATTATACTATATTATCACCTAATATTGGATTCAATCTTTTTGTCAACTTGTTTTCTTTCAATTAGGACTGGTTTTATATTTCTATTTGCATCTGATTAATCATAGGCCTCATTTATCTGAGAGTAGGCATCACGTGTTTTGATTAAAAAAGCATTATTTTTTAATATGTTTTTAATAAATTTGGAAATATTAAATAAAATATGAAAACAATTGGCAATGACGGCCCCCATGAGGTCTCATTCCAACAAACCCGGCCTACTGCCTAATCTAGAGGCAGTAGGCCGTCTGACACCCCTGGTATATGCCCTTCTGCCCTTTTTGTTATGCAATACAGGTGAGTCAGATGCTGAAAGAGCAGATATAGAGACAGCATCCAGTGAGACAACAGCCCTGCAAGAGATCCCAGAGGCACAGGCAGATGCAAGTGTAAATGAGGAAGCCTATCATTTTGATTATTTTGCTCATCCTCAAGCACAGGATCTAGACACATTTTTCAATTAACATCCTCAGCAGCCCACAAAACATCACCTACTAGCTAAAGTTTTTCACAGCAAGCATGGCACCAACCGCAAGTGGTTGACATACAGTGAAAAAACACAGTCTCTGTATTGTTCTGTGTGTTTGGCATTTGCACCTGCTGCAAGTGATAGTCCTTTCATAAAGGGAGGTATGAAAACATGGAAACATGTTAATCAGTGGATAGAAGAGCATGAGAAAAGTAAGATCCACAGAGATAGTGCTGATGCTTACTTTCTGTTGACTAAAAGGGCAGATATAAAAAGCCTTCTGGCAGACAAACACATGTCTTTACATCATGAGCAGGTGAAGAAGAAGCGTCAGGTGATGGAACGCATAATAGATGTGATAAAAGTAATTGGCAAATGTGGACTTAGTTACAGAGGGGATAAAGCAGAGGCTGCTTATACACTAGAAGATACTGCAGTCAATCATGGCAACTTTCTAGAGCTGGTAATACTTTTGAGTCGTTATGATCTGTGCCTTCAACAGCACATTAGCAGTTGTATTGAGCAAAGCAAGAAGCATCATGACACTGGTGCAAAAGGGTAGAGGGTCTCTTGTGACTCTGCTATCAAAGGACATTGTTGGGAAAGTTGTGGACGCTCTCAGCCAGGTCATAAAGGGCACAATTTCAGATGAGGTTAGAGAGGCGGGACTGTTTTCAGTTCAGATTGATACAACTCAAGATGTCACATCAAAGGACCAGTGTGCTATCATTGTCAGATATGTCACAGATGTAGTTCATGAGCGGTTGGTTGCTGTGGTGAACTGTGAAAAATCCACAGGTAAATATCTGACACAGCTACTAAAGAACACATTAGACAAACTGGGCATTGACATTGGCATGTGTGTGGGCAACTCCACTGATGGTGCAGCAAATATGCAGGGACCGTATAAAGGGTTCTCTGTATTCCTGTCTGAACAGTCTCCAACACAAATTCATGTCTGGTGTTATGCACATGTTTTAAATGTGGTACTGGCAGACACAACAGGCAGTGTCATAGAGAGGGCAGCTCTCTTCTCACTACTTAATGATGTGGCAGTTTTCCTCAGGGAGTCTTATAAACGTATGCAGACTTGGGAAGAGACGAGTGAGGACGAACGTCACAGGAGACTGAGCCCAATAGGGGAAACCAGGTGGTGGGCTAAGGATCAAGCTCTCACTAAGGTCTTTGGGAGTTTTGGTAATCCCCAGGATGCATTGTTTGTTGACCTGCTGCTGACCCTAGCCTCTGTTGAGGAAGATGGAAGTATGAAGTCAACAGTGAGGGTCAAAGCAAAAGGATTAATTGAAAATCTTCTGAAATATGAGATTATCCTCATTGCTCAAACTTTCCTTGGCATTTTCCAACATGCATCCCCCCTCTCCAAGTACCTACAGACACACGGAATGGATATTTTGTCGGCTCAGCGTCTGGTTGAGGGGACAAAGGATAACCTCAAAAAATATGTCAGGGACTTTGAGGGAGTGAAAGTGGCAGCTGATAAGTTTGTGAGTTGGGCCAATGAAAAGCTGGAAGAGATGGACAACTATGATCTAGTTGTGCAGACTGCACTTCCAGAGAAGCGTGTCCGAAAAAAGAAAAGAATGCCAGGAGAGCTTTTAGATGATGAACCAGTAGCCTCATCTGATGCTGCCTTTGAGGTGAATGTCCATAATGTTATTCTGGACACTGTGGCAGGTAGCATAGATAGGAGGCTTTCAGCAAATGCAAACCTTGTCTTGACCCTAAAAACTTTCCTGAAATGAAGATAAATGGGCTCCCTAACTCAGCACTCCAGGAAATCAGCAAATGTCTGCTTAGGTTTGATGACAGAGCTACTGTTAGCACATTACAAACTGAGCTTTCTAGCCTGGCATACCAGTGGGACAGACTGAAACAGTCCTCTCTTGAAGGTTATACTGTCAGGACATGTAGTGAGGTGACACAGGAAGGTCAGGACGATAGTGGTGGAGTGCCATATATGGAAGAACCAGAGATGGAACTTGAAAGCAGGACCTGTTCCTCCTGCAAAAACTATGCCAATTGTGTCCTTTTAATACTCCCACAGTATAACCTCCTCACAGATGCTTATCATGTAATTGGGTTTTTTATTTTTTTATTTTTTTTATTTCACCTTTATTTAACCAGGAAGGTCAGTTGAGAACAAGTTCTCATTTGCAACTGTGACCTGGTCAAGACAAAGCAAAGCAGTGAGACAAAAACAACACAGAGTTACACAGTAAACAAACACAGTCAAAAACACAATTGAAAATCTATATACAGAGTGCAAAATGTAGTGCAAAATGCAGTAAGGTTAGGAGGTAGGACAATAAATAGACCATAGTGGTGAAATAAATTACAGATTATCATCATTAACACAGGAATGAAGGATGTGCAAATTATGATGTGCAAATAGATATACTGGAGTGCAAGATTTGTGAAAATAACAAAAATAAATATGGGGATGAGGTAGTAGTGTGGGCTATTTACAGAAGGGCTGTATACAGGTGCAGTGATCGATAAGCAGCTTTGACAACTGATGCTTAAAGTTATTGAGGGAGATAGGAACCTCTAGCTTCAATGATTTTTGCAATTTGTTCCAGTCATTGGCAGCAGCGAACTGGAAGGAATGGCGGCCAAAGGAGGTGTTGGCTTTGGGGGTGACCAGTGAGATATACCTGCTGGAGCGCATGCTACGGGTGGGTGTTGCTATGGTGACCAGTGAGCTGAGATAGGGCGGGGATTTACCTAATAAAGACTTATAGATGACCTGGAGCCAGTGGGTTTGGCGACGAATATATAATGAAGGCCAGCCAACGAGAGCATACAGGTCGCAGTGATGGGTAGTGTATGGGGCTTTGGTGACAAAACGGATGGCACTGTGATAGACTACATCCGATTTGCTAAGTAGAGTGTTGGAGGCTAGTTTGTAAATGACATCGCCGAAATCAAGGATCGGTAGGATAGTCAGTTTTACAAGGGCATGTTTGGCAGCATGAGTGAAAGAGGCTTTTTTGCGAAATAGGAAGCCAATTCTGGATTTAATTTTGGATTGGGGATGGTTGATGTGAGTTTGGAATTTGAGTTTACAGTCTAACCAGATGCCTAGGTAATTGTCGGTGTCCACGTATTCTAATTCGGACCTGTCGAGAGTAGTGATGATAGTCCGGTGGGCGGGTGCTGGCAGCGTTCGATAGAAAAGCATGCACTTAGTTTTACTAGCGTTTAAGAGCAGTTGGAGGCCATGGAAGGAGTGTTGTATGGCATTGAAGCTTGTTTGAAGGTTAGTAAACACAGTGTCCAAAGAGGGGCCAGATGTATACAGAATGGTGTCATCTGCGTAGAGAAGGATCAGAGAGTCACCAGCAGCGAGAGCGACATCGTTGATGTATATAAGTTAGCATATAAGTTTCTGTTGACTTTGTCCATCACACAGGTTGCATGTGAGAGAAGCTTCTCAACTTTAAAATTTGTGAAGAATAGGCTACGAAGCTCATTGAGTCAGGACAACTTGGAGGCTTTCATGTTAATGTGCACAGAGAAGGAAATCCACATGTCTATAAGCAACGACACAGTTATCGATAAAGTGGCTGAAACCAGTGCACTGCTTAGGCGGCTACTGATGCTGTAGATGCTGTTGGTGCTATTCGCAATGTAACTGTAAACGTTAGTTCAATATAACTCTTTGTGGAAGAGTGAGATACATTTCAAATGCTTTCTTTCTGCTTTTGTTAATTTTTCAACCTATCTTTGTGGAATAGTGGAATATTTTTTGTTAACTTCTCAGCTTAAGTGAATTATTATTTAACCTTTACATTATTTGTTGCACCATGGTATTAATAAAAACTACACAATAGTAAGAGCTGAACTGTTGCTTCATTTATCCAATTTGGAAAAAATGCTAATTTGGAATTCCACCATGACAAAAAGTGGGCCGGTCTTGGGCCTGAAACTCCAGGGCTGAAAAGTGGCCCCACTCTGGCCCTGCTGCCTGGTATGCCGGCAATATTAGAAAGCACAGCAATTTTAGGCTGTATTTTCTGACCAAGCGGTTTGAATCCGGACCATCTGTCAACCATCTTGTCAACCTGCCTGGACCTTCTACTGTCGACACAGAGCCCCGCCAAGCCACCGCGACTGGTCTGCCGACGTAATTGTCCGACGTGGTCTCAACAGGCTTTTCCTCTGCGACGTCGCCGAAGATCCATCTGCTAGCCCCGGCCTGCTAGCACTCTGAACGCTGTGCCTCCCACTCGCCTAGTGCAGCGCCCACTGAACTGCTCCCTGGCTCACCTCTTTGCTGCTCATCGGATCCTATGATTACTCAGCTTCACAGCTGATGCCTGCAGGACTGTTCGGTTATGTGGTATTTCATTCTGTTTAACTACCAGGCCTCAGGTCCTGTGTGTAGCACATCACTTTTTCTAACTGACCCTCTTTGTCCATTCATCGCCATTACCCGTCGTTGTCTTAGCTCTCTTAATTAACTGTTATTTTTTGCCCCTCATTAACTGTTAGTGTTTTTATGCCCCTTTTCTTATTTCAATATGTCTGTTGCTGTTTAGGTTAGCTATTATTGTTTTATTTCACTGTAGAGCCCCCAGTCCTGCTCAACTGGCCTCTGATAGCTCCTCTGTCTCACCCCCCACACATGCGGAGACCTCACCTGTCTTAACTGGTGTCTCCAGAGATGCAACCTCTCCATTACCCAACGCCTAGGTTTACCTCCACTGAACTCACATCCTACTATACCCTTGTCTATACATTATGCCCTCAATCTATTCCACCATGCCCAGAAATCTGCTCCTTTTATTCTCTGTACCCAACGTACTAGACGACCAGTTCTTAAAGCCCTTAGCCGAACACTGATTCTACTCCTCCTCTGTTCCCAATGTAGAGGTAAACCCAGGTCCTGTAGCTCCCAGTACTACACCTATTCCTCAGGCTCTCTCATTTGTTGACTTCTGTAACCGTAAGAGCCTTGGTTTCTTGCATGTTAACATCAGAAGCCTCCTCCCTAAGTTTGATTTATTCACTGCTTTAGCACATTCCGCCAACCCGGATGTCTTAGCCGTGTCTGAATCCTGGCTCAGGAAGGCCACCAAAAATTCTGAAATTTCCATCCCCAACTACAATATTTCCCGTCAAGATAGAACTGCCAAAGGAGGTAGATAGATAGATAGATAGGTACTTTATTGATCCCCCGGGGGGGAAATTTCATGACGGTGGAGTTGCAATCTATTGCAGAGATAACCTGCAGAGTTCTGTCATACTGTCCCAGTCTGTGCCCAAACAGTTTGAGCTTCTACTCTTAAAAATCCCAAATAAGTCTCTCACTGTTGCTGCCTGTTACAGACCCCCCTCAGCCCCCAGCTGTGCCCTGGACTCCATATGTGAATTGATTGCCCCCCATCTATCTTCAGAGTTTGTACTGTTAGGTGATTTAAACTGGGATATGCTTAACGCCCCGGCTGTTCTTCAATCTAAGATAGATGCCCTCAATCTCACACAAATTATCAAGGAACCCATCAGGTACAACCCTAAATCCATAAACATGGGTACTATCATAGATATCATTCTGACCAACTTGCCCTCCAAATACATCTCCTCTGTTTTCAACCAGGATCTCAGCGATCACTGCCTCATTGCCTGCATTCGTAATGGGTCTGCGGTCAAACGACCACCCCTTATCACTGTCAAACGCTCCCTAAAGCACTTCTGCGAGCAGGCCTTTCTAATTGATCTGGCCCGGGTATCCTGGAAGGATATTGACCTCATCCCGTCAGTAGAGGACGCCTGGTTGTTCTTTAAAAGTGCTTTCCTCACCATCCTAAATATGCATGCCCCTTTCAAAAAACGTAGAACTAAGAATAGTTATAGTTGCAGCCGTCTTCATCGACCTGGCCAAGGCTTTCGACTCTGTCAATCACCGCATTCTTATTGGCAGACTCAACAGCCTTGGTTTCTCAAGTGACTGCCTTGCCTGGTTCTCCAACTACTTCTCAGACAGAGTTCAGTGCGTAAAATCGGAGGGCCTGCTGTCTGGTCCCCTGGCAGTCTCTATGGGGGTGCCACAGGGTTCAATTCTTGGGCCAACCCTTTTCTCTATATACATCAACAATGTCGCTCTCGCTGCTGGTGACTCCCTGATCCATCTCTACGCAGACGACACCATTCTGTATACATCTGGCCCCTCTTTGGACACTGTGCTATCTAACCTTCAAACAAGCTTCAATGCCATACAACACTCCTTCCGTGGACAACTACAAATACCTAGGTGTCTGGTTAGACTGTAAACTCAACTTCCAGACTCACATTAACCATCTCCAGTCCAAAATTAAATCTATTTAACCTATTTCGCAACAGAGCCTCCTTCACTCATGCTGCCAAACATGCTCTTGTAAAACTGACTATCCTACCGATCCTTGACTTCGGCGATGTCATTTACAAAATAGCCTCCAACACTCTACTCAGCAAATTGGAGGTAGTCTATCACAGTGCCATCCGTTTTGTTACCAAAGCCCCATACACTACCCACCACTGCGACCTGTATTCTCTCGTTGGCTGGCCCTCACTACATATTTGTCGCCAAACCCACTGGCTCCAGGTCATCTATAAGTCTTTATTAGGTAAATCCCCGCCTTATCTCAGCTCGCTGGTCACCATAGCAACACCTACCCGTAGCATGCGCTCCAGCAGGTATATCTCACTGACCACCCCCAAAGCCAACACCTCCTTTGGCCGCCATTCCTTCCAGTTCTCTGCTGCCAATGACTGGAACGAATTGCAAAAATCCTTGAAGCTAGAGGTTCCTATCTCCTTCACTAACTTTAAGCATCAGCTGTCAATTTTGCACTCCAGTATCTCTATTTGCAGATCATAATTTGCACATTCCATCATTCCAGTGATTATGCCAATCTGTAATTTATTTCGCCACTATGGCCTATTTATTGTCTTCATTTTGCACTACATTTGCACTCTGTATATAGATTCTCTATTGTGTTATTGACTGTACGTTTGTTTATTGTTTATGAGAACTTGTTCTCAACTCACCTACGTGGTTAAATAAAGGTGAAAAAAAAATATATATATATTCTGCAAGCCATTCAATTATATGAAAACAGGGGTATTTTTGAGATGCATGCAGAGTTGAAAACGGTTAATAAATCTTTGCAGGGGCATTACGGTGTTTCGTCAAGGAGATTTCAGCTTGTCTATGGAAATTGCCCTGCTCTAATAATCATGAGGTGAAATGGCTAGAATTAAGGTTGAATTAGGAAAGGAAGGAAATAACTTGATGGTACTTTTCCCATAAATTTTTCATCACATTTTTTAAGTGTCTTCTCACACCCTTTCTTTCTAAGTTTCCTTAATGTATTACTTGTGCTATCATTGCTACATCCCTATACATCTTATTCAATCTTTAAACTATACATATGGTATGGTTTGGTTGTTAGACCTTTTTCGCTTCTCTGTCTTTGAAGAGGACTCGTGGATGTGATTTGAAATGGAGATGTAAAAATGACAAGTAAGACAAGTAAACTAATACAGTATTTACCTTTGAGACTCCATTCTATGGTGAATATCAAACAGGATGTTTGTGCCTGGTGCTCTGGCTTTCTCTGCCAGCAGAGGGTAATGTTGCCTTGCAGGTGGTCTCATCTGTAGCCTGTGTTTTTAAGGCAGAGCTCTGCTCTGCTCTAATATTGGCTTCTCTATTGCATCTATCTGCCTAATAGTTTGATTATGCAGGTTTAGAACATGTTATTATGTGAATTTATGATTTATATGTATGGATGTTGTATGTTGTGTTTTGGTAGTATTTCAAAAACCTGAAACATTGTAACACAGTCATGACAGGCTGGACGACAGTATCATTACTATACATCACATACTGGACGTTTATGTAAGTCAAATTCTCTTGTTCCAGACATTTTAGCAATTATTTTCAAAATAAATTATTATCGGAAATTGTAGTTTTGATGTACCTTTTCCCCCACAAATGTGGGGGATAATTACACAAAATCATGCTAAGATTTTAGTAACAAGCTAAGAAATTATTAATTGTTGAAACATTTTGTGTTTCCCCGGGGAAAACTGGTGCAGGTGAAGTGCTAGTCATTGTGTTGTACAAGACCATCCACAAATATGAGAAATAGTTAAGGATGAAGAATGTGGTGTGGACGTGGGAGATGAGATAGCGGCGGTGACGATGGGGACCCTCCTAGCGCCATCCGTCAGAGGGAACCAAGTAGCCATTTTGTGGCAAGTGCGGTGGTGCGGTGGAGATGCGATGGTTAACACCCTTCCGCAGTATAGCCACCCGCCTCTCTCTCTTTCCATCTCTAATTCTCTCTCTCTCTTTCCCCCTGTCCCTCGTTCGTTCGCTCACTCGACTATGAAGACACTTCATCTTCCCTGACAGTCTGGCCACTGCTGCCTGTTCGGATGCGTTCAGCATACCTTCATTGCGTCATAAATAAATCAGAGAAATTACTTGTTTTTTTCTCTTTCTCTCTTCCAGTCCCTTCCTTTCTCTCTCTCTCTCTCTCTCTCTCTCTCTCTCTCTCTCTCTCTCTCTCTCTCTCTCTCTCTCTCTCTCTCTCTCTCTCTTTCTCTCTTTCTTTCTCTCTCTTTCTCCCCTCCCGCTCCCGCTATCCGAGGTAGAACGAGTGGAGGGAGAGAAAGGGAAATGGCGTGCGGGTGGGTTTCCTGTGTGCTCCTCCTCTTTTTCACTTCTCTGTGTGGGATCATCACTCCCCATTGACAGTTATCTCAAAGGAAAACATTTCTTGTTGCTCTTTAATGGTTATTCACTTTCTTATTATATTACCTGCTGTCATTTTAATTTAAATGTCATGGTTGTGAGTGATTAATGTGATTCATGTGATTCATGTGATTCATGTGATTCATGTGATTCATGGTATAAAAAACTAACTACAGGAAGAAAGGGAAGAAAGCTGTGGTGGTTTTCTTTTTGGGGGGTTTGGGTGTGACATGCATTGTTATTAGAGCTGGAACCAAAGACACACACACTGTATTGAGCGGGTGGGCGGGGGTGGGAAGGAGGTAGAAAGGGGGATGTGGAGAAAGATTGTCAAAAACCCCTCTCCCCTCTCCTCCCCTCCGCCTCCCCCTCCCCCTCCCAGCCCCCAGTACCCCCACCCCTTCCTGTAATCTCCACTCCTCCACGGGTAGTCTCAAACCTTGTGTTCGTCCACCACCATCCAATTACCTGGCAACCCTAACCCTTATCCCCGGCGCAGGCGTGATGCTGCTGCATGATGGGGTTTTTGTATATTGAATTCCATCTCCTGGTGAGATAAAGGGTGTAGGAACAGGGCTCTGCCGCTGCGCCAGATAAGTGTTTCTCACAAACCGCTCCTCGCCGCTTCTTCTGACACTGATTGTGGAGAAAAGAGACATTGGGGGAGGCAAGGGAGAAAAGACAAGGGGATGGGGCTGGTGCCAAGTGATGGGACCCAATGTCATTATGACTTGTTGCTTGTTTTTATTTTGCCATAGAGCAGGACACAGAGAGGCAGATCGGCCCAGTCTGGTCCATCTAGCAGCTTGTTTGTTGTTGTGGGTTTGTAAGTGTGCATCCTGATTTGTTAACATAAAGCTCAGATATCAGATGAATGTTTCCTCACTCATTGTAGCCTTACCAAGCACCCCATCCTGCAGAGACTGTTTTATTTTCATCTGAGACGCTTGTCCAATCTGCTGAAATGACAGTTAGTGGATGAGCAGCTCTGTGGAGATCAGATTTTATTCAGGATCATCTCTTCTCTCTCAGTCCTATTTGTAACTTGTCCTGATGAGAGTCCCCATGGCCAGAGCTGCATCCCCCCATCTGTCTCTGTCTGGCCCCTGTAGGGAACCCCACCGCACCACACAGTACAACCAGGCCACCCATTGGCTGTCCCGGGGAAGGATTTAAGTGATGGACCACTGTTCATACATCAAACTCGCAATGCATTTGACAGTGCGGGACAGAAACATTGAAAATAATGGCCACAGCAATACGTATCAAAGGTTAAAAATAGTGACTTATAAAGGGTGCTCAACAAATCAACCAAATCTGTGGCTGATTTGTTGAGTCGTCTTAGGAAGGGCTGAACCTGAGAACTCTCTGTACTGGTCCACCAATCCCTGCTTCAAGCTTCCAGTTAGCCTCAATGAGTGATACTCAACTGCTTGGACACTAATATGCTCCAATTGAATTGTGTCAGAGGGCAGTCTGTCCCGTAAGTTCCCTCCCACACATTTGTGCCAACCACCCCAACTCAACCTGCTCCGAGCCAGCCGGGACCTCAGAGGTCAAGTGTGAGAGGTGAAAGGTCAAGTTCAACCTATATGGCTGTTGGTTGTTCCATCAGCCAGACAGACACTCGGGTCCAGCGGAGAGAGGGGAGTCAACACCCTCACTACACACAACTGACTGCTGGGACCAGGGGCGCCGTATGGGGGGGAAAAGTTAGGATGATTCTAAGGGCCTGTGACTGACAGGGGCCCTAAAAATATTATTCCAGCATTAGGTAAAAACATTTTGGAGCCCAATGTTATATATTTTCATGGGGCCCAAAATCCCTGGAGGCTCCCCTGGCTGGGACTGATGTAGTTGGTTCAGCATGCCCTGTCTTCAACGCCAACGCACGCGCGCGCGCGCGCGTGTGTGTGTGTGTGTGTGTGTGTGTGTGTGTGTGTGTGTCTCAATGCATATTGTAAATTCCTCTTGCCTGAATGTTTGAAACCCACATTTTTGGGTTTGTTATGTCAATCTGCTCATGCACATACACACACACACACACACACACATGCATATCTAGCACACATGCAGGCCCATACGCATCATGAGTTAGTCCACACCTGGAACAGATAAAAGGCCTTTCATGTTTCAGGGGCTATCTGGAGGTCAGCGTGCGCTGGTGTTAAGAGCCAGTTTTACAATGCGTGAGCAGAGCAGAGGAAGAAATGAAAAGAAACCGTATATTGCCAGGTGGAGAAACAGAGAGTTTTATTATCCAACCAACCTTGATGACATCATGTCTTACCAGCCTATCGTATAGTCTTGTATTTTAGTTGTTTATCAACAGTAGATAACACTTGTCAAGTTGTACATTCTGTCTTGTTTCAGGCATTTATCACATGTTAAACGCAGACAGTCTCCTCTCTATCGTATGAACCTCTATCCTCTGGGCTCTCAGTAACTCTGACATGACACACGCTACAGTAAACAACGCTGCTTCAGAGCCTGGATCAAACACACAAACACACACACACATACACACACACACACACACACACACACACACACACACACACACACACACACACACACACACACACATTAACACACACACACACATTAACACACACACACACATTAACACACACACACACACACACACACACACACACATACACACACACACACACATTAACACACATTAACACACACACACACATTTGTTTTACTATCCTTGTGAGGACCAAACAATTGATTCCCATTCAAAATCCTATTTTTCCTAAACCCTTAACCTATAACCCTTAACATAACCCTAACCCTAACCCTAACCTTAATCCCAAACCCCTAACCCTAACCTTAATCCCTAACCCCTAACCCCTAAGCCCTAAACCCTAACCCTAACCCCTAAGCCCTAAGCCCTAAACCCTAACCCTAACCCCTAACCCCTAAGCCCTAAACCCTAACCCGTAAGCCCTAAACCCTAACCCTAACCCCTAAGCCTAACACACACACCATTAACTGTAAATAACACCACTACTCTTTGTGCTGTATAGAAACACATGGACATGGATGTTGTGAGGATTGATGTCATTGGATCAAATACCAGCAGGTTCCACTCTGCACACAGACATTCTGATATTTGCTCTTGCATGAGAGATTATATCTTATAAAAGTGCTGGAATACTCAATGATGAAGATAATCCAAAGAGATGGTTTGATTCCTGTATGACTATATAACTTAATCAAGTCCTTATGATATTCCCTTCGCACTATAAATCCCTCACACACGTTACGGCACCTGCCTTCTTGGCCCATGCTGTGTCTCTCCTCCTCCAGGTGAGTTATGTTGCCAAGCTGTGGGTCAGATACAGTGGAACATATCTATTTCATCAAGCATCAGGGAATGCTCTCAATGGATCAGTTATTTGACTGTAATTCCATAGTGATGGGGGAGTCACTTTCTGTTCTGGGGAAACCTTGATATACTGTGTTTGTCTGCTGCTGTTGCTGCTGTGTGTATGTGTATGTGTGTGTGTGTGTGTGTGTGTATGTGTGTGTGTGTGTGTGTGTGTGTGTGTGTGTGTGTCTGTACTGTATACTGCATCTGTGTGTGTGCACTCTGTGTATGTGTACTGTAACGGGGTGTGTGTACTCTGTGTATATGTACTGTAACGGGGTGTGTGTACTCTGTGTATGTGCACTGTAACGGGGTGTGTGTACTCTGTGTATGTGTACTGTAACGGGGTGTGTGTACTCTGTGTATGTGTACTGTAACGGGGTGTGTGTACTCTGTGTATGTGTACTGTAACGGGGTGTGTGTACTCTGTGTATGTGTGCTCTAACGGTGTGTGTGTACTCTGTGTATGTGTACTGTAACGGGGTGTGTGTACTCTGTGTATGTGTACTGTAACGGGGTGTGTGTAAGTGCTTGGCCGGACTAGATTGAGCTTCACATTAGCTCCAGTTTCTCGGTCGACAGAGGAGCCTTGACACCCGTGTCCCTATAAAGTTTCCAGTGCAGGTGTAATTCCCTGTAAAATGCCCTATAATTTACTGCCCTTTGGGAACACTGTCTCTGGGCGTGAAAATCAATAGGCCAGTGGAGAGGGATTCGGCATGGCCTCTCAGCTCAGCCACAGTAAGGCAGCAGTTAGGGTAATTCTGTAATGGCAGGGGATGTGGTCTGGGATATCTAACACTATCTGAAACAGATAAATGTTTTACAACACCATCGTTTAACCTTTCCTTCCCACTCCACATTGTCCCCACCCCCCACCCCCTCTGAAGGATCTTTCCAGGGACCTCCCTCGGAGCTGCGGCCCAGACTGGAGGGGGGGGGGGCTGGGTTCACCCTACCAGGCACTCCCCTCACCTCCATGGATGTGCATTCAGACTCTTAATGCTCTATAACCTTGCTGAGGTAGCCTGGGGCATCTTAGAGTATAGCTAATGTTCAAACCCCCACCAGTTGTTTCAAAGGGAAGCCATGCAGAAAACATGCATAGAATCTAACAAGACACTGCATGTATAATGTAGTATATGAAACACAATATAGGTCCATGAAAAATAAAACCGTAATGCAGAGCTCCTTTAAGCGTGCAGAGAAGGTAACACTATGATAAACCAATGGAGGAGATTACCAAGAACAAGTAGTAAATAACAAGACAGTAAAGGGATGAACTCTGGTGAGAAATGTTGACGTGTCAGAATGCGGTACCATGGCTTTTACACCGCTGCTAATGATTTGACCAATAAAGCATTCCTCAGCATGGGAAGCTGTCTCAGCGGAAGAGAGAGGGCCCTATGGAGGGAGGGAGGGAGGGAGGGAGGGAGATGAGGGAGGAGAGAGGCAGGCTGGTGGTGCAGTGCTGGAGGGGATCCCTGGCAGGGCTTACACATTTCTCAGCTTTCAGCATGGAGATGAAGACAACACAATTCATTATGTGAGAACAGGAAGAGGGAGAGATCTCATTGTGCCTGCCCGGATTGGCACCAACAGCAAGTGGCTGTCCTGCTCTCCAGAGGCCAGAGTGGGGAGCACAGATAGGCTGTCCACTCAGCTCTGTCACTGGCCCAATCACCATTAGAACCAGTCACACTCAGCCACACTTTGTGCTTATCACAGCTAAATGCTAATCCTTATTGTGACTGGTTTAAACAAATCTCATTGCAATGTTGGGTAGATGTTGAGGTACATTATCATATGTAATACTGTTATCATGGTAAATATGATTATATCTTCCTTTTGTGTTTTGGAGTGTTGCATCAGTTGATATCGCACCAAATGGATTCATCAGATTTCTATTTAGGTTTACAGACACATTCTCTGATGGCTGCCGTGCGCAAGCTACCCCCCCCCCCCCCCACCCCAAACCCCCCCACCCACCCAGCCAGCCTCCACAAGTTTGGACTCTGCTTTCGTTCAGCCAGTGGGATTGGTACCATCATTGGTATAGCATAGCATCTCTGCCTGTTATTATATCTTACCTGGGTGGAGCCTAACCCTAAGACTAACGTACTGCATGTATTGTAGTTATTCCTGTCTGAACCACAGCTTCATCACTAGTTTGTCCCAATGGGCATAGATTGCCATTAACTACCTGGCTGAACCAGCTCGTTACCGAGTCCATGGTTGATACCACAGTTAGCAACAATGCTGGGTGTCAGTAGCTCATAGCGTCTCTCTGCTACTGTGACTCAGGGAGAAAGGAATTATTGTGAAGTGAAAATGAATGCTCACCCCACCACACTGTCTCTACTTGTGGTCCTGAAATAGTAATAGTCTATTATCTGCTTCAAACCATACACTCTTTTCCCTCCATATAAGGTATGCATGAATGACGGGGAATTCTAAACACGTCTCACTTGACACGTTGTTTTATTTAGTTTTTGGAATGTAATTTATGGTCCTAATTTATCTCCCACATTGTGAGTTTCTGCAGTCTGAGTTCTCCTTCTGTGTAGAGCTCTTTCTATAGGGACTGCATCAGATGCTGAGGTTTATTCATCTTGACCTTGGGGCGCAACTTGTCTGAAGCCATTAAATGATTCCATTATGCAGAGAAAGGTTTGTCCTTAGTGAATACAGGGTGTTTGTGTTCAAATGTTTGTATCTGTTAGTGTGTAGGCAACGTGCTGTAGTACATCCTTGATGACACCCCTGTGTGTTACTTGGGTTTTGTTGCCTTGGCCAAAGGGTGAAAAGTATGACGGGATGACAGTGTCTTGCAAAATATCTTCTCTCCTCAGTTGCTCATAGGCAGGGAGGCAGCCGCTGGAATATCAAATTGTATTTGTCACACGAGCCGAATACAACAGGTGTCAGGTCCTGACTAGAGTAAGATCTCTAGGCATCTCTATGGTGTCTGGAGGTTGCTGTCAGGGCTTGACAGTAGGGTTGTCTAGGAAACTCTATGTTTGGTTTCTGTTGGTCCCCAATTACAGGCAGCTGCCATACATTGTCTCTAGTTGGGATCCTATTTAAGTTCAATAGTTTCCCACCTGTGATTGGTTCTTTGTTTGTTCATGTCGCACATCAGTTCCTGGTTTGTGCTCTCCTTTTATTGTTTTGTTGAACCAAATAAATGGAATGTCTGCATTCTACTACTCAGCGCCTTGGCTCCTATATAAGAACCATGACAACAGGTGTAGACCCTACCGTGAAATGCTTACTAACAAGCCCTTAACCAACAATACAACAGGTGTAGACCTTACAGTGAAATGCTTACTAACAAGCCCTTAACCAACAATACAACAGTTGTAGACCTTACAGTGAAATGCTTACTAACAAGACCTTAACCAACAATACAACAGGTGTAGACCTTACAGTGAAATGCTTACTAACAAGCCCTTAACCAACAATACAACAGGTGTAGACCTTACAGTGAAATGCTTACTAACAAGCCCTTAACCAACAATACAACAGGTGTAGACCTTACAGTGAAATGCTTACTAACAAGCCCTTAACCAACAATACAACAGGTGTAGACCTTACAGTGAAATGCTTACTAACAAGACCTTAACCAACAATACAACAGGTGTAGACCTTACAGTGAAATGCTTACTAACAAGCCCTTAACCAACAATACAACAGGTGTAGAACTTACAGTGAAATGCTTACTAACAAGCCCTTAACCAACAATACAACAGGTGTAGACCTTACAGTGAAATGCTTACTAACAAGACCTTAACCAACAATACAACAGGTGTAGACCTTACAGTGAAATGCTTACTAACAAGACCTTAACCAATTCTTAAATAGAAATAAGAAAATATTTACTAAATAAACTAAAGTAAAATTTCATAACAGTAACAAGGCCATATACAGGGGGTACCAGTACAGAGTCAATGTATACAGGGGGTACCAGTACAGAGTCAATGTATACAGGGGGTACCAGTACAGAGTCAATGTATACAGGGGGTACCAGTACAGAGTCAATGTATACAGGGGGTACCAGTACAGAGTCAATGTATACAGGGGGTACAGGTTAGTCGAGGTAATTTGTAAAGTGACTGCATAGATAATAAACAGCGAGTAGCAGAAGTGTAAACACAAAGGAGGGGTGTTAAGGAGCCTTTTGGTCCTAGACTGTACTGCTTGCCGTGCGGTAACAGATAAAACAGTCTATGCCTGTGGTGACTGGAGCCTTTTTTGGGCTTTATTTCACCTTTATTTAACCAGGTAGGTCAGTTGAGAACAAGTTCTCATTTGCAACTGCGACCTGGCCAAGACAAAGCAAAGCAGTGCGACAAAAACAACACAGAGTTACACAGTAAACAAACATGGTCAAAAACACAATAGAAAATCTATATACAGAGTGCAAAATGTAGTGCAAAATGCAGTAAGGTTAAGAGGTAGGACAATAAATAGACCATAGTGGTGAAATAAATTACAGATTATCATCATTAACACAGGAATGAAGGATGTGCAAATTATGATGTGCAAATAGAGATACTGGAGTGCAAGATTTGTGAAAATAACAAAAATAAATATGGGGATGAGGTAGTAGTGTGGGCTATTTACAGAAGGGCTATATACAGGTGCAGTGATCGATAAGCAGCTTTGACAACTGACGCTTAAAGTTATTGAGGGAGATAGGAACCTCTAGCTTCAGTGATTTTTGCAATTCGTTCCAGTCATTGGCAGCAGCGAACTGGAAGGAATGGCGGCCAAAGGAGGTGTTGGCTTTGGGGGTGACCAGTGAGATATACCTGCTGGAGCGCATGCTACGGGTGGGTGTTGCTATAGTGACCAGTGAGCTGAGATAGGGCGGGGATTTACCTAGTAATGACTTATAGATGACCTGGAGCCAGTGGGTTTGGCGACGAATATATAATGAAGGCCAGCCAACAAGAGCATACAGGTCGCAGTGATGGGTAGTGTATGGGGCTTTGGTAACAAAACGGATGGCACTGTGATAGACTACATCCAATTTGCTGAGTAGAGTGTTGGAGGCTAGTTTGTAAATGACATCACCGAAATCAAGGATCGGTAGGATAGTCAGTTTTACAAGGGCATGTTTGGCAGCATGAGTGAAGGAGGCTTTGTTGCGAAATAGGAAGCCAATTCTGGATTTAATTTTGGATTGGAGATGGTTGATGTGAGTCTGGAAGTTTACAGTCTAACCAGATGCCTAGGTATTTATAGGTGTCCACGTATTCTAATTCGGACCCGTCGAGAGTAGTGATGATAGTCCGGTGGGCGGGTGCTGGCAGCGTTCGATAGAAAAGCATGCACTAGTTTTACTAGCGTTTAAGAGCAGTTGGAGGCCACGGAAGGAGTGTTGTATGGCATTGAAGCTTGTTTGAAGGTTAGTAAACACAGTGTCCAAAGAGCGGCCAGATGTATACAGAATGGTGTCATCTGCGTAGAGATGGATCAGAGAGTCACCAGCAGCGAGAGCGACATCGTTGATGTATATAGAGAAAAGGGTTGGCCCAAGAATTGAACCCTGTGGCACCCCCATAGAGACTGCCAGAGGATCGGACAATAGGCCCTCCGATTTGACACACTGAACCCTGTCTGCAAAGTAGTTAGAGAACCAGGCAAGGCAGTCACTTGAGAAACCAAGGCTGTTGAGTCTGCCAATAAGAATGCGGTGATTGACAGAGTCGAAAGCCTTGGCCAGATCGATGAAGACGGCAGCACAGTACTGTCTTTTATCGATGGCGGTTATGATATCGTTCAGTACCTTGAGCGTAGCTGAGGTGCACCCATGACCAGCTCGGAAACCAGATTGCATAGCAGAGAAGGTACGGTGGGATTCGAAGTGGTCAGTTATCTGTTTGTTAACTTGGCTTTCGAAAACTTTAGAAAGGCAGGGCAGGATGGATATTGGTCTATAACAGTTTGGGTCTAGAGTGTCTCCTCCTTTGAAGAGGGGGATGACCGCGGCAGCTTTCCAATCTCTAGGGATCTCAGACGATACGAAAGAGAGGTTGAACAGGCTAGTGATAGGTGTTGCAACAATTTTGGCTGATAATTTCAGAAAGAGAGGGTCCAGATTATCTAGCCCAGCAGATTTGTAGGGGTCCAGACTTAGCAGGTCTTTCAGAACATCAGCCGACTGGATGTGGGTGAAGGAGAAGCGGGGGGGGCTTGGGCAAGTAGCTGCCGGGGGTACAGAGCTGTTGGCCGGGATAGGGGTAGCCAGGTGGAAAGCATGGCCAGCCGTAGCAAAATGCTTATTATTGAAATTTTCTATAATCGTGGATTTATCGGTGGTAACAGTGTTTCCGAGCTTCAATGCAGTGGGCAACTGGGAGGAGGTGCTCTTATTCTCCATGGACTTAACAGTGTCCCAGAACTTTTTGGAGTTAGTACTACAGGAAGCAAATTTCTGTTTGAAAAAGCTGGCCTTTGCTTTTCTAACTGACTGTGTGTACTTGTTCCTGACTTCCCTGAATAGCTGCATATCGCGGGGGCTATTCGATGCTAATGCAGTGCGCCACAGGATGTTTTTGTGTTGGTCTAGTGCAGTCAAGTCTGGGGTGAACCAAGGGCTATATCTATTCTTAGTTCTACGTTTTTTGAAAGGGGCATGCTTATTTAGGATGGTGAGGAAAGCACTTTTAAAGAACAACCAGGCGTCCTCTACTGACGGGATGAGGTCAATATCCTTCCAGGATACCTGGGCCAGATCGAATAGAAAGGCCTGCTCGCAAAAGTGTTTTAGGGAGCGTTTGACAGTGATAAGGGGTGGTCGTTTGACCGCTGACCCATTGCGAACGCAGGCGATGAGGCAGTGATCGCTGAGATCCTGGTTGAAAACAGAGGAGGTGTATTTGGAGGGCAAGTTAGTCAGGATGATATCAATGATGGTACCCATGTTTACGGATTTTGGGTTGTACCTGGTGGGTTCCTTGATAATTTGTGTGAGATTGAGGGCATCTATCTTAGATTGAAGGACAGCCGGGGTGTTAAGCATATCCCAGTTTAAGTCACCTAACAGTACAAACTCTGAAGATACATGGGGGGCAATCAATTCACATATGGAGTCCAGAGCACAGCTGGGGGATGTCAGGAAGCTTGGCCCCAGTGATGTACTGGGCCTTACACACTACCCTCTGTAGCGCCTTACGGTCAGATGCCAAGCAGTTGCAATACCAGGTGGTGATGCAACCGGTCAGGATGCTCTCGATGGTGCTGTAGAACATTTTGAGGATCTGGGGACCCATGACAAATCTTTTCAGTCTCCTGAGGGGGAAAAGGTGTTGTTGTGCCCTCTTCACGACTGTCTTGGTGAATTTGGACCTTGATAGTTTGTAGGTGATGTGGACACCAAGGACCTTGAAACTCTCGACCCGCTCCACTACAGCCCTGTCGATGTTAATGGGGGCGTGTTCGGCCCTCCTCTTCCTGTAGTCCACCGTTCTACTTCAGCCCTGTCGATGTTAATGGGGGCGTGTTCGGCCCTCCTCTTCCTGTAGTCCACCGTTCTACTTCAGTGCTCAGCAAGGTTGTGTGATTGAATTTAAACAAGTAAATGGTACAATCAATTATCCAGCCGCTATCAATTATCAAGCCGCTATCAATTATCTGTTCCTCCTTGTTCTCCCCCTTCAAGGCTGTTCCTCCATGTTCTCCCCCTTCAAGGCTGTTCCTCCATGTTCTCCCTCTTCAAGGCTATTCCTCCATGTTCTCCCCCTTCAAGGCTGTTCCTCCATGTTCTCCCCCTTCAAGGCTGTTCCTCCATGTTCTCCCCCTTCAAGGCTGTTCCTCCATTTTCTCAGAGTAGAATGCAAATTGGTAGAAACACTGACAGAACATTATTACAAAATGGAGCCTTGCTTGGAGAAAGAAAGAGTGCGTAAGTATGAGAGAGATTGGGAGGGCTGGGGGGAGCCTGCAAGAAGTGAATGTCGCTCTGTGGCGGGGTTGGGAAAATTTGATGTATTTTTTCATGGGCTGTAGAGAGGGGGGTGGATGGGACTGAGGGATTCAGTAATGGTGCCTCGCAGTATTTTTTTATATACGGAAGGAGGGAAATTTAAATAATTTGTGAATAGGTTTGCCCCATGCAGTTCCATTCTTGTCTGTCTGTCTGTCTGTCTGTCTGTCTGTCTGTCTGTCTGTCTGTCTGTCTGTCTGTCTGTCTGTCTGTCTGTCTGTCTGTCTGTCTGTCTGTCTGTCTGCATTTTAACCCTCCCTCTTCCGCCCCGCCGCCCCTCCTCTTGCCCCCCTTTTCATCGGTGGAACCACAAGGTTATGGTGCGCCTGGACATCTAATCAGACAGCTAAGTTAAGGTAAGGCGTGGGCGCTGAAGTTGTTTTTTCCCTCATCCCCACAACGAAAGCTGTTGGTCCCGACGCCATTATACATTCAAGCCTTGGTCCTGTCTCCGTCTCACACCCCGCCGTGATAGATGAACATGACCTTGGGAAATAGCAAGGTTGAAATACTATGATTTAATTTTTTTAGGAATTCACTCTCTCCCATCTTTGACAGTGCAGGCAGAGCCGTGGGCGCCGGCTCTCTCCATGTCTAATATAAGTATGAATTTGAGTGTTTGAAATTGACTGAGGCAAAATGAAGGCTGTGGCAACATATGTGAGCCATTCTGAGTAATTGAGACAGTTATGTCTCTTGTCCCTTTGACCTAAAGGGATCATGTTCTGCACCTTGTCAGATGTAATAAAAAAGGATTCTGTCTCTTTGTTTGCTCTTTTAAGATTGGATTTTTTAAACAATTTGCTTTTTTAGGTTTCATAAATGTTTGAGAGGAAACGCTGGTCACTCTGCTCTGAGTCTGTCTTTTCTCAGCTCCTCTCAGCTCCCAGAATTCACAGTGAACAGGGAGTGGTGCATGTTGGGGGAAATCAATGCAAACAGCCATACCAGTTCTACCATGCTAAAGAGACCAAGAGCATCAAATCAACAAAAGTTAAATATTTCCTTTGATTTCAGTATTTTGTGCATTTCATTCATGAGTATACTAAAATAATAATATGCATACCTGGAAATTTGTCAAATGTGATTTCTGTAATTGAATTGATTTTGACTGCAGTAGCCTGAATCTGAAGGCATTAGATTGCTTCTCATTACTTTACATTAAGTCAAGGATTTTGAATAAATAAAATCAAAATATGGTTTCTGCCTGTGTAACACAAAGAGTATGGATACATATTTAGATATCTCTTGAGATGAGAGAGAGGCCATGCTGCTAACCCCCCCCCCCCCCCCCCCCCCCACACTCCTGTCCTCTCCCTGGTCCCCTGATGATGACTCCCAAAGGGCGGCGCACAATTGGCCCAGCATCGTCCGAGTTTGGCCGGTGTAGGCCGTCATTTTAAATAAGAATTTGTTCTTAACTGACTTGCCTAGTTAAATAAAGGTTCAATAAAGAAAATTTAAAAAAAATAGCAAATGATGCCACCTGGCAGTACCCCGTCTGGCCAGTAGATGGTGGACCCTGTTCAGGTTTCCCCGGCGTTGCACACAGAGCCTTTCTTGCTCACCCGTCACTTAAGACAGCGCTCTCGGGGAGGCCTCCCCAACCTGCCTCCCCCATCCTCTCCAACACTCCCCCTTCCTTCCTCCCTCCCCTTCCTCCCTCCCTTTCCTCCCCTCCCACCCTCCCTCCCTCCCTCCCTCCCTCCCCTCCCATCCCCATCCAGGGGGCAGAGTCACCGAGGTGGCAGTTCTAACAAGCTGCCGGGGACCGTGCCGCTCAAATGAGCCAAATGAAAGAGAAAAGGGGGAGTGGGATGGGTAGCACCATGAACCCCCTGCAGTGAATATGAATATGAAATGAATTGGTATGGCCTGACATGATAAGCCCAAGGATAACCCACTGCACAGTCTGCACATTTACCCCGACGCCATCCACACTCCTCATTTCAGACATAAACAACCCAACAAAACAAAAAGAAAACACAACAGCACCCTACCACTGCCCAACTGCCCTTGATGGTTGGGTTGATTTTGATTAGGAAGGCATTGCTTTTGTACAGCCCTCAAGAACACTTCATTTGGCGCGTGTGAGTTTTGCTGTGTATGAGCTTGTGCGGTGCGGTGTTGATCCGGCCGTTCTCTCCCACTGCTTATGTGTCTGGCCACAGCTCCGTTTGTGATGAGGTGCAGGTGGGTGATTTAGGCTGGATAGCACATCTGAGATCTGGATTCAGTGTCTGGTGGATTTGGCATAAATAAGAGAGTCCTCCTGTCTAATTTTCCTTCGCTCTGTGAGGATCCTGGCCTCTTTTTCCCTCCCGTCTTCATTCCTCATTCTTCCTCCATATCTTTCTGATTCCTCATCTCCTCTCACTGTTGCAGTCGCTATCCTTGTGTATCTCTCAGCTTTCTTAGGGTGTCCCCTTGGGGCCCCTGCCGAGCTGGCGTCAGGTCACCCAACAAAAAAAATATATCATCTGTCTGCTTTAGTCTGTCACTCCCTCAGTGCAAACACACACACATATGTTACACACACACATATACATACACACATACACACTAGGCGTACTCTCCATTTCATGCACATAGAAGCAAGATGTTGTCCTAAAAGCCAGAAAACAAGGAAGTGCATAGAAAATGTAACAACCAGTGTTATCATTTACGGTCGCAAATGCTCCTGGCATGGGAAGAGAGCCATTGGAATAGCTCATCCAAGGGAGGGAATGGGAAACTATTTTTATAATAATGTGAATAGTAATGCTTCAGTTTTATGTCCCCATGTTGTCCCTATCTGCTCCATCTCTGTGCCTCAATTCAAGATTTACAATGATTCCACACTTCACCGAATATAACACAGGGGTAAAAAGACTGAAATCTGAACTCTTTTCTCTCTCCCTCTCTCTTGTGTGTTTTTCAGCTCCAGTGAGTGAACATGGCTTCATCCCAGGCCCTCAGCCTTTCTTGCCAGATGCTCTGAGAAGATGCTGCATGCTTATCTAAAGGCTATGGCACCTTCTTCTACACCTCACACTGGCTTATGAAGGCAGAAATACCTCTGATACTCCTACATGATCATCTCTGATCATCTCTGCCTTTAGCTTGGACTGATGTACCAGGGCTCTGCCGCACATGTACATATTAGATTGATTTAGTTTGCATGAAAAACAAAGGATGTTCAGCTCCAATATAATCTAATTTATTAAAACTTTGGTGATAATTGCTGTTTTTTCAAGGAGGTAATAAATTGGGTTTAGGTTAATATTTTCTCTAACCCCAATAATAATAATGATTTGGTTTGTCGATTCCAAATGATTTGAGTTCTTCACAAGTACTCTGAAGAAATAAATATGCATCTCAATGTGCAGTACGTTGTACTAGTTGAGGAATGTTTTGTTGTATTGATTTGAATAGTTGAAAGCTTTCCAGTCCTCAATTAATAATATATCTCTTTTCCCAAAACATTTTTTTCTCTCTCCAGATAAATAGAGTGAAATACAATAGACATGTCCTTGCTTCTCTCTGTTGTTAACCTGTGTGGTTCACTATGTTTACCTGTACTCTGTCTTGCACCACAGTGACTTGACCTGGTGACAGCAGTGCCAGACTGGTGTATTCTAACAAGGAGCCTGTGACCTCTCTGTGAGCTGTGGGACAGGCAGGTGGGCTCTACTGCTACTGCTGTGTACCTCTGTCACTGTCATCATCCATCTGGCCTTGGCTCTTCCTCTCTCCCAGCTTTCTGCGCCTGGCTTGTCAGTGTCCTGGGTTTTTACTTATGCTCTTTGTGCTGTTTGAATAGCTGTGGTTGTCCTGACCTAGGTGGAAACATGTTGGTTATGTCTCTGCATCCTTTTGTAAAGACATTCATATCAGGAAAGTTGTGGCCAACACAGCATGTTTTTCTTTAACAGAGCAGTGTGATCTCAGGTGCTCATCATCAGCAAGGTTCCGTTTAGAATAGCTGAGAAAAGGGACATTGTCCTGCATGTTGATCTCAGACGCTCAGTCATTTCTAAATGCTTTTATGAGCGTCTTCTTCTAGCGGAGTGCTGGAGTGTTTTTGCTATTTTTTTCTGGGAAGGCACAAAGAAAGCAATCTCTCCATAAAGCCACTCTAAAACAGAGTAAATTGACATAAGGGTTTTGGGGGAATCTAACCTGCCCCTTCACTCACCCTCAGCCTTCCCCTATCTCTCCTCGCTCCCCCTTTCCTCTCAAAATCCCCACCTCAGCCGGCCACAGCACAGCACAGTTTTATTCCATTTCACATACCAGTAAACCACAAGGGTAAAGTATTTTATTTAAACATGTGAATTACATTAATAGGGTAAAGTATTTTATTTAAACATGTGAATTACATTAATAGGGTAAAGTATTTTATTTAAACATGTGAATTACATTATAGGGTAAAGTATTTTATTTAAACATGTGAATTACATTAATAGGGTAAAGTATTTTATTTAAACATGTGAATTACATTAATAGGGTAAAGTATTTTATTTAAACATGTGAATTACATTAATAGGGTAAAGTATTTTATTTAAACATGTGAATTACATTATAGGGTAAAGTATTTTATTTAAACATGTGAATTAAGATCTATAAGATCTATATCAGAGCACAGGTGCTGAAATTGTTGTGTCAATTAAAAGTTTTGTTTTGAATAATTATCTTGAATAATTATTCACATGAATCTTATTGACATGAATATAAAATACAATATTAACATTTGATATATGAAAATGATCAGTCATAATATCCCAAATTCAAACATTTATTTATCTTAGTCTTGTTATATTAATTATCTAATTGTTCTAAAATAGTTTTGTAATTAAACATACAAACTGAATTGATCAGATTATATGGTACTACTTGAATGAATAGTTGTTAAGGTATGTGCAAGTGTTTCTGCTGAACGTGTTATTTGAATATATTGAATATATTAACATGGTATTTTGTATTCAAAGTTAATTGCACGGATGTGTCTGGTATGAATCAGTTGAGCCCACTGAGGGAGCTGAACGTGGAAAAGGCTGTTACGGTTAGGTGTTGGCCATAGTGCCAAAGTCTGAGCCGGATCGGACTAAATCCCTTGCGTGTCCCCAAACCACAGCCAACCAGCCGGTGCAAAGAATCCCCACATGACTCTGTCGGACTCTGAAGAGAAGCGTTACATGTTATTCAGTCTCCCTGTAAATAGTACACTTATTTTAACCTAAATTAAAAATACATATAAAAGTCAATTATGTTTTGATATGCTGAAATTAGTAATGTATTATTTTACTAACTTTTGTTATTTAATTGTTATTTACTGTATTATTATATTTTTTTGGGGGGGCATATAATTAATATGCATTTTATGACAGTGGGGAGAACAAGTATTTGATACACTGCCGATTTTCCCACTTAAAACAAAAAATCCAGGTTTTCCCACTTAAAGCATGTAGAAGTCTGTAATTTTTATCATAGGTACTCTTCAACTGTGAGTGACGGAATCTAAAACACAAATCCAGAAAATCACATTGTATGATTTTTAAGTAATTAATTTGCATTTTATTGCATGACATAAGTATTTGATACATCAGAAAAGCAGAACTTAATATTTGGTACAGAAACCTTTGTTTGCAATTACAGAGATCATACGTTTCCTGTAGTTCTTGACCAGGTTTGCACACACTGCAGCAGGGATTTTGGCCCACTCCTCCATACAGACCTTCTCCAGATCCTTCAGGTTTCGGGGCTGTTGCTGGGCAATACAGACTTTCAGCTCCCTCCAAAGATTTTCTATTGGGTTCAGGTCTGGAGACTGGCTAGGCCACTCCAGGACCTTGAGATGCTTCTTACGGAGCCACTCCTTAGTTGCCCTGGCTGTGTGTTTCGGGTCGTTGTCATGCTGGAAGACCCAGCCACGACCCATCTTCAATGCTCTTACTGAGGGAAGGAGGTTATTGGCCAAGATCTCGCGATACATGGACCCATCCATCCTCCCCTCAATACGGTGCAGTCGTCCTGTCCCCTTTGCAGAAAAGCATCCCCAAAGAATGATGTTTCCACCTCCATGCTTCACGGTTGGGATGGTGTTCTTGGGGTTGTACTCATCCTTCTACTTCCTCCAAACACGGCGAGTGGAGTTTAGACCAAAAAGCTCTATTTTTGTCTCATCAGACCACATGACCTTCTCCCATTCCTCCTCTGGATCATCCAGATGGTCATTGGCAAACGTCAGACGGGCCTGGACATGCGCTGGCTTGAGCAGGGGGACCTTGCGTGCGCTGCAGGATTTTAATCCATGACGGCGTAGTGTGTTACTAATGGTTTTCTTTGAGACTGTGGTCCCAGCTCTCTTCAGGTCATTGACCAGGTCCTGCCGTGTAGTTCTGGGCTGATCCCTCACCTTCCTCATGATCATTGATGCCCCACGAGGTGAGATCTTGCATGGTGCCACAGACCGAGGGAGATTGACCGTCATCTTGAACTTCTTCCATTTTCTAATAATTGCACCAACAGTTGTTGCCTTCTCACCAAGCTGCTTGCCTATTGTCCTGTAGCCCATCCCAGCCTTGTGCAGGTCTACAATTTTATCCCTGATGTCCTTACACAGCTCTCTGGTCTTGGCCATTGTGGCGAGGTTGGAGTCTGTTTGATTGAGTGTGTGGACAGGTGTCTTTTATACAGGTAACGAGTTCAAACAGGTGCAGTTAATACAGGTAATGAGTGGAGAACAGGAGGGCTTCTTAAAGAAAAACTAACAGGTCTGTGAGAGCCGGAATTCTTACTGGTTGGTAGGTGATCAAATACTTATGTCATGCAATAAAATGCAGTGTTTGTGGTGGTTTTGGCGGCCGAGGGCAAGGCTTCGCCTGGCTGTTACTCCTCTGTATTTGAGGGTGGGTTGATGGGTTAGAGGACAGAGGGAGGTGGTGACAGTGATTATATTCTCTCTCTCTTCATCTTGTGACATATCTGTACTCTTCATCTTCTGCCTCTTCTTTGAATAATAGTAAAAAAGAGAGTGGGGCTGTTTACATCCATCTCTCATCCTACCATTTCATCCTCCTCTCATCCTACCATTTCATCCTACCATTTCATCTTCCTCTCACCCTATCATTACATCCTACCATTACATCCTACCATTTCATCCTCCTCTCACCCTATCATTACATCCTACCATTTCATCCTCCTCTCACCCTACCATTACATCCTACCATTTCATCCTCCTCTCACCCTATCATTACATCCTACCATTTCATCCTCCTCTCACCCTACCATTACATCCTACCATTTCATCCTCCTCTCACCCTATCATTACATCCTACCATTTCATCCTCCTCTCACCCTACCATTACATCCTACCATTTCATCCTCCTCTCACCCTACCATTTCATCCTACCATTTCATCCTCCTCTCATTCTACCATTTCATCCTCCTCTCATCTATCATTACATCCTACCATTTCATCCTCCTCTCATTCTACCATTTCATCCTACCATTTCATCCTCCTCTCACCCTACCATTACATCCTACCATTTCATCCTCCTCTCACCCTACCATTTCATCCTACCATTTCATCCTCCTCTCATCCTACCATTTCATCCTCCTCTCACCCTATCATTACATCCTACCATTACACCCTACCATTTCATCCTCCTCTCACCCTATCATTACATCCTACCATTTCATCCTCCTCTCACCCTATCATTACATCCTACCATTTCATCCTCCTCTCACCCTATCATTACATCCTACCATTTCATCCTCCTCTCACCCTACCATTACATCCTCCTCTCACCCTACCATTTCATCCCACTATTTCATCCTCCTCTCACCCTACCATTACATCCTCCTCTCACCCTACCATTTCATCCTACTATTTCATCCTCCTCTCACCCTACCATTTCATCCTCCTCTCACCCTATCATTACATCCTCCTCTCATCCTACCATTTCATCCTCCTCTCACCCTATCATTACATCCTACCATTTCATCCTCTTCTCATCCTACCATTACATCCTCCTCTCACCCTACCATTTCATCCTCCTCTCACCCTATCATTACATCCTCCTCTCACCCTACCATTTCATCCTCCTCTCACCCTATCATTACATCCTACCATTACATCCTACCATTACACCCTACCATTTCATCCTCCTCTCACCCTATCATTACATCCTACCATTACATCCTCCTCTCACCCTACCATTTCATCCTCCTCTCACCCTACCATTTCATCCTCCTCTCACCCTACCATTTCATCCTCCTCTCACCCTACCATTTCATCCTCCTCTCACCCTATCATTACATCCTCCTCTCACCCTACCATTTCATCCTCCTCTCACCCTATCATTACATCCTACCATTTCATCCTCCTCTCACCCTACCATTTCATCCTCCTCTCACCCTATCATTACATCCTACCATTTCATCCTCCTCTCACCCTACCATTACATCCTCCTCTCACCCTACCATTTCATCCTCCTCTCACCCTATCATTACATCCTACCATTTCATCCTCCTCTCACCCTACCATTTCATCCTCCTCTCACCCTATCATTACATCCTACCATTTCATCCTCCTCTCACCCTACCATTACATCCTCCTCTCACCCTACCATTTCATCCTCCTCTCACCCTATCATTACATCCTACCATTTCATCCTCCTCTCACCCTACCATTTCATCCTCCTCTCACCCTATCATTACATCCTACCATTTCATCCTCCTCTCACCCTACCATTTCATCCTCCTCTCACCCTATCATTACATCCTACCATTTCATCCTCCTCTCACCCTACCATTACATCAGCTGCTCTGATAGCCATGAATCTAGTCACTCATGTTTTTCATCAACTCCTCTCCATGGAGCGTACTGTACCTTCCTCTTGGAGAGGCCTGGAGAGGAGATGGCCGGCCGCTGAGGTGAACACAATTGCCAGGGAGACGCCCGGGACACACAAACCTCCTCTCCACCTACAGTTTATACTGTACCATCTCATCTGCTATCTCTATGAGATCAACCTGGGAGAAGGAAACAACACAAGCAACAGAAACAACAACAGCAACACATTAACCTCAGTTGTCTGTGTACTGTATCTGTCTGTTCTGCTCTCAACCCGAGGAAAATAGAACCACACTTTGTGTTAACTATACAAATACACAAATCACAATGGTTTTGCATGAACTAGAGTAGCTATCAATATTATAAAGAAAAATGTTTTATGTGACATGATGACTGGGTAGGAGAAACATGTTCTTGTGAACACTGGCCAAGAAGGCAGAGAACAAGAGGAGAGAATGTAGTGTAGCTTTTACTGGTCGGCTACAGCTTCAGTGTGTATCAGTGGTGCTCTGATCCTCACTGCATCTGGTGTCTACTGGTTGTCAGCTCTGCTCTGGTTGGCTTCTCCATAACTGTGCCATGTTCTATGTTGTGATTGTAATTCTTCAGCCTCCTGGATACTTTGTTCCTTCTACTTTAATTTGACACTGCATTTTTTGCTTATGTTCAGGGCCGGAATGATTGGCTTTGACAATTGGGAAGTTTCTCCTGCATCCTCTGAGGGAGCCTCTGAGGGAGGGAGCCTCTGAGGGAGGGAGCCTCTGAGGGAGGGAGCCTCTGAGGGAGGGAGCCTCTGAGGGAGGGAGCCACGGCCTCTCAGACAGATGTCATTCATCATTAGTAATAACATGTATTATTGCTGTTTCTTACTCTGTTTATTGGAATTGAAAATCCCAAAGCACATTTTTTAATCCACTACTTTTTAATCCTTTTAAATAATCACCTTATTCTCAAGGTGATGTTAATTATGATTTAATTACCTAATTAATGATTCATCTGGAGAATGATTAAGGTAATTAGCTTAGTGTTAAATACACTGGCTGCTTTTTAGTCAAACAGGAGAAAATACCCTTGATTAGTTAATGATTTTAATTATAATCAGTGATACACCAGGTATAATTGTGCAAATTCCCACCTGCATTTGCCACTCTAACATCCTTAATGGAATTCACTGTAAATGAAGACATGTATATGTTTCAACTTCATCATATAATGAATATAAAACTCAGAGTTATATCACACTAACAGTTCAAATAGGAAATGTGAATAATCGCTTTTCATATGTTATCTTTTATATTCTGTCTGAATGAAGAACTTTCCATTTACACCAGCTCAGATCTATAGCTTAGTAAAGACTATCTTAGAGTTAGGGCTTTTTATCATTTCCCTGATCTAAAGGTCTGTCCTATATATATATTTCATCTGAATTGGACTTTCTAGTAGTCTAATCCTAATTGTTCGTTGAGCATTGCAGAGCCAGCAGACTGGCCTAATGTATCCATTTATCTGATCAAGTCAGAGATGTAGAAACTGTATCTTGAATAAGGTCACCATGCATGGAATCAAATAGGACCAATCAGTGTAGTGAAGGTTTTAGTGGAACTGGACCATTTAACAATAGCTATGTTAAATATGAAACCTAACAATGTACCACAGCTCATAAAATGGCTGGCGGCTCGTCTGTCTTTGTCTATCTCTCTGTATCGTTCCCTTGCCAACCCTCCATCTCTTCCTCTTCCTCTGTCTGCTTTCAGTGAGGGGAGTCAGTTTTACTGTCAATACCTGTGAAATTGTATTCAAGGAAGATGGACCCTTTCTCTTATATTCATGACATCCAGGGAAGCACAGTCACCTCCAACACTCGTTTAATATGGATGCACTCATACTCACATGCACTTTCACAAACACACACTCCTTTTTTGCCCCAAGACAATGCATGGCTGGTATTTTGCTCTAGCTGATGATGAAGAGCAGTAGTGACAGTGGGCTGGATGTATTACAACACAGTGCTGCCATGTTGTGTAAATTCTTTGTCTCTCCATTGAGAATATGGAGAATTCTTTCTGCAGCAGCACAACTCTCTGAATTTACCACTATATCCATCAACTGTTTTCATATGCAGAGCTTTGTTACTATAATAATAATCCAATGCTTTAGAAAGTTCTCTTTTAGCAGTGTTGCAGTGTTGTTTTGTATTTCTTCAGTGTTCTAGAGTGTTGCAGTGGTGTTTTGTATTCTTCAGTGTTCTAGAGTGTTGCAGTGGTGTTTTGTATTTCTTCAGTGTTCTAGAGTGTTGCAGTGGTGTTTTGTATTTCTTCAGTGTTCTAGAGTGTTGCAGTGGTGTTTTGTATTCTTCAGTGTTCTAGAGTGTTGCAGTGGTGTTTTGTATTTCTTCAGTGTTCTAGAGTGTTGCAGTGGTGTTTTGTATTTCTTCAGTGTTCTAGAGTGTTGCAGTGGTGTTTTGTATTCTTCAGTGTTCTAGAGTGTTGCAGTGGTGTTTTGTATTTCTTCAGTGTTCTAGAGTGTTGCAGTGGTGTTTTGTATTTCTTCAGTGTTCTAGAGTGTTTTAGGGTTGTTTTGTATTTCTTCAGTGTTCTAGAGTGTTTTAGTGTTGTTTTGTATTTCTTCAGTGTTCTAGAGTGTTTTAGGGTTGTTTTGTATTTCTTCAGTGTTCTAGAGTGTTTTAGGGATGTTTTGTATTTATTCAGTGTTCTAGAGTGTTTTAGGGATGTTTTGTATTTCTTCAGTGTTCTAGAGTGTTTTAGTGTTGTTTTGTATTTCTTCAGTGTTCTAGAGTGTTTTAGGGTTGTTTTGTGTGTAGCCTGTCAATGGCTGTGCTGCAGAAGCATGTCTGTCCAGTGAGTGTTGTAGTCAGCAGTGTTTGTCATAGATCCCCTCCCTCTATAGGTATGCTCTGCAGGTGGAGACCCCTTCCCGGGTTGGTCAGGGGGAAGCCAAGCAGAGTCATCTGGCCAGGTGGGGCGAGAGAGAGAGAGTGTTCACCAGTCCTGTGTGTGTGTGTTTATTTGAACAGAGGAGGGTAGGGGGGAGGGTGTGGTTAGGGGGTCAGGGGGCAGAAGAGATTCCCAGGTTAGAGGCTGGAAGGCAGCAGCTGAAATAAACTAGATTCATAAAACAACAGAGAGAGAGAGAGAGAGCAGGACAGAACTCAAAGGAACCAAGAGACCCACTACCCTCTCATCCTCTTCCCCCCCAGCCCCTCCACCGCTTCCCTAATATCAGCAAGAGATGGATCCCCATGAGTCCCGGCGAGGCATGGCTGTGTTTGATTAGGCCTGTGTTTTCCCTCTCGCAGAACACTCTTAGTTAATAAAGACAACGCTTGAGTCTGGATAAGGTGAGCAGGGCCTCACAGGTGCACTGGGTGCAGTGAGAGAAACAGTTCCCCCTCGTTAGGTGTTCTCCACCCTGCTCTGATCCTCTGGGTGTTTTCCCTAACACCCAGATACACCAGACATACAGGGAACTACTTCTAGTGCGTGTGTACTCTGTTAGGAATTCTATATCACTGTGAAAAAGCACCTGAGCATTTGAATGTATCAACATAGCGTTCTCTGGGTGCTTTTTAGGTTGAGTTATATTCCAGACGGTAGCTAGCTGGTCCGTGTGCAGTTTCTTCACTACTCCCTACTCCTTTGTGGGGAGAGGAGAGGATTTACAGTCTCTGTTAAAATGGGGATTCTGTGCACAGGTTCAGAATAGGGGTTTTGTGTAATCCTATGTTAAATTCAGCATCAGATCTTTTTTGGGGTTGTGTAAAACCCCAGTATGTTTTCCTTGTTTTTGCTTTCTTCCTGCATGCCTCAAAGTGATGATAGAGCATGGCTTTACAGCGATCTGACCCCCAAGGCTAAAATGTACAAGGCTGCTAGGCGGCGTTACCTCTTCCTCTCCTAGAGACAGCTAACCCCCTCAAAGGATGCTGAAGTCTGGAGATGGAATGCCTATGAGCACGGAAAGGGGAGAGATGGAGGGAAGGAGGGAGAGAAGCAGGGGGAGAGCGGAGGAAGGAAAGAGAAGAGGAGGGAGGGAATATTCTGTTGTTTGATTCAAAGTCCCCCTGGTCTTTGTAGAACATTTAGCTTGAACCCTCCTTAGCTTTCTCTGACCCGTCCCCCCCCCCCCGTCCCCCGTCCCACCACACACACACAGTCCAACAGATCTGCAGGATATCGCACTCGCCAGCATTTTATATCGCCCACACCAGATGTGTGCTTTTTAATATACAGCGGGTGAAATAAGTATTGAACACGTCACCATTTTTCTCAGTAAATATATTTCCAAAGGGAAAAAGTATTGAACACACTTACTGATACTTATTTAATATTTTGTACAAAAGCCTTTGTTGGTAATGACAGCTTCAAGACGCCTCCTGTATGGAGAAACTAGTCGCATGCATTGCTCTGGTGTGATTTTGGCCCATTCTTCCACACAAACAGTCTTCAAATCTTGAAGGTTCCGTGGGCCTCTTCTATGAATCTTGATCTTCAGTTCTTTCCATAGATTTTGAATGGGATTTAAGTCAGGTGATTGGCTGTGCCATTCTAGCAGCTTTATTGTCTTTCTTTGAAACCAATTGAGAGTTTCCTTTTCTGTGTGTTTGGGATCATTTTCTTGCTGAAATGTCCACCCTCATTTCATCTTCATCATCCTGGTAGATGGCAGCAGATTTTTGTCAAGAATGTCACGGTAAATTTGCCCATTCATCCTTCCTTCAATTATGTGAAGTTTGCCAGTACCATTTGCTGAAAAGCAGCCCCACAACATGATGTTCTCACCTCCAAACTGTTGGTATGGTGTTTTTAGGGTGATGTGCAGTGCCATTTCTCCTCCAAACATGGTGTGTATTATGACATCCAAACAGTTCAATTTTGCTCTCATCTGACCACACTATATTCTCCCAGTATTTCACTGGCTTTTCCAAATGTTGTGCAGCAAACTTTAAACGAGCTTCAACGTGCTTTTTTTTCAGCAATGGAGTCTTGCGTGGTGAATGTGCATACAGGCCATGGCGGTGGAGTGTTTTCTTTGAGACAACAGTACCTGCTAATTGCAGGTCTTTTTGAAGCTCTCCACAAGTGGTCCTTGGCTCTTGGACAACTCTTCTGATTATTCTTTTCACTCCTCTGTCAGAAATCTTGCGAGGAGCACCTGGTCGAGGCAAATTTATGGTGAAATGATTGTCTTTCCACTTCCGTATTATGGCCCCAACAGTGCTCACTGGAACATTCAGAAGCTTAGAAATGTGCCTATAACCAATGCCATCATTATGTTTTGCAACAATTAGGTTGCGAAGGTCTTGAGACAGCTCTTTGCTTTTACCCATCATGAGATGTGTCTTGTGTGACACCTTGGCAATGAGACCTTTTTGTAGGCCATCAGTTGGGACTGAACCAGCTGATATTAATTTGCACTGACAGGGGGCTGGATTGCTTTTTAATTACTGATAGTTTTCAGCTGTTGTCTTGGCTTTCCATGCCTTTTTGCACCTCCCTTTCTTCATGTGTTCAATACTTTTTCCCTGTGTCATTTCACATTATTACACATAACTTAATTTCTGAACTTATTTGTTTTGGTTTCTTTGTATGTATGGATTACTTGGGCTGTTACCAACATCTGGTGAAAATGTCATGTCAATAGCACCTTTGGAAATATATTTACTGAGAAAAATGGTGACGTGTTCAATACTTATTTCACCCGCTGTATATATCTTCACTGTATAGACTGTATGTGCCCACACTGTCGCAACAGGCAGAGACCAAGTGACAGAGAGAGAGAGGAGAGAGAGAGAGAGAAAGAGAGGAGAGAGAGAGATAGACAAAAGGGAGGGGGAGTGCTTTATATGTTGTGGCGTATTTATGATGCATGATGCAGTGAAAAAAATCCTATCCGTTCGGATTTTAAAATATGACATGAGGTAAATCATTATTTCAGTTCTGTTGAAAGAGTCCAATTGTCTGCAGCCCAGGTCAAGGCTTTCCCCTGAGCTGAGGAGACTGGAGGAGACTGGAGGAGACTGCAGGAGACTGGAGGAGACTGGAGGAGACTGGAGGAGACTGGAGGAGACTGGAGAAGACTGGAGGAGACTGGAGGAGACTGGAGGAGACTGGAGGAGACTGCAGGAGACTGGAGGAGACTGGAGGAGACTGGAGAAGACTGGAGGAGACTGGAGGAGACTGGAGGAGACTGGAGGAGACTGGAGAAGACTGGAGGAGACTGGAGGAGACTGGAGGAGACTGGAGGAGACTGGAGGAGACTGGAGGAGACTGCAGGAGACTGCAGGAGACTGCAGGAGACTGGAGGTGTGTGTGTGTGTGTGTGTGTGTGTGTCTGTGTGTGTGTGTGTGTGTGTGTGTGTGTGTGTGTGTGTGTGTGTGTGATCCCGGCACTCGCTGCCCACCCGCCTTTCGTTACCTTGGTGACGCGTGCCGATGAGGCTTCGGGGAGGGAGGGGTTTACTGATGAGGTCAGCCAGCCAGCTGCCTATGAGGCGACTGAGGGCCATTTTGTGAATATGCAGATGAGAGGAACGTATGAAGGCAGAGGGGAGGGGGGCTGGGGGGACGTGAGGCAGGCACCACTGTTTATATTCTCTCTACGGAGCCTGATCCTCAACAGATTGCTGGTGTTTGGTGTGATCTGGCCGCTGTGTTGTTGGGGTGCCTGCCTGCCTGCGTGCCTGCCTGCCTGCCTGCCTGCCTGCGTGCCTGCCTGCCTGCCTGCCTGCCTGCCTGCCTGCCTGCCTGCCTGCGTGCCTGCCTGCGTGCCTGCCTGCGTGCCTGCCTGCGTGCCTGCCTGCGTGCCTGCCTGCGTGCCTGCCTGCGTGCCTGCGTGGGGGAGGAGGGGAACAAGGGAGGGGAGGAGAGATAGTTAAAGAGGAGAGTGGGAAATAAACCGAAGCTTCAGGGTGTATTTTCACGCCGTTGATAAGACATGATGATTGCTATTTTCCCCCCTCCTTCCTCTCCTTCCCCCTCCTTCCTCTCTCTCCCCCTCCTTCCTCTCTCTCCCCCTCCTTCCTCTCCTTCCCCCTCCTTCCTCTCCTTCCTCTCCTTCCCCCTCCTTCCTCTCCTTCCTCTCTCTCCCCCTCCTTCCTCTCTCTCCCCCTCCTTCCTATTAGACTATATAATGCCTCACCGGGGTGCCGTGCCGTCGGCAACATAGATCTGGAACTGTTGGGGTGCTAGGACCTAGTTTAACAATTATGCATCCATCCGTGAGTAACTCTGGTCCATCAGCACACATCCACTCAGGACTTATTTATTCATAAAGGTCTGTATATACATACTCATGTACAGTTGTTATATCATATCACATGCAATATTGTAAGTAATTATTGGACTTAACTTACATAGGCATTCACTCAGGAATGCATATTATTAGTATCCTGCCATTTGCACCTTTTCTCATTGCTTTTAGTATATCGAATGTGCAATACGTGCAGTTGTCTGTAATTAAACCCTGCGCACTAAGGACTGTATTTTAAGGGAATTACTATTATTACCCCAAATTATATCATACACACATTTAGCTATTAAAGTATCTCTTCCTGTCATTTACCTGTACAGTTTGTGTAAACATGCAAGTATTCACTTATCTGTAAATATAACTGTATATTTACCTGTACAGCTAATTTAACCATGCAAAATATTCACTTACCTGTTCATTTACCCAGTCTGTCTATTAAGTAAACTATTATTACCCTCGCTCATATCATACGCATTTTTAGCTACTGAAGTATTTCTCTGCCATCAACCTGTATAGTATAGTTAACCATCCAACATCCACCAATGTATAGTGTACATATTCAGCCAACCACTCATACTATGCAATGTCTTTTTATAGCTTTTTTAATTTTTAATTTTAATTTTAATTTTTTTTTTTGCACTCCAGATATCTTGTATTTCTATACTTTTTCATACTGCCGCTCTATGTATCATGTACCGTGTATCTGTCTTTTGTGTACTTTCGTTGTGGCATTATGCACCTGCCCTGTGTTTTGTTGTAGCTGCTTGACAATGAAATTTCCCTCCCGGGGGATCAATAAAGTACCTATCTATCTATCTATCTATCTATCTATCTATCTATCTATCTATCTATCTATCTATCTATCTATCTATCTATCTATCTATCTATCTATCTATCTATCTATCTATCTATCTATCTATCTATCTATCTATCTATCTATCTATCTATCTATCTATCTATCTATCTATCTATCTATCTATCTATCTATCTATCTCTCCCCCTCCTTCCTCTCTCTCCCCCTCCTTCCTCTCCTTCCTCTCCTTCCTCTCTCTCCCCCTCCTTCCTCTCTCTCCCCCTCCTTCCTCTCCTTCCTCTCCTTCCTCTCTCTCCCCCTCCTTCCCCTCCTTCCTCTCCTTCCTCTCTCTCCCCCTCCTTCCTCTCCTTCCCCCTCCTTCCTCTCTTTCGCCCTCCTTCCTCTCCTTCCCCCTCCTTCCTCTCCTTCCTCTCCTTCCTCTCTTTCCCCCTCCTTCCTCTCCTTCCCCCTCCTTCCTCTCTCTCCCTCTCCTTCCTCTCTCTCCCTCTCCTTCCTCTCCTTCCCCCTCCTTCCGTCTTTCCCCCTCCTTCCTCTCCTTCCCCCTCCTTCCTCTCCTTCCCCCTCCTTCCTCTCTCTCCCTCTCCTTCCTCTCTCTCCACCTCCTTCCTCTCCTTCCCCCTCCTTCCTCTCCTTCCTCTCTCTCGCCCTCCTTCCTCTCTCTCCCCCTCCTTCCTCTCTTTCCCCCTCCTTCCTCTCCTTCCTCTCCTTCCTCTCTTTCCCCCTCCTTCCTCTCCTTCCTCTCCTTCCTCTCTTTCCCCCTCCTTCCCCTCCTTCCTCTCCTTCCTCTCCTTTCCCCTCCTTCCTCTCCTTCCCCCTCCTTCCTCTCCTTCCCCCTCCTTCCTCTCTTTCCCCCTCCTTCCTCTCCTTCCCCTCCTTCCTCTCTCTCCCTCTCCTTCCTCTCTCTCCACCTCCTTCCTCTCTCTCCCCCTCCTTCCTCTCCTTCCCCCTCCTTCCTCTCTCTCCCTCTCCTTCCTCTCTTTCCCCCTCCTTCCTCTCCTTCCCCCTCCTTCCTCTCTCTCCCTCTCCTTCCTCTCTCTCCCTCTCCTTCCTCTCTCTCCCTCTCCTTCCTCTCCTTCCCCCTCCTTCCTCTCTTTCCCCCTCCTTCCTCTCTTTCCCCCTCCTTCCTCTCCTTCCCCTCCTTCCTCTCTCTCCCTCTCCTTCCTCTCTCTCCACCTCCTTCCTCTCCTTCCCCCTCCTTCCTCTCTCTCCCTCTCCTTCCTCTCCTTTCCCCTCCTTCCTCTCCTTCCCTCTCCTTCCTCTCTCTCCCTCTCCTTCCTCTCTCTCCACCTCCTTCCTCTCCTTCCCCCTCCTTCCTCTCTCTCCCACTCCTTCCTCTCCTTCCCCTCCTTCCTCTCCTTCCCCCTCCTTCCTCTCTCTCCCTCTCCTTCCTCTCTCTCCCTCTCCCTCTCCTTCCTCTCCTTCCCCCTCCTTCCTCTCCTTCCCCCTCCTTCCTCTCTTTCCCCCTCCTTCCTCTCCTTCCCCTCCTTCCTCTCTCTCCCTCTCCTTCCTCTCTCTCCACCTCCTTCCTCTCCTTCCACCTCCTTCCTCTCTCTCCCTCTCCTTCCTCTCCTTTCCCCTCCTTCCTCTCCTTCCCCCTCTTTCCTCTCTCTCCCCTCCTTCCTCTCCTTCCCCCTCCTTCCTCTCCTTCCCCCTCCTTCCTCTCTCTCCCCCTCCTTCCTCTCTCTCCCCCTCCTTCCTCTCTCTCTCCCTGCCTTTTTCTACTCTATTTGCATGCCACTGTTTAGATTATGAGATGACATAATGATGTGCTCTGCTCTGCGGTGGGAGTCCAGGATAGAACATGGAGGAAGGAAGACTTCCTTTGTTAGGAGTTTCTGTTGACATTCTTCTTTAGTTTAAAAGGATGGATTCAATCGATGCAGTTGGTCATTTGAGATTAAATTTTTTTTTATCGTTTTAAGTGTAGAATTAAACATCAAAGGTTTATATTTGTATTTTAAGCACAAAACATAAATGTTCCTTCCCTCATTTTCCATTTCTATTGTTGTTTTATACCTCATTTTGAATACATCAATTACTTTTGTTCTCTTAGGCCTGTGTTTAAACCTGTGCTTCATGTCCATTCCTCTGGACACATGCCTTACCCCTTAGTCACATTGCAAATAATGCAGAACATTTAATGTGCCATCATTGTTAATAAGAATTTGTTTTTAATTGACCTGGATATATAAAATAAAATAAAATAAATATATATATGTTTTATTTATATAGGTTCCCAATCTTCCAACCTCATAACTAGCTACCAATAAGCAAGCAATAACTAAATGTACTGAATAAGACTCACATTCCTTTCAATCTTATACCAGATTGTAGCAGCGATGCAGAGAAGCATATTTAGTTTCTTTAAAAAGAGAACCACCAGTCAGGAGGATACAGACAGCTCAAGAGGCTCAGAAAAATAGACATATTTTTTACATAGAATTAAGCATAATGATTATGGCTCTAGATTGCAGGAAAAAGTTGTTTCAGGTGTTGATCTGAAATCCTGCCTCCGGACCACCCCCCCCAGCCATCCTCCACCCCCCCAGCCATCCTCCACCCCCCAGCCATCCTCCACCCCCCCAGCCATCCTCCACCCCCCAGCCATCCTCCACCCCCCCAGCCATCCTCCACCCCCGCAGCCATCCTCCATCCACCCACCCACCCAGCCATCCTCCACCCCCCCCAACCATCCTCCCCCCCCCCAACCATCCTCCACCCACCCAGCCATCCTCCACCCCCCCCCAACCATCCTCCTCCCCCCCAGCCATCCTCACGTACTTTGGGCCGCTTCAGAGTATGTTTCTGTTTCCTCTCCTGCTGTGTTTGGGTTTTTCCTTTGGTGAAGGTTAAATCATGGAGAATATCACCCAGTAGTATATAATTCACCATAGGGAACATACTATAAGACAGGTTTAGTCTCTGTGCCAGGTTTTAGAGTTATCTAAGACAGATCTTAGCTGTCCCTCTCTGTGTGGAATGATGTATATTGGAAGAGCTGTGCTAAGACCATCAGAAAGGAATGGGATCTTCTGTAATTGTCCCTCTGCTCAAGGAGAACGGTGAGAGGGGCACAGAGCAGCGCTTTCTAGTTCTCTCTCTTCTCTTCTCTTCTCTTCTCTTCTCTTCACTTCACTCTCTTTCTCTCTCTCTCTTTCTAACCCTATTCCCCTATGTTCCAGTCTATTCACACTTGTCTCTAACCCTCCCCCCCCCCCCCCCCTTTCTTCCTCCCCCCATTCCACTGTCCCCCCTGCTCTCTCTATTACCATGCTAAGGCAGATGTCTCAGAGACTTCTGGTTCTATGTAGCTGGGTTCTCTCTTTGACTTATCCATGTCCTCACACCACTGATGAGCTTTGCTTCATCATCTGCCTTTCAATCCTCAAATCAACAGGGTTCCTCATAGAGGGCCCTAATTTGACAGTGTGTCTGTGTGTGTGTGTGTGTGTGTGTGTGTGTGTGTGTGTGTGTGTGTGTGTATGGAGTATTTCATTGATTGACACGCTGACTAAAGCAGGGATTTTATGAAGCTGAGAGAGGCTGAGACGTGCCTCTGTGACAGGAGCTAGGAGCAGGAGTGTGTCATACAACCCTCCAACCCTCCAGAGTCTCTCACACACTACACTACACTCCCAGCCACCAAAAACAATTGACCAGCATCCTGCCTGATATGGGGACAGTGGCAGGTAGGGGGCTTGTTGTGGAGATGGATAGGTCCCTCGTCTCTCAAAACTCGTTTTTATTTACTTTCTCCAACTCCTCTCCTCTGTCTGTCCTGTGTTTATTGATCAGATGTATAATACTGATACAGTTTCTCCCCGCTCAGTGGATGCCTCCTACAGTTGGCCATGATTTGGTTCTTCTCAGGGAGGAAATATGCTCAACTGCATGTCAGAGGAAGACACCATGGTGGCATTTTAGTTACACTATGGACTATCATACAGGGAAAACCTCTATTGCTTTGATCCTATTATTTGGAAAGTATTCTCAATTATTTGAACGCCACATAATTGTACGAGCAATTACTGTGTAATCAAATGTAGTCCTATATCTTTTTGATGTACATGTACTATACTTACAGTAATATAATGTATCTTTCCATTTATCACCAAGTAAAATGGAAGAAAACACATATGAAAATGCATTGCTTTATGCTACAGGAAATGAATAGAGAAGCCTTCCTCCCTCTCTCTGCCCCTGGTCATGGAGCCGTGTCCAGGGAGGGCTGGTGTGCTGTGTCCGTGTGGAGTGGGTAATGAGTATGCACTGTGACAGCTAGGCTAAAGTGTATGGATGTGTTTGGTGGGAGTATTCAGATGCAGGACCACAATACCTGACGTGAGGTTTTATGACTGCAGAGACAGAGCTCACACACACACACGCACGCGCACACACACACACACACACACACACACACACACACACACACACACACACATTACATACACACACACACACACACACACACACACGCACACACACATACACACATACACACATACACACATACACACCACACACACACACACACACACATACACACATACACGCACGCACACACGCACACACGCACACACGCACGCACACACGCACACACGCACACACACATACACACATACACATACACACACACACACACACATACACACATACACACACACATACACACACACACACACACACATACACACACACACACACACACACACACACATACACACACACACATACACACACACACACACACACACACACACACACACACACACTTCAAGCCATCCAGGGACCGTCCAGGACCAACCCTGCTTGGCTTTGAGGCAAACCAGCAGTGGGATGCAGCCACTGGTGTTAAGTACTGAAGTGCTGCACTTTACTTTACTATTTATATTGTTGAGTAAGTTTACTTTTACTTCTACACTACATTTCTCCAGACATTTTCCCTGACACCCAAAAGTACTTTTTAATGCTTAGCAGGACAGGAAAATGGTCCAATTCACACACTAATCAAGAGAACATCCCTGGTCATCCCTACTGCCTCTGATCTGGCGAACTCACAGTGTTTGAGTGTGCCCCTGGCTAACCTTTTTCCACCACTGGATGCAGGGTGGAATGTTGCTGGAACGAATGTGTCAAAACTTGCAACTGGGGAAAAAAGCAAGCTAAGGCCAGGGTAACAGAACCAGAGATGGGGAAAACTGCAGGAAAGGCCAGGGTAACAGAACCAGAGATGGGGAAAACTGCAGGAAAGGCCAGGGTAACAGAACCAGAGATGGGGAAAATTGCAGGAAAGGCCAGGGTGGCTTGGTTTTTGCTCTGACATGCATTGTCAACTGTGGGACCTTATATATGGGACCTTATATAGACAGGTGTGTACCTTTGCAAATTTTACACACATGGACTTCAATGAAGTTGTAGAAACATCTCAAGGATGATCAATGGAAACATTATGCACCTGAGCTCAATTTTTTATGTGAATAAGGTATTTCTGCTATTATTTGTTATACATTTGCAAAATGGTATTTTGTCCACTGTTCCACAAATGTCCCGCAAAAACGCTCCCTTGTCCTGCATTTGGGCTGTTTAGATGTGGTCACCCTAATTCCACCAGAAGAAACATTACTACTGCAACATATTAACGTCAACATTATTCCAATCCCACGTGAACGTGAAACTTCACATGTAAACGTGACATTTTCAAGTGGAGTTTTATTACATGTGAAAAGGCAAATTTGATTTTTATGGGGTATTGGGTGTAGATTGATGAGGAACATGCTTTATTTAATAATTTTTTGAATAAGGCTGTAACTTAATAAAATGTGGAAAAGGTCAAGGAATGTGAATACTTTCTGAATGCACTGTATACAGTACCTTCAGAAAGTATTTTGTTGTGTTACAGCTTTAATTAAAATGGAGTAAATATAGTTGTTTGTCACTGGCCTACACACAATACCCCACAATACCCCATAATACCCCATAATACCCCACAATACCCCACAATACCACACAATACCCCACAATACCCCACAATACCCCACAATACCCCACAATACCCCACAATACCACACAATACCCCACAATACCCCTCAATACCCCACAATAACCCATAATACCCCATAATACCCCATAATACCCCATAATACCCCATAATACCCCACAATACCCCACAATACCCCATAATACCCCACAATACCCAATAATATCAAAGTGGAATGTGTTTTTCCATTTTCTTTATTAGAATAACAATATTCCAAGACATGCAACAAGGCACTAAAATAATACTGAAGAAAAAATGTAGCAATTCACTTTTTCTCCTGAATACAAGGATACAATAAACATAATGCATCAAATCAAATCAAATTTATTTATAAAGCCCTTTTTACATCAGCCGATGTCACAAAGTGCTATACAGAAACCCAGCCTAAAACCCCCAACAGCAAGCAATGCAGATGTAGAAGCACGGTGGCTAGGAAAAACTCCCTAGAAAGGCAAAACCTAGGAAGAAACCTGGAGAGGAACCAGGCTCTGAGGGGTGGTCAGTCCTCTTCTGGCTGTGGAGATTATAACAATTTATGGCCATTAAGGCTAGTTCTTTCTCCAAGATGTTCAAATGTTCATAGATGACCAGCAGGGTCAAATATTAATAAAAGTAGTTGTGGAGGTTGCAACAGGTAAATACATCAGGAGTGAATGTCACTTGGCTTATCAGTGCAATAGAGCGAGAGAAGATGAAAACAGCAGGTCTGGGACAAGGTGGCACGTCCAATGAACAGGTCAGGGTTCCATAACCGCAGGCAGTAGAGTTAAAACCGGTGCAGCAGCATGACCAGGTGGACTGGGGACAGCTAGGAGTCATCAGGGCAGGTGGTCCTGAAGCATGGTCCTCCGGGTAGGCTCAGGTCCTCCGGGAGAGGAGGTAGAGTGGGAGAGAGAGAGAATTAGAGGGAGCATACTTAAATTCACACAAGACACTGGATAATAACATCAGCCCCCCGGCACATAGACTATTGCAGCATAGATACTGAAGGCTGAGACAGGGGGGGTCAGGAGACACTGTGGCCCCCTCCGACAATACCCAGACAATACCCCCGGACAGGGCCAAACCAGGCAGGATATAACCTCACCCACTCTGCCAAGCACAGCCCCTACACCAATAGAGGGATATCAATAACCACCAACTTACTACCCTGAGACAAGGCTGAAAGATCCCCTCCACTGCACAAGCCAGAGGGGGCGACAAACCGGACAGGAAGTGACGCACCCCTCCTAGGAATGGCATGGAAAGCACCAGTAAGCCAGTGACTCAGCCCCCGTAATAGGGTCAGAGGCAGAGAATCCCAATGGAGAGACGGGAATCTGCCAGGCAGAGACAGCAAGGGTGGTTCGTCACTCCAGAGCCTTGCTGTTCACCCTTGCACCCCTGGGCCAGACTACACTCAATCATAGGACCTACTGAAGAGGTGAGTCTTCAGTAAAGACTTAAAGGTTGAGACGGAGTCTGCGTCTCTCACATGGATAGGTAGACCATTCCATAAAAATTGAGCTCTATAGGAGAAAGCCCTACCTCCACCTGTTTGCTTAGAGATTCTAGGGACAATAAGGAGGCCTGCGTCTTGTGACCGGAGCGTACGTGTAGGTATGTACGGCAGGACCAAATCTGAGAGATAAGTAGGAGCAAGCCCATGTAATGCTTTGTAGGTTAGCAGTAAAACCTTGAAATCAGCCCTAGCCTTAACAGGAAGCCAGTGTAGAGAGGCTAGCACGGGAGTAATATGATCAAATCTTTTGGTTCTAGTCAGGATTCTAGCAGCCGTGTTTAGCACTAATTGAAGTTTATTTAGTGCTTTATCCGGGTAGCTGGAGAGTAGAGCATTGCAGTAATCTAATCTAGAAGTGACAAAAGCATGGATTAGGTTTTCCGCATAATTTCTGGAGAAAAAATGTCAGATTTTTGCAATGTTACGAAGATGGAAAAAAGCTATCCTTGAAATATTCTTGATATGTTCATTAAAAGAGAGATCAGGGTCCAGAGTAATGCCAAGGTCCTTCACAGTTTTTTGGGAGACGACTGTACAACCAAATCTAGATTATCTCTATCCAACTTCATCTTGCATAAAGAATCTAGGTGTTTTCTGGGATCAGAACCTCAAATTTGAAAAACAAATAAATGCGGTGATTAGTTCTTGCTTTTTCCAGCTACGTCTTCTCTCTAAAATCAAATCCTCTCTCTCTGAGAAAACCTTAGAGATTGCTGTCCATGCGCTCATTACATCGCGGCTGGATTATTGCAACTCTCTTTATTATGGCTCACCCAAACACTCTATTGCTCGTCTCCAATTAGTACAGAATGCTGCTGCAAAGTTCCTCAAAAGAAAACGTAAATTTGATCATGTTTCACCGATCTTAAAATCACTGCATTGGCTACCTGTGCATTTTAGAATTGAGTTTAAAATTCTTCTTTTTGTTTTTAAATCCGTAAATAATCTGGCACCGAGCTATTTGTCTGAGCTACTCTGTCCACACAATCCCACACGAAACCTGAGGTCTGGTGATCAGAGACTTTTGTCTGTCCCCAGATCACGGTTAAAGAATAGAGGGGACAGAGCCTTTGCGATTGCTGGCCCTAGGCTGTGGAACAGCCTTCCGGTTTACATCAGAGCGGCTCAATCTCTAACTGTTTTTAAATCCTCTCTTAAAACCTATTTTTTTTCTTTAGCTTTTAATTCATTGTGAGCTTCAGTCATGAATGTGGGGTTTGTCCTTGTTCTTTATCTTGTGTATTGTTCAGCACTTTGGTCAGCCCTGTTTGCTGTTTTTAAATGTGCTATATAAATAAATACAAACTTGAAACTTGAAACCATCAAGATTAATTGTCAGATCCAAAAGCAGATCTCTTTGTTTCTTGGGACCTAGAACTAGCATCTCTGTTTTGTCAGAATTTAAAAGTAAAAAATGTGTGAAACACAGGCTTCCAGGGCTGGCAATTTTGGTGCATCACCATGTTTCATTGAAATGTACAGCTGTGTGTCGTCCGCATAGCAATGGAAGTTAACATTATGTTTCCGAATGACATCACCAAGGGGTAAAATATATAGTGAAAATATATAGTGGCCCTAAAACGGAACCTTGAGGAACACCGAAACTTACAATTGATTTGTCAGAGGACAAACCATCCACGGAGACAAACTGATATCTCTCCGACAAATAAGATCTAAACCAGACAAGAACTTGTCCGTGTAGACCAATTAAGGTTTCCAATCTCTCCAAAAGAATATGATGGTCGATGGTGTCAAAAGCAGCACTAAGGTCTAAGAGCACGAGGACAGATGCAGAGCCCTGGTCTGACGCCATTAAAAGGTTGTTTACCACTTTCACAAGTGCAGTCTCAGTGTTATGATAGGGTCTAAAACCAGACTGAAGTGTTTCGTATACATTATTTGTCTTCAGGAAGGCAGTGAGTTGCTGCGCAACAGCTTTTTCTAAGATTTTTGAGAGAAATGGGCAAAGCAATTCACTTTTTGTCCTGAATACAAGGATACAATAAACATAATGTAGCAAATAGTTCACTTTTTGTCCTGAATACAAGGATACAATAAACATGTCACGTTGGGGTGTGTGGAGAGACCAAGGCGCAGCGTAGCGATAGTTCGACATCGTTTATTGAACTAATAAACTATACTTGATGCGAACCATACAAAATAACAATGCTATAGATAACGAAACTGAAACACACTTAGCACGAACACGGGACATACATATAACAATGAACCACACCAAGGGAGTGGAACACAGACATATAAGTAGGATCCCTAATTAGAGGTAATGCATAGCAGCTGCCTCTAATTAGGGATCCCACACACAACACCACACAGAAGTAGAAATAATAGATCTGCCAGACTCTGACCATAGAAATATAGAGAAGCAAAGCTTCTCTATGGCCAGAGCCTGACAAAACATAATGTAGCAAATAGTTCACTTTTTGTCCTGAATACAAGGATACAATAAACATAATGCATCAAATAATTCACTTTTTGTCCTGAATACAAGGATACAATAAACATAATGTAGATAAGCAAAGGCCAACTCTTAGACGAAAACCTGCTTCAGTCTGCTTTCCACCTGTCACGCTTGGGTGTATGGAGAGACCAAGACGCAGCGCAGGGATTGTAGTAGCTTGACATATTTAATATACTATGTATAGCCCAGAAAGTAATGAGATGTATAACAAACACAAAAATGACGAATTCCACACGTTACGTTAAAACAAAAACACGATATTTTAAACGTAACAAAAGGCACACTTACTTCACTGTGACTGCGACATATAACGATATCGATAACAACCCACACCAAAGTGAAGAACAGACTCAACATATATGGGATCCCTAATTAGAGACAATGCGGTGCAGCTGCCTCTAGTTAGGGATCCACCCCAACCCGACACAGAAAGAAAAGAAAGACACTGTCAGACTCTGACCATAGATACCTAGAGAAGCAAATAGGCTTCTCTATGGCCAGAGCCTGACACATCCAGACACTGGGAGATTCATTCACCTTTCAGCAGGACAATAACCTGAAACACAAGGCCAAATCTAAACTGGAGTTGCTTACCAAGAAGATGTGGCCAGAGTTACAGTTTTGACTTAAATCTACTTGACAATCTATGGTGGCAAGACCTGAAATGGTTGTCTAGCAACGATCAAAAACCAATTTGACAGAGAAGAATTCTGAAAAGAATAATGGGCAAATGTTGTACAATCCATTTATGGAGAGCTTTTAGAGAATTACCCAGAAACACTCACAGCTGTCAAAGGTGCTTCTACTAAGTATTGACTCAGGGGTGGGAATACTTATGTAAATTAGATATTTCTGTATTTCATTTTTAATGCATTTGCTAAAAAATCTAAAAGCAAGTTTTCACTTATAAGGTATTGTGTGTAGATGGGTGATAAAAATATATATCTAATAAATTTAGAATTTTAGCTTTAACACAACAAATTGTGGAGTAAGTCAATGGGTATGAATATTTTGTTCTCTAATAACATTATTACTCTATTAAAGGTGTTTAAAGCGGCAATCCTTAATTGAAACATTAACAAAGTGTCCTCCCCGCCACAGTTTCAGTAAAAAGCTGAGGGATGAGTCTGGAGAAATGTAACTACTCTTAAATCCATAGACTACGCTATGGATGCAAGGACTGACCATCTATGATATCAACATTATAGTTAAACCATGCGTGTAGTGGTTGATTACATTAGCTTGTTTTTACAAACAGTGGTGTAAAACAAGCTAATGTTTTGGGTTCTGATGGTGTACGACAGTTCAACTAAGCTCATGAGGCATTTATACATTATATTCTTCAACAATCAATGGGTGCATATCATTAATTTATATGTCTAAAAATGGATGTAGCAACTAAAGATGTCCCCTTTAACAGGAAGTGACCTTTATACAGCAGAACTATGTCACCATTTGAACGTGATCCATTAACTGCCCCCCCAAAATGTATTTTGTCCACTGTTCCACAAATGTCCCGCAAAATCGCTCCCTTGTCCTGCATTTGGGCTGTTTAGATGTGGTCACCCTAATTCCACCAGTAGAAACATTACTACTGCAACATGTTAACGTCATCTTTTCACATGTGAGGAGAATAACATTATTCCAATCTCACATGTAAACGTGACATTTTCAAGTGGAGTTTTATTACATAATTGTAATCAGGCAAAATTGTTGCAACACCGATCACTAGCCTGTTCAACCTCTCTTTCGTATCGTCTGAGATCCCTAGAGATTGGAAAGCTGCCGCGGTCATCCCCCTCTTCAAAGGGGGAGACACTCTAGACCCAAACTGTTACAGACATATATCCATCCTGCCCTGCCTTTCTAAAGTCTTCGAAAGCCAAGTTAACAAACAGATAACTGACCACTTCGAATCCCACCGTGCCTTCTCTGCTATGCAATCTGGTTTCCGAGCTGGTCATGGGTGCACCTCAGCTACGCACAAGGTACTGAACGATATCATAATCGCCATCGATAAAAGACAGTACTGTGCAGCCGTCTTCATCGACCTGGCCAAGGCTTTCGACTCTGTCAATCACCGCATTCTTGTTGGCAGACTCAACAGCCTTGGTTTCTCAAGTGACTGCCTTGCCTGGTTCTCCAACTACTTCGCAGACAGAGTTCAGTGTGTCAAATCGGAGGGCCTGTTGTCCGATCCTCTGGCAGTTTCTATGGGGGTGCCACAGGGTTCAATTCTTGGGCCAACCCTTTTCTCTATATACATCAATGATGTCGCTCTCGCTGCTGGTGACTCTCTGATCCATCTCTACGCAGACGACACCATTCTGTATACATCGAGCCCCTCTTTGGACACTGTGTTTACTAACCTTCAAACAAGCTTCAACGCCATACAACACTCCTTCCGTGGCCTCCAACTGCTCTTAAACGCTAGTAAAACTAAGTGCATGCTTTTCTATCGAACGCTGCCTGCACCCGCCCACCGGACTATCATCACTACTCTCGACGGATCTGACTTAGAATACGTGGACACCTACAAATACCTAGGCATCTGGTTAGACTGTAAACTTAACTTCCAGACTCACATTAACCATCTCCAATCCTAAATTATATCCAGAATCGGCTTCCTATTTCGCAACAAAGCCTCCTTCACTCATGCTGCCAAACTTGCCCTTGTAAAACTGACTATCCTACCGATCCTTGATTTCGGTGATGTCATTTACAAATTAGCCTCCAACACTCTGCTCAGCAAATTGGATGTAATCTATCACAGTGCCATCCGTTTTGTTACCAAAGCCCCATATACTACCCACCACTGCGACCTGTATGCTCTTGTTGGCTGGCCTTCATTATATATTTGTCGCCAAACCCACTGGCTCCAGGTCATCTATAAGTCTTTATTAGGTAAATCCCCGCCCTATCTCAGCTCACTGGTCACCATAGCAACACCCACCCGTAGCATGCGCTCCAGCAGGTATATCTCACTGGTCACCCCCAAAGCCAACACCTCCTTTGGCCGCCATTCCTTCCAGTTCGCTGCTGCCAATGACTGGAACGAATTGCAAAAATCATTGAAGCTGGAGGTTCCTATCTCACTCAACAACTTTAAGCATCAGCTGTCAAAGCTGCTTATCGATCACTGCACCTGTATACAGCCCTTCTGTAAATAGCCCATCCTACTACCTCATCCCCATATTTATTTTTTTATTTATTTTTTGCTAATCTTGCACTCCAGTATCTCTATTTGCACATAATAATTTGCACATCCTTCATTCCTGTGTTAATGATGATAATCTGTAATTTATGTCACCACTATGGTCTATTTATTGTCCTACCTCCTAACCTTACTGCATTTTGCACTACATTTTGCACTCTGTATATAGATTTCTTCTATTGTGTTTTTGACTTTGTTTACTGTGTAACTCTGTGTTGTTTTTGTCGCACTGCTTTGCTTTGTCTTGGCCAGGTCGCAGTTGCAAATGAGAACTTGTTCTCAACTGACCTACCTGGTTAAATAAAGGTGAAAAAAAACAAAAAAAAAACATGTGAAACGGCAAATCCTGTCTATGAATTTGAGTGGTTAAATTTCTCCAGGCACATCCCTCAGCTTTTTAACAAAACAGAGGGAGGGTATACGCTCTGTTATTGTTTCATTTAAGGATTCTAGATTTAAGACTTCACTACAGATAAAGACATTTCATACATTCCAATCAAGTACTCTGATGATAAGATGTTGATTGTGGTTAAAGTTATGAAGAGAATAAGAAAATAAATGAATATTGTCAATATATTGATATATTTGAGTTAAAGAATGTTCATATTGCTGGCTTTGAAATTATATTGTTGTATCTGTTGAGTATGTTGTGAATTAAACAATTGCTTTTCCAATATCAATGAAGAAAATGAATAATGTGTGATCATTTATTTCTCTTAGTGATGCTGTGGACTTAGTTTTAATTGCATTACGCAGACGTTAGGTTTGCTTCGTTACAGACCACACTTCAATGTAACTTTTGGAGCCTGTGGCTGCACTGTCTCAGAAATAATTAAAATAAAGTAGGCCTTATCGGCCAATAAAATTTAACACACTAATAATTACATAAAGGGAAAATAAATATTGATTGTGCGGTGCATGTGGACAGTATGGCTTTGATTTGATTTCCACAGTTTCACAGTTTATAGGGCAGTGGTGTGTGTGTGTGTGTGTGTGTGTGTGTGTGTGTGTGTGTGTGTGTGTGTATTTGAAAGATTGCATACTGTAGCCTCTCTGTCCCCAGACATGGGAGTTTTTGTGGCAGATGTAGATGTCTGATTTTACATTGGTGTCTATGTGTGATTATGGGTGTGTGCTTTACATTGGTGTCTATGTGTGCATGGGTGTGTGTAGTAAAAGTCCATGGGAGGCCAAACTCCTGGTCCTGTCACTCCACACTGCAGTTTTCCCCAGCTACTCTTGGTTCTCTATTGCCAATAAGGAGGTCAGGCAGGAAAGAGAATTATTGGTATTGATCTACCCAGGGGGATCATTAGGCATCACTATCAATCCACATCCCAGCACACAGCACCAGGCTGCACAGACATTGCCAATTTGTCCCTATTAGAGAGCCCAGTCTCTGGTTGTCTGTGCTTATTGAGGTTGCCCAGAGCCCACCGCCTACAACCCACAGCCCCTGCTGGGCTAGGTCTGACCTGGGTCCTGAGTTGAACCAATGAGAGGCTGGATGGCTACCTGGTGACCACAGGGATAGGAGAAAGTGGTGAGGAAGGGAAAGAGGACTGGGTGAAAGAAAATGAATATGAAGAAACAGCCCTCGGCCAATCAAAGGCAAATGTTGTTGTTTCATTTCCCATTTCCTGGCTTTACATCTTAGAGTCGAGATAAATACAACAATTAATTAACACCCTGAACTCTTCCTACTTCCGGTTGTGATGACAGCCACCCTCAGTACCTGACACTCCTTCCTGGCTGGTCGTGGTATTATTTACCATCAGGTAATTGGAGCTTTAATGGAATACCTCCGGCAGGCTTATCCGGCCTGGCCTACTTTTCTGTGTAAGCTGGCTGTTCTGGGGAGTAAAGCCTGTTGATCCGCCTCTCCCAAGTCTTTAACTGGCACCCTCTCTGCCACCGTACGCACGCCACACAGCCCGGCGTGAGGGAGCCATGCGGCCGGCTGCCAACATGCGCCCAGATGGCCACTTACCGGGCGACGAGAGCTTCCCAAGTGCCACTGATGTTTTGACATGGGCGTAATTGCATCGTGTCACTGCCATCAGCGATTAAAATGCAATGCAATACCAGAATATAAAGGCACCTGCCACCATCACATTGATAATGCTCTTACCCGCTCCCTCTTCTTCACCCACCACCATCACATTGATAATGCTCTTACCCGCTCCCTCTTCTTCACCTGCCACCATCACATTGATAATGCTCTTACCCGCTCCCTCTTCTTCACCTGCCACCATCACATTGATAATGCTCTTACCCGCTCCCTCTTCTTCACCTGCCACCATCACATTGATAATGCTCTTACCCGCTCCCTCTTCTTCACCTGCCACCATCACATTGATAATGCTCTTACCCGCTCCCTCTTCTTCACCCGCCACCATCACATTGATAATGCTCTTACCCGCTCCCTCTTCGGCTTTCTCTGTATCTCTTGACTGTCTGTCTGTCTTGGTGGTTCTGTCTCTCTGTGTGCAGATAGAGATGCATGCAGACGGATTATGTTCATGCCCACATTTTATCACCTCTTACAGAATACCAGGGTATAGTGGCAGAGATCACAGACTCTCCCATCTGCAAACTATACATGCCACCTCCACTGCAAAATCCCAGAATTAAATACCACGTCTGTTCTTTACACATTTTATTTGGTGTTAGTTGCAAATATATTTATTAGAATATAACCACATTTTTGGAATGTTATTTTTATTTATTTTTGTTGCGCAACATACTCACAGTACCTTCCACTGTTCAGTCACACCATGCAAACAAGTCTCTTTCTGTGTCTCTATAACTTCTCATTCAAATAGAATTTTATCTGACAATAGATTCTGTTCTATGCTTGGAGGACGCTGACATATCAAGCCTGTCTGCACTTCATCCCTGCTTCTGCTCTGTGAAGGGGATTTTGACACCTGGTTTATAATGAATTAAGGACTGTATGAATAGACAGTGGCTTTGGGCTTGACACTGTACCTGTATGTGCTCAGTTTGTCCAAAGCAACGCTCAGAGACAGGGATCAGGTGAAATCGAAGGGAAGGGAGAGGAGAGACCCCTTGGGATGTTGCAGGTTTCCCGTCACTGGCTTGTGTGTGTGTGTGTGTGTGTGTGTGTGTGTGTGTGTGTGTGTGTGTGTGTGTGTGTGTGTGTGTGTGTGTTTGTTTGGCGGCATAGAAGGACAAATTACAAGACATTTCAAAGAGCAATGAGGACCCTCTGGTATGGGAGGACAGTTGGCTGTCCTCATAAAAATAAACCTTATAAAACCTTTTCTCAGCATGTCTTATTACCCAAAAAGTGATTTTCTCAAAAGTCTTTGTGTACCAAAAACCTGACATATTTTGTATATTTGTGTGTCCGCCACTGCCCCCTATCTGTTGTCGTGGTCCCTGCATGTTGCGACACACAGGCGCGGGAAATTATACACAAACGCGGGAAATTATACACAACGCGCGAAATTGACGCTAATTCAACACTGCGCATGCTCATTTTGCACAACTCATTTTGATTGGCTGGATAGGAGAGAGCTACGTCTGTCATCAGCTGAATCATTTTCCCGGGAGTTCTGGATATGCACGTTGTGGAGAGCAGGTAAGAAATCAATAAAAACAACGTTTTAATAAGTTCCAATGACAAGTATGGTTATGGTTGAGGTTAATGTTATGATATTTAGCAGACACTTTTGTCCAAAGCGACATACAAATAACAACAATACAAAGTTAAACTTAACAGTAAAACGGGTAATGACCGTGACCCATCACCACGCAATCAGGGCCTTTTCAACTTTGACAAATTACAAAATAAAATAAGTTTAATCGATTTGTTTTAAATATCCATGAAATAAAGACAGCTTAAAAGGACAATACATTTTATTGTGCCATCTCAGGCTATGTATTTATTTTTATTTTATGACTATTTATCTACCTCATGTTTTGATATTTTTGTCATGCCTGTTACAGACACATGCGTTATTATATACAATAGTTTTAATTAGAACTATGTTATAGTTTTCACATATATGAGCAGTATTTTAGTCCCTCTTTTCACTGGGATTGTAATAAAAATATGTTTTTTTCAATCTTAAATTTGTCATTCAGATAACCAAGAACATACACATTTTGGAGGGTGATCACATGTCAATTAAGAAAATATATATATATATTTACAAGAGACATATTAAAAGAAGGGCTTTGTCCAAAATACAATATAGATAGGGTTTCAATGGAAAAACATGGAAGGCCATTACAAATATAATTTTTATGAAATTAATGACAGTAACAGGATTGACGTCATAGTAACAGGACTGACAAGAGTAACAGGGATGACAGGACACATTATTCAGTATACACTGCACATATTTGTTTGCATTATATTGTTTTGCACTCTTATAGTTGTATTAGTGAAGCACATTACACAAATTACACATTATGCCTATATGTGGTTTTATGACTTGAGGAAAGCCAAGCACTGAATTTCCCTGTGTTCCCTTGTACAGAGACCGAATCAAGATCAGAGTGTCAATCATCCAGAGCCGCGCCAAGCGCCTCTGCTTGTGAGGTGAGTTTGAATTTACCTGTGTTCTGAAATTGACCAATGGTTAGAAGTACTGTGATGTTCCATGGAACACAATTTTCAGTGTTTTAGTAAACATCTTGCAGCTATGGTGGAAATGTCCTCTATTCAGTATGGTTGGTCTTTACTAACCACGGTGTCCCCCCAACACTGGTGTTTTTCTGAGTGTGCCACACACTGGGAGTTCAATAGTGGAAGTCTTAGAGTTTGAGCATGGATGTCATTAAAAGTCCAAAGGACAGTGTCCTTGCATACCTTGAGTTTGTCTGTGTTACAAACTGTCCTCACATAACATGAATATTCCTCTGTGTCACACACAGATGTAGAAACTACAGCACCTGCTTGTAAAGTGGCTAGTTAAGGAACAGCGTCTCCTCTCTTTAATACACATTCTTAGTTGTGGCATCTATGTGTGCCTATATGGTGCGTTGTCAGATGTTTCCTGTGGCTTGATGCTGAAATTTGTTATGCAGTGACATGCCTCCCTTATACAAAATGGTTGCTAAATCTTGTTAAATATTCTGCCTTTGCACGTATGTAGTATTATCATCTGTACCAGTTGATGCCTATTCATCTTTGCTAATTGCTGTTCTTTTTTTAGGTGCACTGTGTCAGAGGTCAATGTGGCACTTCTTCTGCGAAAGAAGGGATTGGAGAAGTTGGTGTCCAGCACCAGGAGGTGTCACCCCCTGTGTTCTCAACAGATCTTGCCAGTGGTCAGTTCTAGTTTTGAGTAAATGTTGTTAACTTTTGGCAATGCATGTCATGTCTGCTAAGGGTTTGCAGCATGAAAAACATGTAGCAATATCAGGCTATTTTTAGATGATTATTTTATGTCTTGATGTATATTTTGAGTAGAATTTTGTCTGTCAGGTATGTGAGTTGAGTATGTTATGCCTATATGTGGTTTTATGACTTGAGGAAAGCCAAGCACTGAATTTCCCTGTGTTCCCTTGTACAGAGACCGAATCAAGATCAGAGTGTCAATCATCCAGAGCCGCGCCAAACGACTCTGCTTGTGAGGTGAGTTTGAATTTACCTGTGTTCTGAAATTGACCAATGGTTAGAAGTACTGTGATGTTCCATGGAACACAATTTTCAGTGTTTTAGTAAACATCTTGCAGCTACGGTGGAAATGTCCTCTATTCAGTATGGATGGTCTTTACTAACCACGGTGTCCCCCCAACACTGGTGTTTTTCTGAGTGTGCCACACACTGGAAGTTCAATAGTGGAAGTCTTAGAGTTTGAGCATGGATGTCATTAAAAGTCCAAAGGACAGTGTCCTTGCATACCTTGAGTTTGTCTGTGTTACAAACTGTCCTCACATAACATGAATATTACTCTGTGTCACACACACACGTACACAGATGTTCAATTTTAACTTTTTTACCTTTACTTTATACGATTTTACTTTATTTTCTTACAATTGTTTTTACATTTCTTGCTCTACTTAAATAGTCCAGGATAAATAAACCATTCCCTTGCTGTTAGGGGTGGCAGAGTGCTGTGGCTAGGAAGAAGGAGAATAATCTGTACAGCATAGACCGAAGTTGTAGACTAAAGCTAACTGAACCGGGCAGGGAAATTACACTGAAATGGAGTTTCCCTCTAGCCTGGGAAAACCCTGACGAACTTCCGGCAAATTTGAGATTTGCTCTGCAAGTCCGTCTGGCCAAGAGCCCGTTCAAGCTCATTTCCAATTTTTACAAATCGAGGCACCGGTCACAAACGTTGAGGCGGGCTTTACATGATGACGATCGCTCTGATTGGTTTGAGGTCTATCCAATTGCGCCCAGAGGCATTTGAGCGACGTCCGTTGGTGACACCCCTTTGGAAATGTGCTGTGAATGAACCTTCCCCAGACCCACTCTCAGTTACAAAGGGTAACAAAAAGGGTACTGTGGATATTCTTGGCCAAAGTAAATCCCCAACCAAATCAGGAAAATTCCTTAAAAGCCAAGTAAATTATTGTTTTGTATGTGGAAAACCTCAAACAAAATTTGCACGTCATCTCGAGAGGCATGTAAATGAAAATGCTGAAATCGCACAGGCACTCCAGTTCTCCAAATCATCAAAGGACAGAAAGGTTCTTCTTGAGAAATTCCGAAACCTTGGCAACTTCAAGCATAACTCAATTGTTAAAAGGCTGTCTTAAAGTTGTCTTAAAGTGAAAAGGACTTCCAAACAGAGCAGCAGCCCTGAGACGTATGATTACTGCTTGTACTGTAAGGGTATGTTGTCCAGAAAATAACTTTCTCGACATATGAAAAGATGTGCTCTAAGACCCGAGAATAATGTTGAAGAGGGACCTGAGTTGAGAGAGAGAGTCATTGGTAGCATCTGCTCAATCTACAATGTCCCAGCCAATTTCAAGTGAACTTTGGTCAGTGCTGGACAACATGCACAAGGATGACGTGTCCACTGCAATAAGGAATGATCATTATCTCCTGGCCAGTCCCTCTTTAATAAGCATGGGAGTGACAGATCAAAGCATGAGTATATAAGACAGAAAGTAAGGGAACTTGGGAGATTACTTGTGACTTTGCGCCACACAACTAGAATCCATAACATGGAAGAGGCAATAAAACCAGGCAACTTCTTTATTCTTACTAGTGCTGTCAAGAGAGTTTCAGGTTTTGATCACGAAAACAACACATTCAAAGCCCCAAGTTTAGCCCTGAAAATTGGGCATTCTCTCAGAAAGATAAGTGACCTCTTCATGTGTCGTGCCCTCATGGAAGAGAATCAAGAGGGGATCGATTCCATCAGGAGGTTTCATACACTTCATGAAACAAAGTGGTCTGAATTAGTTTCCCATTCTGCCTTATCAAACCTGAGTGAGGCAAAATACAACAAGAGCTCCAGGCTCCCACTGGCCAAAGACGTTCAGAAGCTACAGTTATATCTTGGTCAGCAAGTGGAATTGGCTAAGGAGAAACTAGCCGATAACCCAACAGCAGGCACTTATGCAGCACTAGCAAAGGAGACCCTCTGTCAAGTCATTTTGTTTAATAGGAGGAGGGAAGGTGAAGTGGCTCGGATGACTGTAAAAAATGTGGAAGATCGTGACATGTCACAACTAAATGATGACATAAGCACTGGGCTTACAGAAGTTGAGAAGAGACTTTGCAAACAATTCGCCAGAGTGGAATTGAGGGGGAAAAAAGGACGAAAGGTTGCTGTGATCCTGACTCCTGATATGACTACTAACCTGTCACTCTTCATTAGTAATAGGAAAGAGTGTGGAGTAACTGAAAACAACAATTACCTCTTGGCTGTTCCTTGTAGTGATGGTCACTACAGAGGGCAGTTTGGTCAATTTGCAGATGCTTGTGGAGCCGAAGATCCTCAAAACCTCAGATCAACTAACCTTCGCAAACAGATCGTCACAATAAGCCAAGTACAGTGGGGAGAACAAGTATTTGATACACTGACGATTTTGCAGGTTTTCCCACTTACAAAGCATGTAGAAGTGTGTAATTTTTATCATAGGTACTCTTCAACTGTGAGAGACGGAATCTAAAACAAAAATGCAGAAAATCTAATTGTATGATTTTTAAGTAATTAATTTGCATTTTATTGCATGACATAAGTATTTGATACATCAGAAAAGCAGAACTTAATATTTGGTACAGAAACCTTTGTTTGCAATTACAGAGACCATACGTTTCCTGTAGTTCTTGACCAGGTTTGCACACACTGCAGCAGGGATTTTGGCCCACTCCTCCATACAGACCTTCTCCAGATCCTTCAGGTTTCGGGGCTGACGCTGGGCAATACGGACTTTCAGCTCCCTCCAAAGATTTTCTATTGGGTTCAGGTCTGGAGACTGTCTAGGCCACTCCAGGACCTTGAGATGCTTCTTACGGAGCCACTCCTTAGTTGCCCTGGCTGTGTGTTTCGGGTCGTTGTCATGCTGGAAGACCCAGCCACGACCCATCTTCAATGCTCTTACTGAGGGAAGGAGGTTGTTGGCCAAGATCTCGCGATACATGGCCCCATCCATCCTCCCCTCAATACGGTGCAGTCGTCCTGTCCTCTTTGCAGAAAAGCATCCCCAAAGAATGATGTTTCCACCTCCATGCTTCACGGTTGGGATGGTGTTCTTGGGGTTGTACTCATCCTTCTTCTTCCTCCAAACACGGCGAGTGGTGTTTAGACCAAAAAGCTCTATTTTTGTCTCATCAGACCACATGACCTTCTCCCATTCCTCCTCTGGATCATCCAGATTGTCATTGGCAAACTTCAGACGGGCCTGGACATGCACTGGCTTGAGCAGGGGGACCTTGCGTGCGCTGCAGGATTTTAATCCATGACGGCGTAGTGTGTTACTAATGGTTTTCTTTGAGACTGTGGTCCCAGCTCTCTTCAGGTCATTGACCAGGTCCTGCCGTGTAGTTCTGGGCTGATCCCTCACCTTCCTCATGATCATTGATGCCCCACGAGGTGAGATCTTGCATGGTGTCCCAGACCGAGGGAGATTGACCGTCATCTTGAACTTCTTCCATTTTCTAATAATTGCGCCAACAGTTGTTGCCTTCTCACTAAGCTGCTTGCCTATTGTCCTGTAGCCCATCTCAGCCTTGTGCAGGTCTACAATTTTATCCCTGATGTCCTTACACAGCTCTCTGGTCTTGGCCATTGTGGAGAGGTTGGAGTCTGTTTGATTGAGTGTGTGTACAAGTGTCTTTTATACAGGTAACGAGTTCAAACAGTTGCAGTTAATACAGGTAATGAGTGGAGAACAGGAGGACTTCTTAAAGAAAAACTAACAGGTCTGTGAGAGCCAGAATTCTTACTGGTTGGTAGGTGATCAAATACTTACGTCATGCAATAAAATGCAAATTAATTATTTAAAAATCATACAATGTGATTTTCTGGATTTTGCTTTGTAAGTAGGAAAACCTGCAAAATCGGCAGTGTATCAAATACTTGTTCTCCCCACTGTATGAACTTGAAAGATAATGAACTGGACCAGCTGGCAGATTTTCTCGGCCATGACATTAGGGTGCATAGGGAGTACTATCGACTGCCTCAAACAACAATTCAGCTGGCTAAGATCTCAAAGCTGCTTATGGCTATGGAGAAGGGAAGTGTAAAGGATATTCAAGGAAAATCTCTGGACGAAATTGGTGGTATGCATCATTTACATGTTATGGAATATACTTGGTGTATGTGTATATGGTTGGTGTAATAACATTTGATAACATTTTTACAATGTCATTTAATAGATCACATAGACGATATGGATACAGGATCACAGCAACTCCCTAATGTTTCCACATTGCAAGGTACTGTTAAAATTGGGACCCAAGGCTTCTGAAATTGTTGTATTCTGTGTTGCGGATTTTGTAATTAAAGGAATGTGGATTTTGTAATTAATATTTAAAATAGGCTTTTTTTTATACATTTAGACAACAGCTTACTGTTATTTCAAACATGTATGCACTTTTTATATTTATTTTATTTTACTCCTTGCTGTGTAGTTGATACCATAGTTTTTTTGTCTTGTTTTGTTTTTAGACAATGAAGAAATGTTGGCTTCTGGCACCTTTGGATCGCCTCACCTCTCCGAGACTGCAGCTCAAGGTATAATCTCAATGATGGACCCAAAGTTTGATCTGTGGGTTCATTAGAATATATAAAAAATGTTTTAGTCAGGAATTTTCCAGTAGTACGATGGTTAGAAACTTTGTTAGAAGCTTAACTTTTTGTCATCTCTCTTCATTGTGACACATATGCTTTGTGGCTAGTATTTTAATGTTCAGTAGTTTGCATGATAATTTTAAAACAACAGGGAAGACTTGGCCTGTGTAAAATCTACATCATTTCCTAGTAAAATTATCACTCAAGGTATTGTTGCACAGTCACACTCTCCTGACTTCATCCGGTTCAACAACTTTGCCATGAGTATAGTTATTATAATATAGAGTTGTCTGTCTACAGTTTTACACGTATCCCCTCCATGCCCATGGTGTTTGATTGGTAGGCAGACGGTCTCTTTAAGCCCATACATTTATACTGTGCAATATTGTTTTTTAGATGACCAGGGGAACGCTGCCTGTGTAACTTCTGGTTCACCTCATCTCCCTGACTCAGTTACTCAAGGTATTATATAAATGCGTTGCCATGTCCATCACTAGGCACACTTGCTAATGTGCAGTCAACACTTACATTATGTTTGGTTAGACATATAAAGCATATAAAGAAGCTGGATGTATTTTGTTTTTAACAAGCAGTGTAATGAAATGTCATGTTAATGAAAACAATCTTGATTTTTAGCAGATCTAAAGACAATTTATTATCACACACATTTTGTCTACACAAGTTCCAGCTTGTTTGGCCATTTTGAACAGCAACATCCCTACCTGCAAGTTCATCTTGCAGGATCTTTTATCTTTTTTTATCTTCTAATCTTTTTTTAATTGTTCAGGTTTCTGTGTTTCATCAAGGCGGTGTGTGAAGAGACCATGGTCTGAGGAGGAGATACAAGCTGTGATGAAACATTTGAAGCCTTTTATTGAAAACGGTGTCACTGCCACAAGTGAGCAGTGCCTGAAGTGCAAGGAAAAGGAACAGCCTATCTTGGAGACAAGATCCATTCAAAACATTAGAGATTTTGTACACAACAGAGGCTTGGCCTTTAAAAGGCATTCAAATGCTAAA
>CM042381.1:142500-182210 GCA_023634145.1 Thymallus thymallus
CATCCTCACAGTCGCATGGCTTTTTGAATCACTAGCAATACAGGAATGAAGATGACATGTAACCTGAAGGACGTCTGTTAAATTAAAGGAATACATTGTCGTGTGTCATATATTCTGGGAGTAATCAGATAAAAACATTCATGATCTTTAAAAACACAGAAATTAAAAATCAAGGGATCGCTCAAAACCAGTGAGAGCTCTGTGTGTTTCCGCCTCTGTACATTTTACCCATAGGACCACTGGGCAGGGGATCCCATTGGCAGATATTCAGCAAGATCATCTTTACACGTTGCGTGTCTGTGTGTTTTGTCATTCGAGAATGTAAGCCTGTGGCAGTGTGTGTATTTTCTGCAGAGGATGTAGAGAGAGAGAGAGAGAGAGAGAGAGAGAGAGAGAGAGAGAGAGAGAGAGGGGCAGGGAGTCATAAAAAGAGAGGAGAGATGGATGAGGGTCGTTGTGGGTGTTTTAATTATCCTGTGCTCTGTTGTTGGGTCGGCGTTCACCATCTTCCTCCTGATTTGAGCAGTACCTTCATCCCTAAGCCTTCAGCTCCTCTGGCCAAACAAAGACAAAAGGAGGGGCAAAGAAGAGTAACTATGCCATTAATATCCCTCAATCTCCTCGTTGTGATGTGTTGGAGAGCAGAGTAACCCCAGTAAAGTGACCCTGTTGAGGGTTATTACAGGGAGGTGTAAGGAAAGCTCCTGGGACCAGATCTACCCCTTAGTATAACTGCTCAACAGGAAGAGCCAAGGGCTGGCAGCCTGGTAACGAGCAGGGTGAAGGAGCACAGGTTTATTTTCCTTTCCTCTCCTCTCTGTTCTATCTTTCCTTTTTTGTGTGTGGAGGAGATCATGGAAATGCCAAGCGTTCCGGCAAGATAGTGTCTCTGACAACACTATTGGCTGAAGAATGGCTTCTGAGGATGGGCACACTGGTCACATGACCCCTCTGTAGAACCTCCCTGAGATGATGAGACTGTTTACTGGTGTATTTACATAGCAGCAACATCATGACCTATTACTGCACACTTCATAGATTCCTCAGATCTTAATGGAAAAACAAAGGCCATAGCCTTTAGATAGACATTATTTTGTCAGGAACTGTTTTAATATTTTCCAATCTAGGTAGAATAGCAAATTCTACATTTTCTTAAGAAAAGTATGTATATGTGTGTGTATATGTGTGTGTATATGTGTGTGTATATGTGTGTGTATATGTGTGTGTATATGTGTGTGTAATTTGTGTGTGTATTTGTGTGTGTATATGTGTGTGTATATGTGTGTGTATATGTGTGTGTAATTTGTGTGTGTATTTGTGTGTGTATATGTGTGTGTATATGTGTGTGTAATTTGTGTGTATATGTGTGTGTAATTTGTGTGTGTATATGTGTGTGTATATGTGTGTGTATATGTGTGTGTATTTGTGTGTGTATATGTGTGTATATGTGTGTGTATTTGTGTGTGTATATGTGTGTGTATATGTGTGTGTATATGTGTGTGTATATGTGTGTGTATTTGTGTGTGTATATGTGTGTGTATTTGTGTGTGTATTTGTGTGTGAATATGTGTGTGTATATATGTGTGTATATGTGTGTGTATATATGTGTGTATATGTGTGTGTATATGTGTGTGTATATGTGTGAATATGTCTGTGTATATGTGTGTGTATTTGTGTGTGTATATGTGTGTGTATTTGTGTGTGTATATGTGTGTGGATATGTGTGTGTATATGTGTGTGTATATGTGTGTGTATTTGTGTGTGTATATGTGTGTGTATATGTGTGTGTATATGTGTGTGTATATGTGTGTGTATTTGTGTGTGCATATGTGTGTGTATTTGTGCAAGTCAGTGTGTGTATATGTGTGTGTATTTGTGTGTGTATATGTGTGTGTATATGTGTGTGTATACGTGTGTGTGTATATGTGTGTGTATATGTGTGTGTATATGTGTGTGTATATATGTGTGTATATGTGTGTGTAGATATGTGTGTATATGTGTGTGTATATGTGTGTGTATTTGTGCAAGTCAGTGTGTGTATATGTGTGTGTATATGTGTGTGTATTTGTGCAAGTCAGTGTGTGTATATGTGTGTGTATTTGTGTGTGCATATGTGTGTGTATTTGTGTGTGCATATGTGTGTGTATTTGTGCAAGTCAGTGTGTGTATATGTGTGTGTATTTGTGTGTGTATATGTGTGTGTATATGTGTGTGTATACGTGTGTGTGTATATGTGTGTGTATATGTGTGTGTATATGTGTGTGTATATATGTGTGTATATGTGTGTGTAGATATGTGTGTATATGTGTGTGTATATGTGTGTGTATTTGTGCAAGTCAGTGTGTGTATATGTGTGTGTATATGTGTGTGTATTTGTGCAAGTCAGTGTGTGTATATGTGTGTGTATTTGTGTGTGCATATGTGTGTGTATTTGTGTGTGCATATGTGTGTGTATTTGTGTGTGCATATGTGTGTGTATTTGTGCAAGTCAGTGTGTGTATATGTGTGTGTATTTGTGTGTGTATATGTGTGTGTATTTGTGTGTGCATATGTGTGTGTATTTGTGCAAGTCAGTGTGTGTATATGTGTGTGTATTTGTGTGTGTATATGTGTGTGTATATGTGTGTGTATTTGTGCAAGTCAGTGTGTGTATATGTGTGTGTACTTGTGTGTGTATATGTGTGTGTATTTGTGCAAGTCAGTGTGTGTATATGTGTGTGTATATGTGTGTGTATTTGTGCAAGTCAGTGTGTGTATATGTGTGTGTATTTGTGTGTGCATATGTGTGTGTATTTGTGTGTGCATATGTGTGTGTATTTGTGTGTGCATATGTGTGTGTATTTGTGCAAGTCAGTGTGTGTATATGTGTGTGTATTTGTGTGTGTATATGTGTGTGTATTTGTGCAAGTCAGTGTGTGTATATGTGTGTGTATATGTGTGTGTATTTGTGCAAGTCAATGTGTGTATATGTGTGTGTATTTGTGTGTGCATATGTGTGTGTATTTGTGTGTGCATATGTGTGTGTATTTGTGTGTGCATATGTGTGTGTATTTGTGCAAGTCAGTGTGTGTATATGTGTGTGTATTTGTGTGTGTATATGTGTGTGTATTTGTGTGTGCATATGTGTGTGTATTTGTGCAAGTCAGTGTGTGTATATGTGTGTGTATTTGTGTGTGTATATGTGTGTGTATATGTGTGTGTATTTGTGCAAGTCAGTGTGTGTATATGTGTGTGTATTTGTGTGTGTATATGTGTGTGTATTTGTGCAAGTCAGTGTGTGTATTTGTGTGTGCATATGTGTGTGTATTTGTGCAAGTCAGTGTGTGTATATGTGTGTGTATATGTGTGTGTATTTGTGCAAGTCAGTGTGTGTATATGTGTGTGTATTTGTGTGTGCATATGTGTGTGTATTTGTGTGTGCATATGTGTGTGTATTTGTGTGTGCATATGTGTGTGTATTTGTGCAAGTCAGTGTGTGTATATGTGTGTGTATTTGTGTGTGTATATGTGTGTGTATTTGTGTGTGCATATGTGTGTGTATTTGTGCAAGTCAGTGTGTGTATATGTGTGTGTATTTGTGTGTGTATATGTGTGTGTATATGTGTGTGTATTTGTGCAAGTCAGTGTGTGTATATGTGTGTGTATTTGTGTGTGTATATGTGTGTGTATTTGTGCAAGTCAGTGTGTGTATATGTGTGTGTATATGTGTGTGTATTTGTGCAAGTCAGTGTGTGTATATGTGTGTGTATTTGTGTGTGCATATGTGTGTGTATTTGTGTGTGCATATGTGTGTGTATTTGTGTGTGCATATGTGTGTGTATTTGTGCAAGTCAGTGTGTGTATATGTGTGTGTATTTGTGTGTGTATATGTGTGTGTATTTGTGCAAGTCAGTGTGTGTATATGTGTGTGTATATGTGTGTGTATTTGTGCAAGTCAATGTGTGTATATGTGTGTGTATTTGTGTGTGCATATGTGTGTGTATTTGTGTGTGCATATGTGTGTGTATTTGTGTGTGCATATGTGTGTGTATTTGTGCAAGTCAGTGTGTGTATATGTGTGTGTATTTGTGTGTGTATATGTGTGTGTATTTGTGTGTGCATATGTGTGTGTATTTGTGCAAGTCAGTGTGTGTATATGTGTGTGTATTTGTGTGTGTATATGTGTGTGTATATGTGTGTGTATTTGTGCAAGTCAGTGTGTGTATATGTGTGTGTATTTGTGTGTGTATATGTGTGTGTATTTGTGCAAGTCAGTGTGTGTATTTGTGTGTGCATATGTGTGTGTATTTGTGCAAGTCAGTGTGTGTATATGTGTGTGTATTTGTGTGTGTATATGTGTGTGTATATGTGTGTGTATTTGTGCAAGTCAGTGTGTGTATATGTGTGTGTATTTGTGTGTGTATATGTGTGTGTATTTGTGCAAGTCAGTGTGTGTATATGTGTGTGTATATGTGTGTGTATTTGTGCAAGTCAGTGTGTGTATATGTGTGTGTATTTGTGTGTGCATATGTGTGTGTATTTGTGTGTGCATATGTGTGTGTATTTGTGTGTGCATATGTGTGTGTATTTGTGCAAGTCAGTGTGTGTATATGTGTGTGTATTTGTGTGTGTATATGTGTGTGTATTTGTGCAAGTCAGTGTGTGTATATGTGTGTGTATTTGTGTGTGTATATGTGTGTGTATATGTGTGTGTATTTGTGCAAGTCAGTGTGTGTATAAAGGCCAGTGTATGTGTGTTCGTATGTCAATTCTGATCTGCACTGTATCTCCATGACAACATGGTTTTGATGTTGCTTCTCTTCCTGACATTTCCCCATTTGGGGAGGATTGTGATTGGCCTCTCCTCTCCTCTCCTCTCCTTGTGATTGGCCTCTCCTCTCCTCTCCTTGTGATTGGCCTCTCCTCTCCTCTCCTCTCCTTGTGATTGGCCTCTCCTCTCCTCTCCTTGTGATTGGCCTCTCCTCTCCTCTCCTTGTGATTGGCCTCTCCTCTCCTCTCCTTGTGATTGGCCTCTCCTCTCCTCTCCTCTCCTTGTGATTGGCCTCTCCTCTCCTCTCCTTGTGATTGGCCTCTCCTCTCCTCTCCTTGTGATTGGCCTCTCCTCTCCTCTCCTCTCCTTGTGATTGGCCTCTCCTCTCCTCTCCTTGTGATTGGCCTCTCCTCTCCTCTCCTTGTGATTGGCCTCTCCTCTCCTCTCCTCTCCTTGTGATTGGCCTCTCCTCTCCTCTCCTTGTGATTGGCCTCTCCTCTCCTCTCCTTGTGATTGGCCTCTCCTCTCCTCTCCTTGTGATTGGCCTCTCCTCTCCTCTCCTCTCCTTGTGATTGGCCTCTCCTCTCCTCTCCTTGTGATTGGCCTCTCCTCTCCTCTCCTTGTGATTGGCCTCTCCTCTCCTCTCCTTGTGATTGGCCTCTCCTCTCCTCTCCTCTCCTTGTGATTGGCCTCTCCTCTCCTCTCCTTGTGATTGGCCTCTCCTCTCCTCTCCTTGTGATTGGCCTCTCCTCTCCTCTCCTCTCCTCTCCTTGTGATTGGCCTCTCCTCTCCTCTCCTTCAGGGGGGGCAATATGAGGAATCTAATGGCCGTCTGGTCTGATTGTCCTCAGCCATGGCAGTAGAGACAAAGCAGATGAATTGTGAAATGTATTCGAAGAGATTGGAGACAAGTGCATGTCAGCAGCTCCTCCATCTCTGCTCCTTTCCACCCCTCTTTCTCCAGGATCCCTCCCTCTCCATCTCTCCTCTTTTTGTCTGACACACTGGAAAAAAACAGGCTTGACAGCAGTGCTCTGTTTGAGCAACATAAAAAAACGAGAATGCAATTTTCACCCGTTTTTCTTTTATGTTAAATATTAGATGCTTTTAGGCAGATGCTCAGCGTATTGCATCCATATTATTCAACATATTGCATCCATATTATTCAACATATTGCATCCATATTATTCAACATATTGCATCCATATTATTCAACATATTGCATCCATATTATTCAACATATTGCATCCATATTATTCAACATATTGCATCCATATTATTCAACATATTGCATCCATATTAATTCAACATATTGCATCCATATTAATTCAACATATTGCATCCATATTAATTCAACATATTGCATCCATATTAATTCAACATATTGCATCCATATTAATTCAACATATTGCATCCATATTATTCAACATATTGCATCCATATTAATTCAACATATTGCATCCATATTTATTCAACATATTGCATCCATATTATTCAACATATTGCATCCATATTTATTCAACATATTGCATCCATATTATTCAACATATTGCATCCATATTTATTCAACATATTGCATCCATATTAATTCAACATATTGCATCCATATTATTCAACATATTGCATCCATATTAATTCAACATATTGCATCCATATTATTCAACATATTGCATCCATATTAATTCAACATATTGCATCCATATTAATTCAACATATTGCATCCATATTATTCAACATATTGCATCCATATTAATTCAACATATTGCATCCATATTATTTCAGCGTATTGCATCCATATTATTCAACATATTGCATCCATATTAATTCAACATATTGCATCCATATTATTCAACATATTGCATCCATATTAATTCAACATATTGCATCCATATTATTTCAGCGTATTGCATCCATATTAATTGTGAAATATTGCATGACAAACCTATGCAATGTTTTACCACTAAATGTACATCAAAAGAGTTTAGATGTAGACATTCTGAGTTGTTGAGAATAGATAATGTTTTTTTTTTTTTTAAACCAATACTTATAAATGAAGTTACAGATTACAGTCAATTTAAAAATGATATACAACATCCAGTCAAAATTACTAAAATATTTAGTTATTGGCTTTAAATTTGTATAAATCTCCAGCTTGCCATGGTGATCTGCAGTATATTTTAAAATAATTGTTTAACCCCTTGTGTTAGAGGCTGACTGGCCGTTGTCTGGTGAGCGTCTGGCCTGCGTCTACGTCTCGTCTGCCCTCTGCCCTTCTCGTTGACCCCTAGGAGAGCTGGGACGAAGCAGGTAGTCAGCACAGAGGGCCTCCCTCTCCCTCATTTCTTACCTGGTAGCACAGTAGCTTTGTAGAGCTCCACAATGGCCCACATACTCAACCCTGGCGCCCCGTTGGTTACACCAGAGAGAGGAGGCGGACCAGGGGACTACTCCCTAGCTATTTGTGGTGCAGATTGGTATGGGGGAAATAAAATCCTGCACGTGTTTCTGCTGGGTTTCCATAGTGGGTTTCCATAGTGGGTTTTCATAGTGGGTTTTCATAGTGGGTTTTCATAGTGGGTTTTCATAGTGGGTCTGAGTGATGCAGTTATATGAGAAAGCAGTAATGTAACCCAGTGCTGTGAGTGTAAGGTCACCCATGTGTGGTGCAGTGTATTTTAGACAGCCACGTTGCCTTTGAAATGTTGAACAGGAATCATTGAGGGCTCATAAAAGTGTCCCATTTCTTTCACAAAACAAGTTCATTTGGTTTTGATCATGAAAGGCAGCACCAGAAAATATGATATTTCAATATTATTATTTTTTTAACATATTTTTTCATTTTTTTGGTCACAAAATATATTTTATTCATTTAAAAAGGGTAATTTGGGGAAATGCCAATTTTAACATATCAATTAATAGATACCCTGAAATAGTTTGTGTAATTAAAACTATTTTTAGCACAATCAAGTGACCATGATGACAACAGTGTTGACTGGATTTATTATTCATCATTACATCACTCTGTCTGTATTTTAATATGAATAATGGAGGAGCTATCAGAGGAAGAGGAAGAGGAAGAGGGATGTGAGAGAGGGATGCCACACAGCGTTGGTCGTGGGTCTTCTCCGCTCTCTCCCCTCCTGCACCCCGCTGTGAGGACCAGGCAGGGGGCACAGAGAGCTCAGAGCCTGGGTGTGCTCGGTAGAGAGCCTGGCCTGTCTCCCAGGTCCTGGGTGGTGATCTCTCTCTGCCTTTCCCGACTCCCCTATATGCCTGCCTGGCTCTCTCTCTCTCTCTCTCTCCGGTCGGGTTTAATAACAGTGTATAAATCAAAAGCCTCCTGTCAGCCGCGCAGCCTTCATTAAATTCAAATGAGAGACTGGCCTCTTCGGATCCAATATTAATAAAACCAGGTAATCAAATATGGGTTTAAAAAAATAGGTCATCATTTCACAGCCCAGTGTTTTTGTGTGTGCACCATGTTAACAGGGTTGAAGAACCCTATCATGTAGAAATACTGTAAACTCAGCATCCACAGCACACATACAGACTTACACAGAGACACACACTAATCATGCACACAGGGAATATTGTGCCACTGTCCTCTATGCTACAAAATGTAGATGACCTTCAGTAAATCAAACAATTGTTGCATAATTTATTTCAAAATGATAAAAACTTAGATTATTACATGATCAATAATTATGAAATGTAATATATATGCAAATACTACTGTTTCAAATTATTTAGTTAAATATATTGAATAAACACATTTCTAGAATAATTAATAATTCAAATATTTCTAATTTGTAATATGTTTATTGTAAATATTTATAATTAAAAAAGATATTTTTGGATCCTTTACATCAAGAAGTAAATGGCAGGCATTAGAGATGCAGAAACACAAACACACACTGGAGTGATTCAAGGTTGGTTTGGGATGCTGTGGAGCAGAGGTTAGTGATGTGGGTGGACCTGGCCGTGTAGCTGAGGGATACTGGGACACAAGATGATGTGTAGTCGCTGTTTCATGCTTTTTCGCTGCAGTTTTCGGGGGCATAGGCTTCCTGGGCTGCGATTCTTCCTGACTGTCCGAGGGCTTTCGGTCCATAGAATTGGCTGTAGTCCTGTCAGTCGCAGATCTCCCATATGCAGTCAGTGTGTTTGATATGTGACCGGTGTTAACCTATAAGGCTTCTCTCAGAGCCGTAACCTTTATTATACGGCCACATGGTAGCAGTCTGTTCTTACTCCTTTAGAACTTGGATTATAGGAACATTCCTACATCATGGTTTTATGCCCCGCCTTTATTTCCTCAATTTCAGCTTTGATGATCAATTATAGAGGTATTTATATGCAATAAGAACATATATTGTAATTTTTTAATAATTAATAATAATAATACAAAATTAAAACATCTAATTTTGTGTTTAATTATCCATGCTATAAAAGAAAGTTATGAATACATACAGTGGGGAGAACAAGTATTTGATACACTGCCAATTTTGCAGATTTCCCCACTTACAAAGCATGTAGAAGTCTGTAATTTTTATCATAGGTACTCTTCAACTGTGAGTGACGGAATCTAAAACAAAAATCCAGAAAATCCCATTTTATGATTTTTAAGTAATTAATTTGCATTTTATTGCATGACATAAGTATTTGATACATCAGAAAAGCAGAACTTAATATTTGGTACAGAAACCTTTGTTTGCAATTACAGACATCATACGTTTCCTGTAGTTCTTGACCAGGTTTGCAAACACTGCAGCAGGGATTTTGGCCCACTCCTCCATACAGATCCTTCAGGTTTCGGGGCTGTCGCTGGGCAATACGAACTTTCAGCTCCCTCCAAAGATTTTCTATTGGGTTCAGGTCTGGAGACTGGCTAGGCCACTCCAGGACCTTGAGATGCTTCTTACGGAGCCACTCCTTAGTTGCCCTGGCTGTGTGTTTCGGGTCGTTGTCATGCTGGAAGACCCAGCCACGACCCATCTTCAATGCTTTTACTGACGGAAGGAGGTTGTTGGCCAAGATCTCGCGATACATGGCCCTATCCATCCTCCCCTCAATACGGTGCAGTCGTCCTGTCCCCTTTGCAGAAAAGCATCCCCAAAGAATGATGTTTCCACCTCCATGCTTCACGGTTGGGATGGCGTTCTTGGGGTTGTACTCATCCTTCTTCTTCCTCCAAACACGGCGAGTGGAGTTTAGACCAAAAAGCTCTATTTTTGTCTCATCAGACCACATGACCTTCTCCCATTCCTCCTCTGGATCATCCAGATGGTCATTGGCAAACTTCAGACGGGCCTGGACATGTGCTGGCTTGAGCAGGTGGACCTTGCGTGCGCTGCAGGATTTTAATCCATGACGGCGTAGTGTGTTACTAATGGTTTTCTTTGAGACTGTGGTCCCAGCTCTCTTCAGGTCATTGACCAGGTCCTGCCGTGTAGTTCTGGGCTGATCACTCACCTTCCTCATGATCATTGATGCCCCACGAGGTGAGATCTTGCATGGTGCCCCAGACCGAGGGAGATTGACCGTCATCTTGAACTTCTTCCATTTTCTAATAATTGCGCCAACAGTTGTTGCCTTCTCACCAAGCTGCTTGCCTATTGTCCTGTAGCCCATCCCAGCCTTGTGCAGGTCTACAATTTTATCCCTGATGTCCTTACACAGCTGTTTGATTGAGTGTGTGGAGTCTGTTTGATTGAGTGTGTGGACAGGTGTCTTTTATACAGGTAACGAGTTCAAACAGCTGCAGTTAATACAGGTAATGAGTGGAGAACAGGAGGGCTTCTTAAAGAAAAACTAACAGGTCTGTGAGAGCCGGAATTCTTACTGGTTGGTAGGTGATCAAATACTTATGTCATGCAATAAAATGCAAATTAATTATTTAAAAATCATACAATGTGATTTTCTGGATTTTTGTTTTAGATTCCATCTCTCACAGTTGAAGTGTACCTATGATAAAAATTACAGACCTCTACATGTTTTGTGAGTAGGAAAACCTGCAAAATCGGCAGTGTATCAAATACTTGTTCTCCCCACTGTATCTGATATTTGGTTGTATACCATATTCTTATCTGTTTTGCAATAATCTCCAAGACAAGATGGAACATCATACAGCCTGCGAGCAGAAGAGGGCACTCTCAGTCGCTGATGCGCTCTCTCTCTCTCTCTCTCTCTCTCTCTCTCTCTCTCTCTCTCTCTCTCTCTCTCTCTCTCTCTCTCTCTCTCTCTCTGCCCCTCTCTCTCTCTCTCTCTCTCTCTCTCTCTGCCCCCTCTCTCTCTCTCTCTCTCTCTCTGCCCCTCTCTCTCTGCCCCTCTCTCTCTTTCTCTCTCTCTCTGCCCCCGCTCTCTCTCTCTCTCTGCCCCTCTCTCTCTGCCCCTCTCTCTCTCTCTCTCTCTGCCCCTCTCTCTCTGCCCCTCTCTCTCTGCCCCTCTCTCTCTCTCTCTCTCTCTCTCTCTCTCTCTCTCTGCCCCTCTCTCTCTGCCCCTCTCTCTCTCTCTGCCCCTCTCTCTCTGCCCCTCTCTCTCTGCCCCTCTCTCTCTCTCTCTCTCTCTCTCTCTCTCTGCCCCTCTCTCTCTGCCTCTATCATATGTATGTAGAAAATGTGTCATGTATTTGTCTAGATAATATATAATAACCAAACAGGGTTCAAATCACACTAATGTAATCTCCAAAATATATAAAGAGATTAAAGAAGTCATATTCAAACCGAACTGATCACAGAAAAATCTAAGTGGAAATAATTGAATGTTGAATGTAACATACATGTTACTTTACATTAGGTTAGTTACATCATTACATTTGAATACTGTTTGTTCTCTGCATGTTCTCTGCATGTTCTCTGCATGTTCTCTGCATGTTCTCTGCATGTTCTCTGCATGTTGCATGTTCTCTGCATGTTCTCTGCATGTTGCATGTTCTCTGCATGTTCTTTGCATATTCTCATATATTCTCATTGCGTTCTTGCATATAAAAATTGAAGCTTTTTGTGTTTTTGTTTGTTTGTTTACTGGTATTTGTTTATTTTGAAGACATTGTTGTGTTGTATACTATATCTGGTTGGTTGTGTTGCTGGTTGGTGCTGTAGCGGTGCGGTGCTGGGGAGTTGCCCTGCAGGCTGGCGATGTGTTCTCAGGACGTGTCAGTCGACTGTCAGGGCTGTTCAACCTTTCACTTCTCAAATGTTACATCTTCCGTCTCACGTGATCTGTATGATTTGACCAGTTCACATTTAAGAGAAAGCCTTTAGGTATCTGCATATTATTTTATAGGATGGTGGTTATGAAACACTATATTGGTGTTCCTAGAGAATGACTAATATAAACATGTCTGAACCTCCATTTCCATACTGCTATTTTATAGACACTAAGAACAGTACAGTGATTACCCCCCACCACCACTACTAGCAGCCCCATAATCACAACCAGTTATACCTGAGCACTGTTCTCCCAGGGTCCAGCCCGTCTCCTCTGTCTCCTGCCTGGGCAGGTTAGTGGAGTTCCTGTAGCCCCCTGGTGTGTCTCCCTCCTGCCTCTGATCCTCCTGCCTCCTTTTCTGTTGCCATCCAGGCCTGGCTGACCTGTTAGTGCAGGCTCCTGCTGCTCCTCTCCTTCCATAAATCCTCCTATGTGCTGGGCGGACGGGGGGAAGGTACTGTGATGGTACAGACAACAATACCAGGGCTCTCTCCATCAAAGGGTTATCTGGCTCCCACAGGCACACTGACAGACAGACAGACAGACAGACAGACTGCACAACAAAAGAGGGGGGGGGGGGGGGGGGGGTGGCAGAGCGTATTCGACTGAAACGGGGTACAGTGGGCCTGGTAAAAATGGGGGTACGGATGTTTGAGACAGAAGCGGTACAGGGTTTTGGGCTAAAAATATGTACTTTGTTTGAGATGGAATGGGGGTGCAGTGAACAGCTGGTGACAGAGAGGGGTGTAGTGAGAGAGATGTGAGGAAGAGAGGGGACAAGGTGAGGGATGCTGTCCATCCAAAGTTCAGAGGTTCAGAGGTTTGATGGACATACAGAAGTGTTAGGTGTACTACAGAAGTGTTAGGTGTACTACAGAAGTGTTAGGTGTACTACAGAAGTGTTAGGTGTACTACAGAAGTGTTAGGTCTACTACAGAAGCGTTAGGTCTACTACAGAAGTGTTAGGTCTACTACAGAAGTGTTAGGTGTACTACAGAAGTGTTAGGTGTACTACAGAAGCGTTAGGTCTACTACAGAAGTGTTAGGTATACTACAGAAGTGTTAGGTCTACTACAGAAGTGTTAGGTGTACTACAGAAGTGTTAGGTGTACTACAGAAGCGTTAGGTCTACTACAGAAGTGTTAGGTGTACTACAGAAGTGTTAGGTCTACTACAGAAGTGTTAGGTGTACTACAGAAGTGTTAGGTCTACTACAGAAGTGTTAGGTCTACTACAGAAGTGTTAGGTGTACTACAGAAGTGTTAGGTGTACTACAGAAGCGTTAGGTCTACTACAGAAGCGTTAGGTCTACTACAGAAGTGTTAGGTCTACTACAGAAGTGTTAGGTCTACTACAGAAGTGTTAGGTGTACTACAGAAGTGTTAGGTGTACTACAGAAGCGTTAGGTCTACTACAGAAGTGTTAGGTGTACTACAGAAGTGTTAGGTCTACTACAGAAGTGTTAGGTCTACTACAGAAGTGTTAGGTCTACTACAGAAGTGTTAGGTGTACTACAGAAGTGTTAGGTGTACTACAGAAGTGTTAGGTCTACTACAGAAGTGTTAGGTCTACTACAGAAGTGTTAGGTCTACTACAGAAGCGTTAGGTCTACTACAGAAGCGTTAGGTCTACTACAGAAGCGTTAGGTCTACTACAGAAGTGTTAGGTCTACTACAGAAGTGTTAGGTGTACTACAGAAGTGTTAGGTGTACTACAGAAGCGTTAGGTCTACTACAGAAGCGTTAGGTCTACTACAGAAGCGTTAGGTCTACTACAGAAGCGTTAGGTCTACTACAGAAGCGTTAGGTCTACTACAGAAGCGTTAGGTCTACTACAGAAGTGTTAGGTCTACTACAGAAGCGTTAGGTCTACTACAGAAGTGTTAGGTCTACTACAGAAGTGTCAGGCGTACTACAGAAGTGTTAGGTGTACTACAGAAGTGTTAGGTGTACTACAGAAGTGTTAGGTCTACTACAGAAGTGTTAGGTCTACTACAGAAGTGTTAGGTCTACTACAGAAGCGTTAGGTCTACTACAGAAGCGTTAGGTCTACTACAGAAGTGTTAGGTCTACTACAGACGTGTTAGGTCTACTACAGAAGCGTTAGGTCTACTACAGAAGCGTTAGGTCTACTACAGACGTGTTAGGTCTACTACAGAAGCGTTAGGTCTACTACAGAAGTGTTAGGTCTACTACAGAAGCGTTAGGTCTACTACAGAAGTGTTAGGTCTACTACAGAAGTGTCAGGCGTACTACAGAAGCGCTAGGTGTTCTACAGAAGCGTTAGGTCTACTACAGAAGTGTTAGGTGTACTACAGAAGTGTTAGGTCTACTACAGAAGTGTTAGGTCTACTACAGAAGTGTTAGGTCTACTACAGAAGCGTTAGGTCTACTACAGAAGTGTTAGGTGTACTACAGAAGTGTTAGGTCTACTACAGAAGTGTTAGATGTACTACAGAAGTGTTAGGTGTACTACAGAAGTGTTAGGTCTACTACAGAAGTGTTAGGTCTACTACAGAAGTGTTAGGTCTACTACAGAAGCGTTAGGTCTACTACAGAAGCGTTAGGTCTACTACAGAAGCGTTAGGTCTACTACAGAAGTGTTAGGTCTACTACAGAAGTGTTAGGTGTACTACAGAAGTGTTAGGTGTACTACAGAAGCGTTAGGTCTACTACAGAAGTGTTAGGTCTACTACAGAAGTGTTAGGTCTACTACAGAAGCGTTAGGTCTACTACAGAAGTGTTAGGTCTACTACAGAAGTGTCAGGCGTACTACAGCAGTGTTAGGTGTACTACAGAAGTGTTAGGTGTACTACAGAAGTGTTAGGTGTACTACAGAAGTGTTAGGTGTACTACAGAAGCGTTAGGTCTACTACAGACGTGTTAGGTCTACTACAGAAGCGTTAGGTCTACTACAGAAGCGTTAGGTCTACTACAGACGTGTTAGGTCTACTACAGAAGTGTTAGGTCTACTACAGAAGTGTTAGGTCTACTACAGAAGCGTTAGGTCTACTACAGAAGTGTTAGGTCTACTACAGAAGTGTCAGGCGTACTACAGAAGCGCTAGGTGTACTACAGAAGTGTTAGGCGTACTACAGAAGTGTTAGGTGTACTACAGAAGCGTTAGGTCTACTACAGAAGTGTTAGGTGTACTACAGAAGTGTTAGGTCTACTACAGAAGTGTTAGGTCTACTACAGAAGTGTTAGGTCTACTACAGAAGCGTTAGGTCTACTACAGAAGTGTTAGGTGTACTACAGAAGTGTTAGGTGTACTACAGAAGTGTTAGGCGTACTACAGAAGCGCTAGGTGTTCTACAGAAGCGTTAGGTCTACTACAGAAGTGTTAGGTGTACTACAGAAGTGTTAGGTCTACTACAGAAGTGTTAGGTCTACTACAGAAGTGTTAGGTCTACTACAGAAGCGTTAGGTCTACTACAGAAGTGTTAGGTGTACTACAGAAGTGTTAGGTCTACTACAGAAGTGTTAGATGTACTACAGAAGTGTTAGGTCTACTACAGAAGCGTTAGGTCTACTACAGAAGTGTTAGGTCTACTACAGAAGTGTTAGGTCTACTACAGAAGTGTTAGGTCTACTACAGAAGTGTTAGGTCTACTACAGAAGTGTTAGGTGTACTACAGAAGTGTTAGGTCTACTACAGAAGTGTTAGGTCTACTACAGAAGTGTTAGGTCTACTACAGAAGTGTTAGGTGTACTACAGAAGTGTTAGGTGTTCTACAGAAGTGTTAGGTCTACTACAGAAGTGTTAGGTGTACTACAGAAGTGTTAGGTCTACTACAGAAGTGTTAGGTGTACTACAGAAGTGTTAGGTGTACTACAGAAGCGTTAGGTCTACTACAGAAGCGCTAGGTCTACTACAGAAGTGTTAGGTCTACTACAGAAGTGTTAGGTCTACTACAGAAGCGTTAGGTCTACTACAGAAGTGTTAGGTCTACTACAGAAGTGTTAGGTGTACTACAGAAGCGTTAGGTCTACTACAGAAGTGTTAGGTCTACTACAGAAGTGTTAGGTGTACTACAGAAGTGTTAGGTCTACTACAGAAGTGTTAGGTGTACTACAGAAGTGTTAGGTGTACTACAGAAGCGTTAGGTGTACTACAGAAGTGTTAGGTGTACTACAGAAGTGTTAGGTGTACTACAGAAGTGTTAGGTGTACTACAGAAGTGTTAGGTCTACTACAGAAGTGTTAGGTGTACTACAGAAGCGTTAGGTCTACTACAGAAGCGCTAGGTGTACTACAGAAGCGCTAGGTGTACTACGGTGTAGGCTTCTGTACACTACGTCCTTTGCAGTATTTCCCTAAGCTTTGTAGTTTTACACGACTGTATAACACTGAATCACTTCTGTGTATTTATTTAGATCTCGCCGTACAAATGATACTCATATCAACTAAATATCTATTTGATTATGCTTAGCGGTTCCTTTCTAATCATTAAAGAACGTTAAGTATTTCTGATAAGGCTTTCCCAGTGTGGCTGGGATCGGGCTTGGTGAGGAGGCAGATATTTTATCAGGGTTGTAGTGCAGGGCCTATTCCTCAGCGCTGTATTAGCGTGTCAGGGACGACTGCTGTAATGAATTGCCAACCCCACATTTAAAAAGTGGGAATGAAAGTAAACCTTTTGTTTATGTCACCTATCATCCTGAAATATTTACTATTCTGCACCTCTCAGCTCCCTGTCTCCCTCCAGCGTGATAAAAGGGCCCGGGCTCCCTGGCTTAGCCCAGTCCTGCATTGCCCCATCTTCTGCTCCTCTCTCTCTCTCTCTCTCTCTCTCTCTCTATTTCTCTCCCCCTCTCTCTCTCTCTCTCTCGCTCTCTCTCTCTCTTTCTCTCTCTTTCTCTCTCTTTCTCTCTCTTTCTCTCTCTTTCTCTCTCTTTCTCTCTCTTTCTCTCTCTTTCTCTCTCTTTCTCTCTTCTCTGGCAGGAACAGACATCCTCTTTTTACTGAAACCTGCTGTCTAGATGTTATCCCCGTCAAGGAAGTGTTCAAGTTGAGAGGGTTCCTCTGGGAATTATCTGAGCATTTGACCAGGTGTTTGTGACACTTTCAAAATGTGCTTTTATTCCGGTGTGTACATGTGCATAGTGTGTGTGTCTGTATGTTTGACTTTTGAATTGGAATGAAAAACAGTACACGTCTTTTTTATAGTTGGTGTTTGTAGTTAGTTGGTGTTTATTTACATTACATATGTTATAAAGAGAGTATACAGTACATTCAGTATATTCACTGTGTGTTTAGAATATGCATCTGAGTGGGTGAATATATGAAATTCATACAGTATGTGAAAGAGTGAGACAGAAAGAGTGTGGTGTGTTTGCAGGATAGCGTAGAGTAAGAATTGCCTGCGGTTGCCTTGCAGGACGGCTACAGCACATCTGAGATCCACCATCTCTCTCTCTATTTCTCTCTTTTCCCTTTCAACAGAAACATGTCCCCCAGCTAAAGTGTTCCTACAATGTTTTCTCCATCACTATTTCAAGAGAAAACAAAACTGTGAGTAGCAGCAGCTAGATACTGGGTTATGGTGTACTAAGGTGTACTAAGGTTTACTATGGTGTACTAAGGTGTACTAAGGTGTACTAAGGTGTACTATGGTGTACTAAGGTGTACTAAGGTGTACTATGGTGTACTAAGGTGTACTAAGGTGTACTATGGTGTACTAAGGTGTACTATGGTGTACTAAGGTGTACTAAGGTGTACTAAGGTGTACTATGGTGTACTAAGGTGTACTAAGGTGCACTATGGTGTACTAAGGTGTACTAAGGTGTACTAAGGTGTACTATGGTGTACTAAGGTGTACTAAGGTGTACTAAGGTGTACTATGGTGTACTAAGGTGTACTAAGGTGTACTAAGGTGTACTAAGGTGCACTATGGTGTACTAAGGTGTACTAAGGTGTACTAAGGTGTCTTTCTGAGGTAAACTGGTTCTACTAGCATCCCCTCTCTGCACTGCAGGGATCAGGATAATAACACCATTATTTTCATCCTCGTAATAATAAATACATAATGTATTATTTTGTTGTTCAGGGTATTACATTGTGTAATGAGAGAATAATGCTTATCAACATGCAGGGTGATAGAAAGTGTTTTAACGGCAGTATTAGGGCTGGTTTATACAGAAACTTTCCTCTGTGTAAAAGAAGGACTAGATATTTCACTTGTATTTCTGACAAGGAACTTCTTTGTTTCTTTGTTGAACTTAAACATGTGCATTCTAATAGGTAAGTCAACTTCCTTCTCACAGGGGAAAGTTGATTATATCAAATCTTTTTACTTTGAAATCTTCTCTTGTGCCCAGTATTTTCTCTAATTAGATGCATATGAAAATCAGCAGTTTCATGAGAACCTGTGAAGAGAAAATACTAAGGGATGGAGCACTATCTTTACGCAGGTACTGCAGGAGTTGTGGGGTCACTTCATTGGCAGTCTAGTATGTAACGCAATGTAGCCTTTTCACATATTTATGTGCATATTCATTTTTTTATGACCTGGACGAGGGGACCTGGACGAGGGGACCTGGACAAGGGGACCTGGACGAGGGGATCTGAATGAGGGGACCTGGACGAGGGGACCTGTACGAGGGGACCTGGACGAGGGGACCTGGACGAGGGGATCTGGCCATGTCATGTACCTCAGTCATTTTTCTTGTGCGCTTAGAACTCAGTCAGGGGTTTAATTGGAATCTAGACTTCAAAGAATCCTTTGCCCCGTCCAGTAGCTCCCCCCCCACCCCCATCCCTGACCCTCCCAAACCCCACCCCTCCTCTACCTCTCCTGACTGGATCCACAGCACATACACACATCCATACACACATCCATACACACATCCATACACACATCCATACACACATTCATACACACATCCATACACACATTCATACACACATCCATACACACATCCATACACACATCCATACACACATTCATACACACATCCATACACACATCCATACACACATCCATACACACATCCATACACACATTCATACACACATCCATACACACATCCATACACACATCCATACACACATCCATACACACATCCATACACACATCCATACACACATCCATACACACATCCATACACACATTCATACACACATCCATACACACATCCATACACACATCCATACACACATCCATACACACATCAATACACACATCCATACACACATTCATACACACATCCATACACACATCCATACACACATCCATACACACATCCATACACACATTCATACACACATCCATACACACATCCATACACACATCCATACACACATCCATACACACATCCATACACACATCCAGAACCACCTTCAGCTCAACATCAACAAAACAAAGGAGACTGTTATTGTTTACAACAGAGCCCAGCTCCTGGATTTAGCCCACGCAGCGCTGCTGCACCCCAGGGAAAAGTTTGATATTCCGGACGAGTTGAAAAGGCGACGCCGTGGACGTAGGGCGGGATTGAAATGTAAGGCAAAGCGGAGGAGGTTCAAGTACAAGCCGGCTATATCATCTATTATTATGGGCAATGTGAGGTGTCTACATAACAAGATGGATGAGTTGGAGGGACTTGTCCGTGGACAAAGGATTTATCGGGAAACAAGCCTAATGTTTTTTACTGAGACTTGGCTGAACGATAACATCCCCATACAGAACGTCACTATCGACGGTTTCCAGACCATCAGAGCGGACAGCGGACAGGGATAGCGTCTCTTCCAGTAAGAGTAAGGGTGGTGGGCTGGCTTTATTAGTTAACAACAGATGGTGTCATCCGAACCATATTACTCTTAAGGAAGAGTTTTGTAGCCCGGACATTGAACTGTTAGCCGTTAGCCTGAGACCCTACTATTTGCCGAGGGAATTCACAGCGGCCATTGCTGTTATTGTTTACATCCCGCCTTCCGCGGACGCAAACACAGCGTGTGACGTCCTCCACTCTGTTATCGCGAGGTTACAGACAGCGCATCCCAGTGCTTTCTTTGCCATTTCGGGGTATTTTAACCATGCATCTCTCTCTTCAACGCTGCCCACGTTCAAACAGTTCGTGAAGTGCCCAACCAGGAATAATAAAACTCTGGACTTGTTATATACGCATACAACTCCACTGCACTCCCTCCCCTCGGTAGATCGGATCACAACCTTGTCCACCTCACCCCACTCTACAGGCCTTTGGTCCAACAGCAGCCTGCAACCACCAGGACCATTAGGAGATGGTCCCCGGAGGCGAATGAGGCCCTACAGGACTGCTTTGAAACAACAGACTGGGATGTGCTCTGTGAGGCTCATGGGGAGGACATCGATGGACTCACTGACTGCATAACAGACTATATTAATTTTTGTGTAGACAACACTGTACCCACCAGGAAGGTACGCTGTTTCCCAAACAATAAACCCTGGGTCACCAGCGACCTGAAGGCCCTGCTGAATGAGAAGAAGAGGGCCTTCAAGGAGAGGGACAAGGACAAGGACAAATTGAAATGCGTCCAGAGGGAGCTGAAGTTGCGGATTGCTGAGGGGAAGAGAGTGTATAAGGAGAAGATGGAGGACAAGCTGAGGCAGAGCCAGGTGAGAGAGGTGTGGAAGGGTATGAGAAATATCACTGGCTTCAAAAAGTCAAACAGTGGGCAGACGGAGGGGACCCAGGACAGAGCCAATGAGCTGAACCAATTTTTTAACAGGTTTGATACTGGCCCTGTCCACCTCCCCTCCAGCTCCCCAGACCACAAACCCTCACGGCTGTCCCACCCCCACTTTGCTCACAACACCTCTGCTGAGACAATCAGTGACCCCACCTCCGCCCCTGCTCCCCCTGGACGGATCCTCAACACCCCCCTTCCCCCCACCTCCCCACCTGGGCTGGCTTTCACCACCAACCAAGTGAAGAGAGAGCTGGAGAGACTACATCAGTGGAAAGCGGCGGGCCCTGATGGCATCAGCCCAAGGGTCCTTAGGGTCTGTGCTGACCAACTGTGTGGAATACTCCAGCGTCTTTTCAACCTTAGCCTGAGCCTAGAAAGGGTCCCTGTGCTGTGGAAAACATCCTGCCTCGTCCCAGTGCCCAAGAAGGCACACCCCACTGTCCTGAATGACTTCAGACCTGTAGCGCTAACATCCCACATCATGAAGACCCTGGAAAGGTTAGTCCTCGCTCACCTCAGACCCCTGGTGTGTACATCAATGGACCCCCTGCAGTTTGCATACCAGCGCAACATCTGGGTGGATTATGCAATCATCTACCTTCTGCAGAGGGCCTACTCTCACCTGGACAACGCAGGTTGCGCTGTGAGGGTTATGTTTTTTGACTTCTCCAGTGTCTTCAATACCATTCAGCCCCTGCTACTGGGTGAGAAGATGAGGAGGATGAAAGTAGAAGCACCCTTCTACTTTCAACACAGGGGCCCCCCAGGGAACGGTCCTGTCCCCCTTCCTGTTCACCCTCTACACCTCAGACTTCAGATATAACTCTGAAACATGCCACCTACAGAAGTTATCGGATGACTCTGCTATTGTAGGGTGCATCAGGGGTGGGCAGGAGGAGGAGTACAGGAGCACTATCAGTGACTTTGTGTTGTGGTGTGAGCAGAACCACCTTCAGCTCAACATCAGCAAAACAAAGGAGATGGTGGTGGACTTCAGGAGAACCAAGGCACAACTGACTGCAGTCCCTATACAGGGGATGGATGTGGAAATGGTTGGGTCATACAAGTTCCTGGGAGTCCATATGGACAACAGGCTGGAATGGGCTGGTAACACCGGGGCCCTGTACAAAAAGGGCCAGAGCCGACTCTACTTTCTGAGGACTCTACTTTTTGCTCCCCAGTGGTGTGCTGGGGAGCAAACATCAAAGCCGGTGATGCTTCTCGGGTAAATAAGCTGATCAGGAAGGCTAGCTCTGTCCTGGGGATGAGCCTTGACACTCTAGAGGAGGTGGCGGAGAGACGGATCCTGGCCAAACTACTAGGCCATCATGGACAACGTCACCCACCCTCTGCACGCTATGGTTATGACGCAGAGGAGCACTTTCAGTCACAGACTGATCCCACCACGGTGTGCCAGAGAGCGCTACAGGAGGTCCTTCCTGCCGGCGGCTATTAGACTATATAATGCCTCACCGGGGTGCCGTGCCGTCGGCAACATAGATCTGGAGCTGTTGGGGTGATAGGACCTAGTTGAACAATTATGCATCCATCCGTGAGTAACTCTGGTCCGTCATCACTCATTCACTCAGGACCTATTTATTCATGCAGGTCTGTATATACATACTCATGTACAGTTGTTATATCATATCACGTGCAATATTGCTAGTAATTCTTGGACCTAACTTACGTAGGCATTCACTCAGGAATGCATATTAGTATCCTGTCAGTTGCACCTTTTCTCATTGCTTTTAGTATATTGAATGTGCAATACGTGCAGTTATCTGTAATTAAACCCTGCGCACTAAGGACTGTATTTTAAGGGAATTACTATTATTACCCCAAATGATATCATACACACATTTAGCTATTAAAATCTCTTCCTGTCATTTACCTGTACAGTTTGTGTAACCATGCAAGTATTCACTTATCTGTAAATATAACTGTATATTTCCCGGAAGGCGGGATGTAAACAATAACAGCAATGGCCGCTGTGAATTCCCTCGGCAAATAGTAGGGTCTCAGGCTAACGGCTAACAGTTCAATGTCCGGGCTACAAAACTCTTCCTTAAGAGTAATATGGTTCGGATGACACCATCTGTTGTTAACTAATAAAGCCAGCCCACCACCCTTACTCTTACTGGAAGAGACGCTATCCCTGTCCGCTGTCCGCTCTGATGGTCTGGAAACCGTCGATAGTGACGTTCTGTATGGGGATGTTATCGTTCAGCCAAGTCTCAGTAAAAAACATTAGGCTTGTTTCCCGATAAATCCTTTGTCCACGGACAAGTCCCTCCAACTCATCCATCTTGTTATGTAGACACCTCACATTGCCCATAATAATAGATCTATCTATCTATCTATCTATCTATCTATCTATCTATCTATCTATCTATCTATCTATCTATCTATCTATCTATCTATCTATCTATCTATCTATCTATCTATCTATCTATCTATCTATCTATCTATCTATCTATCTATCTATCTATCTATCTATCTATCTATCTATCTATCTATCTATCTATCTATCTATCTATCTATCTATCTATCTATCTATCTATCTATCTATCTATCTAATTTGGGCACCCTTGTCATTCTGTTGATTTGAATACCTGTAACTACTTAGCACTGATTAATTGGAACACACAATTGGTTTGGAGAGCTCATTAAGCCTTGAACTTCATAGACAAGTGCATCCAATCATGAGAAAATGTATTTAAGGTGGCCAATTGCAAGTTGTTGTTCTCTTTGACTCTCCTCTGAAGAGTGGCAACATGGGGCCCCAAAACAACTCTCAAATGACCTGAAAACAAAGATTGTTCAACATTATGGTTTAGGGGAAGGCTACAAAAAGCTATCGCAGAGATGTAAACTGTCAGTGTCCACTGTGAGGAACATAGTGAGGAAATGGAAGACCACAGGCACAGTTCTTGTTAAGGCCAGAAGTGGAAGGCCAAGTAAAATATTGGAGAGGCAAAGGCAAAGGATGGTGAGAACAGTCAAAATCAGCCCACAGACCACCTCCAAAGACCTACAACATCATCTTGCTGCAGATGGTGTCACTGTGCATCGTTCAACAATTCAGTGCACTTTGCACAAGGAGAAGCTGTACGGGAGAGTGATGCGGAAGAAGCCTTTTCTGCACACACGCCACAAACACACATTTGGACTAGCCAGCTTCATTTTGGAATAAGGTGCTGTGGACTTATTTGGTCATAAAAAGGGGCGTTATGCATGGCGGCAAAAGAACACAGCGTTCCAAGAAAAACACTTGCTACCCACAGTAAAATTTGGTGGGGGTTCCATCATGCTGTGGGGCTGTGTGGCCAGTGCCGGTACTGGGAATCTTGTTAAAGTTGAGGGTCGCATGGATTCCACTCAATATCAGCAGATTCTTGGGAATAATGTTGAAGAATCAGTCACAAAGTTGAAGTTACGCCGGGGCTGGATATTTCAACAAGACAACGACCCAAAACACTGCTCAAAATCTACCCGGGCATTTATACAGAGGAACAAGTACAATGTTCTGGAATGGCCATCCCAGTCCCCAGACCTGAATATCGTTGAGAATCTGTGGGATGATTTGAAGCGGGCTGTCCATGCTCGGCAACCATCAAACCTAACTGAACTGGAGATGTTTTGTAAGGAGGAATGGTCCAAAATACCTTCATCCAGAATCCAGACACTCAATAGAGGCTATAGGAAGCATCTAGAGGCTGTTATTTTAGCAAAAGGAGGCTCTACTAAATATTGATGTGATTTTTCTGTTGGGGCCCAAATTTATGCACCTGTCTAATTTCGTTTTGATGCATATTGCACATTTTCAGTTAATCCAATCAACCTAATTTCACTACTGAAATATTACTGTGTCCATCAGTTATTTGATAGATCAAAATGAAATTGCTGATCCAAACACCCAATTATTTATAAATGTAAATCATGGAAATTGTCAGCGGTGCCCAAACTTTTGCATACGACTGTATCTATCTATCTATCTATCTATCTATCTATCTATCTATCTATCTATCTATCTGTCTGTCTGTCTGTCTGTCTGTCTGTCTGTCTGTCTGTCTGTCTGTCTGTCTGTCTGTCTGTCTGTCTGTCTGTCTGTCTGTCTGTCTGTCTGTCTGTCTGTCTGTCTGTCTGTCTGTCTGTCTGTCTGTCTGTCTGTCTGTCTGTCTGTCTGTCTGTCTGTCTGTCTGTCTGTCTGTCTGTCTGTCTGTCTGTCTATCTATCTATCTATCTATCTACCTATCTATCTATCTATCTACAGTGGGGAGAACAAGTATTTGATACACTGACGATTTTGCAGGTTTTCCCACTTACAAAGCATGTAGAAGTCTGTAATTTTTCTCATAGGTACTCTTCAACTGTGAGTGACGGAATCTAAAACAAAAATCCAGAAAATCACATTGTATGATTTTTAAATAATTAATTTGCATTTTATTGCATGACATAAGTATTTGATACATCAGAAAAGCAGAACTTAATATTTGGTACAGAAACCTTTGTTTGCAATTACAGAGATCATACGTTTCCTGTAGTTCTTGACCAGGTTTGCACACACTGCAGCAGGGATTTTGGCCCACTCCTCCATCCAGATCCTTCAGGTTTCGGGGCTGTCGCTGGGCAATACAGACTTTCAGCTCCCTCCAAAGATTTTCTATTGGGTTCAGGTCTGGAGACTGGCTAGGCCACTCCAGGACCTTGAGATGCTTCTTACGGAGCCACTCCTTAGTTGCCCTGGCTGTGTGTTTCGGGTCGTTGTCTTGCTGGAAGACCCAGCCACGACCCATCTTCAATGCTCTTACTGAGGGAAGGAGGTTGTTGGCCAAGATCTCGCGATACATGGCCGCATCCATCCTCCCCTCAATACGGTGCAGTCGTCCTGTCCCCTTTGCAGAAAAGCATCCCCAAAGAATGATGTTTCCACCTCCATGCTTCACGGTTGGGATGGTGTTCTTGGTGTTGTACTCATCCTTCTTCTTCCTCCAAACACGGCGAGTGGAATTTAGACCAAAATGCTCAATTTTTGTCTCATCAGACCACATGACCTTCTCCCATTCCTCCTCTGGATCATCCAGATGGTCATTGGCAAACCTCAGACGGGCCTGGACATGCGCTGGCTTGAGCAGGGGGACCTTGCGTGCGCTGCAGAATTTTAATCCATGACGGCGTAGTGTGTTACTAATGGTTTTCTTTGAGACTGTGGTCCCAGCTCTCTTCAGGTCATTGACCAGGTCCTGCCGTGTAGTTCTGGGCTGATCCCTCACCTTCCTCATGATCATTGATGCCCCACGAGGTGAGATCTTGCATGGTGCCCCAGACCGAGGGAGATTGACCGTCAACTTGAACTTCTTCCATTTTCCAATAATTGCACCAACAGTTGTTGCCTTCTCACCAAGCTGCTTGCCTATTGTCCTGAAGCCCATCCAAGCCTTGTGCAAGTCTACAATTTTATCCCTGATGTCCTTACACAGCTCTCTGGTCTTGGCCATTGTGGAGAGGTTGGAGTCTGTTTGATTGAGTGTGTGGACAGGTGTCTTTTATACAGGTAACGAGTTCAAACAGGTGCAGTTAATACAGGTAATGAGTGGAGAACAGGAGGGCTTCTTAAAGAAAAACTAACAGGTCTGTGAGAGACGGAATTCTTGCTGGTTGGTAAGTGATCAAATACTTATGTCATGCAATAAAATGCAAATTAATTATTTAAAAATCATACAATGTGATTTTCTGGATACAGACCTCTACATGCTTTGTAAGTAGGAAAACCTGCAAAATCAGCAGTGTATCAAATACTTCTTCTCTCCACTGTATCTATCTATTAGCAAGCCATGGAGCCTTAACATAGATTCTCATGTCACAAGGGCCTCACCTTCATTGTAACCGAGTGGCACTTCTTCAACAAACTATTTTTATTGCAATTATCAGGCAAACACAATATGCCTCATTATTTATAGTCCCTTATAAGCAGTATATAGCCACACACTGTGGTATGTTATTCCAAATGGTTGTGCATATTGGATTATATTCCTGCACTAGATTGTCTGGTATTTGTGCCTAGTTGGAAGAGGTTTGAATATGCAACACATGCCTCAGAACAAAAGTGAAGTGAGAGAAATTTTGTAATAAGTCTGAAGAAAATAGGAAAAAATAATTCTATATACTAATATTGGAAGCATGTGGGTTGATATATAATAGATATAGTATAGTATTATTGATATAGTAATATTACCAGTGTAATTAAGGATTCTACCTCCTCCCTTGGGTATCAGCAGGCCTTGTTAGCTCTGCCGAGGAAACATTTTGAAACCATACCTGAAGTTAATATGTTTCAAAGATATAATTATAGGTAAGAAAAAGAGGACCTATTTTCAGACCTCTAACAAATCATTTTTTTCCATTATACATGGTAAAGGTGTTCATGATGGCTTGTCTTTTTTATTTTGCCGTATAAATTATGAAACAGATGTATCATTTGAAGTACAGTTAATCGGTGAATTTCAAATAGCCTAAAAAGTAATGGATATCCAATTTAAATCATTCTCACTGAGACAGAATTCCTGTGCTGAGACATTGTTGGATACCGGACCAACATTGAAATAGTCTTAACCTTCCTCAGTAGGGGTGAAGGTTTAGGTGGTCAATTGGCTATTCTCAAAATGGCACTGCTCTCCCTCCCAGGTACAGTCGTTACACAGGTGGCTCTTGTAGCTGATATATTACCATACATAAGCATACTGACTTCAGTTGCTATCTATACTGAACAAAAATATAAATGCACATGTAAAGTGAGCTGAAATAAAATAAATGTTCCATAAGGAAAAAGCTTATTTATCTCAAATGTTGTGCACAAATTTGTTTACATTCCTGTTAGTGAGTATTCCTCCTTTGCCAAGATAATCCATCCACCTGGCAGGTGTGGCATATCAAGAACCTGATTAAACAGCATGATGATTACACAGGTGTACCTTGTGCTGGGGACAATAAAAGGCCACTCTAAAATGTGCAGTTTTGTCACACAACACAATGCCACCGATGTCTCAAGTTTTGAGGGAGCGTGCAATTGGAATGCTGACTGCTGGATTGCCCACCTGAGTTCTTGACAGAAAATGTAATGTTAATTTCTCTACCATAAACCACCTCCAACATTGTTTTAGAACATTTGGCAGTACATCCAAACGGCCTCACAACCGCAGACCACGTGTAAGGCAGCGTGTGGGCGAGCAGTTTGCTGATGTCAACGTTGTGAACAGAGTGCCCCATGGTGGCAGTGGGGTTATGGTATGGGCAGGCATAAGCTACAGACAACAAACACAATAGAATTTTATCAATGTCAATTTGAATGCACAGAGATACCGTGACGAGATCCTGAGGCCCATTCATCCGCCGCCATCACCTCATGTTTAAGCATGATAATGCACGGCCCCATGTCGCAAGGATCTGTACACAATTCCTGGGAACTGAAAATGTCCCAGTTCTTCCATGGCCTCATACTCACCAGAAATGTCACCTATTGAGCATGTTTGGGATGCTCTGGATTTATGTGTATGACAGCGTGTTCCAGTTCCTGCGAATATCCAGCAACTTCACAGAGTCACAGAGCCACTGAAGGAGTGGGACAACATTCCACAAGCCACAATCAACAGCCCGACACATCTCCTATGCGTAGAAGATCTGTCGCGCTGCATGAGGCAACCAGATACTGACTGGTTTTCTCATCCATGCCCCTACTTTTTTTTTAAGGTACACTACCGTTCAAAAGTTTGGGGTCACTTGTTTTTTAAATAAAATATTTTTTGTCCATTAAAGTAACAGAAAATTGATCAGAAATACATGTTGTAAATGACTATTGTAGCTGGAAACGGCAGATTTTTACTGGAATATCTACATGGGCGTACAGAGGCTGGGCACTGGTTCAGGTGGAGGCTCCGCCCCCAGAGCAGGACTGGGCACTGGGCCAGGTAGAGGCTCCACCCCCGGAGCAGGACTGGGCACCGGGTCAGGTGGAGGCTCCGCCCCCGGGGCAGGACAGGGCGCCGGAGCAGGGAGAGGTTCCACCCCCGAATCAGGACAGGGTGCCGGAGCAGGCACTGGAGGTACCGGGCTGGGAACCGGCACTGGAGGTACTTGACTGGGGACTGGCACTGGAGGTACCGGGCTGGAAACCGGCACTGGAGGTACTGGGCTGGGAACCGATACTGGTGGTACCGGGCTGGGCACCGACACCAGGACCCTGGTGCGAGGTGTTGGCACTGGAGGTACCGGACTGGGGACTGGCACTGGAGGTACCGGGCTGGAGACCGCAGCAGGGAGCTCCGGCCTGTAAGCTGACCGCCGCTCTGCCCACATCCTCCATAGATCCCATCCCCCACGAGTTGGGAGACAGGAGCACCTCATCGTCCTCATCCAACGCCTCAGCGTACTCCTGCTCCCATGACTGTAGGGGCTCTCCAGTCATGGGAGAGGATCCCCAATTAGAGACAACGTAATGCAGCTGTCTCTAATTGGGGACCAAACCAAAAACCAAACATAGAGAACTAGAACTCTACTGTCAAGCCCTGACCGTGACAACCATAGAAAAGCCAAGAGGCCTCCCTACAGTCAGGACCTGACAGTAACCCCCCCCCCCCCAAAGGCGTTCTTCAGCTGTGTCCATAGGAGAACCCTTTGAAGAACCCTTTTGCAACCCTTTTTTGTAAGAGTGTAGATGGATGGTAAGGGAGAGAGAAAGATGGTAAAATGGAATAGAGAAAGAAACAGATAGGAGAGAGAAAGTGATGTAAAGGAAAGAGAGAGTTCCCCAGGGGTCTCCCCAAGGCAGCCCAGTTCCTGGAATCAGGGAGGGGTCTCCCCAAGGCAGCCCAGTTCCTGGAATCAGGGAGGGGTCTCCCCAAGGCAGCCCAGTTCCTGGAATCAGGGAGGGGTCTCCCCAAGGCAGCCCAGTTCCTGGAATCAGGGAGGGGTCTCCCCAAGGCAGCCCAGTTCCTGGAATCAGGGAGGGGTCTCCCAAGGCAGCCCAGAAGGATGTTGACTTGGCAAGCTTCAAGTACCTCTGACACACAAACATGCTCATTTCCATTCGCTTTTATCAAATATGAAAATTCAGGGACCCCAACTCCCCATCGCGCCCCAAAAGACCAAACACAATGGAAATAGCGGAGAGAAAAGGTACAGTAGTTTAAACGTGATGGGGAGGGTTGTTTTTTCATAAAGATGGGGAGGGTTGTTAGCTTTCATGATACTGTATGTCTGAGCTTCCCCTTGTCTGTTGGCTCAGCTCAGTGGTGGGTCTCATTTGAGAGTGGTTTTGCACCCTGGCAGACCAGACCACACTATTGTCATGGGAAATCATCCGGAGTGGCTTCATAAGGTGGGATGAAATATTCAGGAGGGGAAACATTAAGAGTTTTAATTTGTCTGTAATGGTGGTATTCATCATCTGGGATGAAGATGAGAGAGAAGGGGCTGATACATGTCATCTGGGATGAAGATGAGAGAGAAGGGGCTGATACATGTCATCTGGGATGAAGATGAGAGAGAAGGGGCTGATACATGTCATCTGAGATGAAGATGAGAGAGAAGGGGCTGATACATGTAATCTGGGATGAAGATGAGAGAGAAGGGGCTGATACATGTCATCTGGGATAAAGATGAGAGAGAAGGGGCTGATACATGTCATCTGGGATGAAAATGAGAGAGAAGGGGCTGATACATGTCATCTGGGATGAAAATGAGAGAGAAGGGGCTGATACATGTCATCTGGGATGAAGATGAGAGAGAAGGGGCTGATACATGTCATCTGAGATGAAGATGAGAGAGAAGGGGCTGATACATGTAATCTGGGATGAAGATGAGAGAGAAGGGGCTGATACATGTCATCTGGGATAAAGATGAGAGAGAAGGGGCTGATACATGTCATCTGGGATGAAAATGAGAGAGAAGGGGCTGATACATGTCATCTGGGATGAAAATGAGAGAGAAGGGGCTGATACATGTCATCTGGGATGAAGATATACATGTCATCCATCTTGATGGCTGTTGATGAGTGCTGTCCTTCCCTTTTCCATTGGAATTAAATATGTGTGATGAGAGGGCATTTGTTAAAAACCAAATTATTCCACAAATTCTGAGAACTACTTTGCTAGTCATTTCAAATAGGATATGGCCAGATTAAACATTTTAGTACCCTAAATATCACTCATATTAGATAGATAGATAGATAGATAGATAGATAGATAGATAGATAGATAGATAGATAGATAGATAGATAGATAGATAGATAGATGATAGATAGATAGATAGATAGATAGATAGATAGATAGATAGATAGATAGATAGATAGATAGATAGATAGATAGATAGATAGATAGATAGATAGATAGATAGATAGATAGATAGATAGATAGATAGATAGATAGGTATTTTATTGATCCCCCGGGGGGGAAATTTCATTGTCAAGCAGCTACAACAAAAACACAGGGCAGGTGCAAAATGCCACAACGAAAGTACACAAAAGACAGATACACGGTACATGATACATAGAGCGGCAGTATGAAAAAGTATAGAAATACAAGATATCTGGAGTGCAAAAAAAAAGCTATAAAAGGACATTGCATAGTATGAGTGGTTGGCTGAATATGTACACTATACATTGGTGGATGTTGGATGGTTAACTATACTATACAGGTCGATGGCAGAGAAATACTTCAGTAGCTAAAAATGCGTATGATATGAGCGAGGGTAATAATAGTTTACTTAATAGACAGACTGGGTAAATGAACAGGTAAGTGAAAATTTTGCATGGTTAAATTAGCTGTACAGTTAGGTATACAGTTATATTTACAGATAAGTGAATACTTGCATGTTTACACAAACTGTACAGGTAAATGACAGGAAGAGATACTTTAATAGCTAAATGTGTGTATGATATCATTTGGGGTAATAATAGTAATTCCCTTAAAATACAGTCCTTAGTGCGCAGGGTTTAATTACAGACAACTGCACTTATTGCACATTCGATATACTAAAAAGCAATGAGAAAAGGTGCAACTGGCAGGATACTAATATGCATTCCTGAGTGAATGCCTACGTCCAATAATTACTTACAATATTGCATGTGATATAATATAACAACTGTACATGAGTATGTATTAACAGACCTGTATGAATAAATAGGTCCTGAGTGGATGAGTGCTGACGGACCAGAGTTACTCACGGATGGATGCATAATTGTTAAACTAGGTCCTAGCACCCCAACAGTTCCAGATCTATGTTGCCGACGGCACGGCACCCCGGTGAGGCATTATATAGTCTCATAGCCGCCGGCAGGAAGGACCTCCTGTAGCGCTCTCTGGCACACCGTGGTGGGATCAGTCTGTGACTGAAAGTGCTCCTCTGCGTCATAACCATAGCGTGCAGAGGGTGGGTGACGTTGTCCATGATGGCCAGCAGTTTGGCCAGGATCCGTCTCTCCGCCACCTCCTCTAGAGTGTCAAGGCTCATCCCCAGGACAGAGCTAGCCTTCCTGATCAGCTTATTTACCCGAGAAGCATCACCGGCTTTGATGTTTGCTCCGCAGCACACCACTGCAAAAAAGATGGCACTGGCCACCACAGACTGGTAGAAGGTATGCAGTAGTTTACTGCACACGTTGAAGGACCTGAGCCTCCTCAGAAAGTAGAGTCGGCTCTGGCCCTTTTTGTACAGGGCCCCGGTGTTACCAGCCCATTCCAGTCTGTTGTCCATATGGACACCCAGGAACTTGTATGACTCAACCATATCCACATCCATCCCCTTCATAGGGACTGCAGTCAGTTGTGCCTTGGTTCTCCTGAAGTCCACCACCATCTCCTTAGTTTTGCTGTTGTTGAGCTGAAGGTGGTTCTGCTCACACCACAACACAAAGTCACTGATTGTGCTCCTGTACTCCTCCTCCTGCCCACCCCTGATGCACCCTACAATAGCAGAGTCATCCGAGAACTTCTGTAGGTGGCATGTCTCAGAGTTATATCTGAAGTCTGAGGTGTAGAGGGTGAACAGGAAGAGGGACAGGACCGTACCCTGGGGGGCCCCTGTGTTGCTAACTGCCCGTTCTGACACACAGCTCTGTAGTCGCACAAATTGTGGCCTACCGGTCAGGTAGTCCGTGACCCAGGAGACTAAGGGTGCTTCCACTTTCATCCTCCTCATCTTCTCACCCAGTAGCAGGGGCTGAATGGTATTGAAGGCACTGGAGAAGTAAAAAAACATGACCCTCACAGTGCAACCTGCGTTGTCCAGGTGAGAGTAGGCCCTCTGCAGAAGGTAGATGATTGCATCATCCACCCCGATGTTGCGCTGGTATGCAAACTGCAGGGGGTCCATTGATGAACACACCAGGTGTCTGAGGTGAGCGAGGACTAACCTTTCCAGGGTCTTCATGATGTGGGATGTTAGCGCTACAGGTCTGAAGTCATTCAGGACAGTGGGGTGTTCCTTCTTGGGCACTGGGACGAGGCAGGATGTTTTCCACAGCACAGGGACCCTTTTTAGGCTCAGGCTAAGGTTGAAAAGACGTTGGAGTATTCCACACAGTTGGTCAGCACAGACCCTCAGCACCCTTGGGCTGATGCCATCAGGGCCTGCCGCTTTCCACTGGTGTAGTCTCTCCAGCTCTCTCTTCACTTGGTTGGTGGTGAAAGCCAGCCCAGGTGGGGAGGTGGGGGGAAGGGGGGTGTTGAGGATCAGTCCAGGGGGGGCAGGGGCGGAGGTGGGGTCACTGATTGTCTCAGCAGAGGTGCTGTGAGCAAAGTGGGGGTGGGATAGCCGTGAGGGTGTGTGGTCTGGGGAGCTGGAGGGGAGGTGGACAGGGCCAGTATCAAACCTGTTAAAAAATTGGTTCAGCTCATTGGCTCTGTTCTGGGTCCCCTCCGTCTGCCCACTGTTTGACTTTTTGAAGCCAGTGATATTTCTCATACCCTTCCACACCTCTCTCACCTGGCTCTGCCTCAGCTTGTCCTCCATCTTCTCCTTATACACTCTCTTCCCCTCAGCAATCCGCAACTTCAGCTCCCTCTGGACGCATTTCAATTTGTCCTTGTCCTTCTCCTTGAAGGCCCTCTTCTTCTCATTCAGCAGGGCCTTCAGGTCGCTGGTGACCCAGGGTTTATTGTTTGGGAAACAGCGTACCTTCCTGGTGGGTACAGTGTTGTCTACACAAAAATTAATATAGTCTGTTATGCAGTCAGTGAGTCCATCGATGTCCTCCCCATGAGCCTCACAGAGCACATCCCAGTCTGTTGTTTCAAAGCAGTCCTGTAGGGCCTCATTCGCCTCCGGGGACCATCTCCTAATAGTCCTGGTGGTTGCAGGCTGCTGTTGGACCATAGGCCTGTAGAGTGGGGTGAGGTGGACAAGGTTGTGATCCGATCTACCGAGGGGAGGGAGTGCAGTGGAGTTATATGCATCCTTCGCATTAGCATATAACAAGTCCAGAGTTTTATTATTCCTGGTTGGGCACTTCACGAACTGTTTGAACGTGGGCAGCGTTGAAGAGAGAGATGCATGGTTAAAATCCCCCGAAATGGCAAAGAAAGCACTGGGATGCGCTGTCTGTAACCTCGCGATAACAGAGTGGATGACGTCACACGCTGCGTTTGCGTCCGCGGAGGGCGGGATCTAATTACCTAATTATCTAATTATCTAATTACCCCATCTAATTAACATCTAACATCTAATTACCCCATCAATTGTTATAGATAAAAAGTGATGCACCATTCTCTGAAACCCCTCTGAAGAGTTTCTAACCAGGCATGACAATATTAACCTATCTACAGTATGTAAAGGGCCAGAAAACTATTAACCAAATCAATGGATGTGAGTTGTAGCTATATCAGATCTTGATCTGCACTTTGTAGTTTGTAGAGATTTTGATATCTGCATTGTTTTGGACAGATGGCATTTGACTGTAGAGGTCTTTCAGGTTAGAGCCTGAGAGGGAAGGGAAGCTGCTGTGATCTGTTTCTGAAACGCCTCAGGTCTGCTGAAAACACAGATCCAGACTACAGTTAAACACAAAGCAACACACACCCTGGTTTAATCTCCCACCACCATCTTGGCTGATAACAAACTACAGATTGAGAGGAGCAGAGAGGGGAGATGGGAACACTGCCTTACTTCTCGCCCTGTAAGTCAGAGGCAGAGACCACCCTAGCCAAACAACGCACTCTGAGTTCACCTGCCATCTGAGCAAGCACCATGGCCTGTACTCTATCGTTGTGGAAATAACAAGAAAACATAGTCCTGTAAACCCCAGTCTGGGCTCAGCTCATATAAATTCTGTTGTTTATAAATGTCAGCAGGAATATTCCAAAGCCCTGGATCTCCCAAACATAAATCTTCTCCCATTTGATCAAACCTACGGTGGTATTTAAACAGAAATAACTTGCCTACCAACATCACTGGGGAATTATATTTGTTTGGCCTTTGTTTGGAATAGGTGTTAAATAGGGTAAGTTAATGCAATAATAGTAATAATAATAGTGGGGTATATTTAATCTGATTTGAAATATAAACTACAAATCTTATTATCTAACTCAAACATACATCTAGGACTCCATAAAGGATTCTCACAGATTCTCTATGTACATTGGTTTAATGTTAGACATATTTTGTTGTAAAATTGTAAAATTGAATAGAGTAAATACTCAAAGTTAAATAAAACGTTTAAATTCAAAATAACCACTAGAGAGGAGCAGACTGGAAGCCTGTGTTCTTAGGAGAGATCCTCTTTGCTGCCTGCCTGCCTGCCTGCCTGCCTGCCTGCCTGCCTGCCTGCCTGCCTGCCTGCCTGCCTGCCTGCCTGCCTGCCTGCCTGCCTGCCTGCCTGCCTGCCTGCCTGCCTGCCTGCCTGCCTGCCTGCCTGCCTGCCTGCCTGCCTGCCTGCCTGCCTGCCTGCCTGCCTGCCTGCCTGCCTGCCTGCTGACACATACACTCCCCTGAGAGGGCTGAGAGCCACTGGTCTTCTCCACTTCATGGTACATACTGTAGGTCTACATCAGCCCAGCATGCCCTAACTGTGGAATGTATCCATACTTACAGTAGAATAGATCATACCACACACAGTAACTCATATGTCCACAGAGCCAACTTGACTCACCTGCATGCTATCCATTGTACTTTTGGCAACAACTCACACATTATTGTCTAGCAGCTGTGCTCACCTGTAGACTAGCATCTGCTGCATTAGCTTAGCTCAAGGTGGTTTTAGTTCAGCGTTGGAGAGCTCTGTGCAGCACATGTAGGCCTAGGTTTGTTATGTGGTTCTGATCCTCTAGTTGGGGAAGTTTACAGTGAGAGCCCTGTGTTTTGTGATAAACCCACAAACACTGAGGCCCTATAGGGACAGTGTGCCAACTCTCCTACAGAGTAAAACACAGAGATTCATTAAAGGGTTAATTGGCTGTGTTAAACATCACACTGTAATCACGTGTGGTGAGCGTGGAGCGCTCTGTAAACACCCTGTATTTGGTGCCTCTCCCTCCTCTTCTCCCTCCCCTGCTCCTTTCCTCCTTCCATACCCCCCTCCTGACTCCGTCTGTTTAGGGACCAAGACCACTCATAGACAGAACCTTGACTTGAACTGGAGGCTGGAATGTGGATTGGGGCTGGATTGAAGGGGATTTGTTTTTAAACCCAATTACTAATGTAGTTCTGTACACAAAAAACACAGTAAATTATGACTGTAGATACACTGTCTAAATACTATTGTGGAGAGACAAATAACAATAATTCATTATTCTACTTGAAACAGGTTGAAGTTACCCTATTGTTCTGCTCCTCATAGTGATGATGATGGACACAGATACATATTGCTTGCCGCTAGATGTTCACCTAGCAGGGCTGCAGTACGGTGATGACTGTACTGTGAGCTTCCCTCTCCTCTCCCACAGGGTAGAGATGGAGCCCATATGAAGGCAAAGTGTTTCCATATAAAGGCCTGGCCTGGATAACGATGCTTGAACACTCACTCTCATCTGATCAAGACTTATGGCGAGAAGTTTGCCTTCTGACATTTGATAAATGAGGAGTCAAGAGTCCAGCTTTTCCAGGAGACGGGGTGAATTATTTTAAATAAGCTGAGTGTTTTGCAAACAGCCTGCTCCTCTCTCTCCCTCTTTCTGGTCCTGACTTTAACTCACGCTGACATTGCGCTCGTGACAGTGTGAGTCTTCAGTCACCACCTGTTCCATGATGTCATTCTGTCATTCAGGGACCATTGTCCTCTAAATGGCAACATTTCTCTCTCTGTAAAAGAAGTCTGTAAAGTGTTTGAAGTTTTAGGCCTGTACACATTAGACTGTAAAAAAGATGATGTTATTCACCACTAAGAATAAGCCATGGAAATGCACTTAGTGGAAATCCCTGTAACTAATGTAGTGACGTCTCGTTTTAAACCTCCTGCTCTGTAACTAATGTAGTGACGTCTCGTTTTAAACCTCCTGCTCTGTAACTAATGTAGTGACGTCTCGTTTTAAACCTCCTGCTCTGTAACTAATGTAGTGACGTCTCGTTTTAAACCTCCTGCTCTGTAACTAATGTAGTGACGTCTCGTTTTAAACCTCCTGCTCTGTAACTAATGTAGTGACGTCTCGTTTTTAAACCTCCTGCTCTGTAACTAATGTAGTGACGTCTCGTTTTAAACCTCCTGCTCTGTAACTAATGTAGTGACGTCTCGTTTTAAACCTCCTGCTCTGTAACTAATGTAGTGACGTCTCGTTTTAAACCTCCTGCTCTGTAACTAATGTAGTGACGTCTCGTTTTAAACCTCCTGCTCTGTAACTAATGTAGTGACGTCTCGTTTAAACCTCCTGCTCTGTAACTAATGTAGTGACGTCTCGTTTTAAACCTCCTGCTCTGTAACTAATATAGTGACGTCTCGTTTTAAAACCTCCTGCTCTGTAACTAATGTAGTGACGTCTCGTTTTAAACCTCCTGCTCTGTAACTAATGTAGTGACGTCTCGTTTTAAACCTCCTGCTCTGTAACTAATGTAGTGACGTCTCGTTTTAAACCTCCTGCTCTGTAACTAATGTAGTGACGTCTCGTTTTAAACCTCCTGCTCTGTAACTAATGTAGTGACGTCTCGTTTTAAACCTCCTGCTCTGTAACTAATGTAGTGACGTCTCGTTTTAAACCTCCTGCCCTGTAACTAATGTAGTGACGTCTCGTTTTAAACCTCCTGCTCTGTAACTAATGTAGTGACGTCTTGTTTTTAAACCTCCTGCTCTGTAACTAATGTAGTGACGTCTCGTTTTAAACCTCTCCGCTGCCATCAGTAGAACTAATGTTTCTGATTATTCTACTTTTTTTCTTCAATATAATTTTTTTCGTGACACAAGTTATTTGTGAAACTCCCCAGGTTGCTCAGGATAAAGGACAAGGAGCGGTATGGAAGAAGCATGGACGTCTTTGATACAAAGGGAGAACAGTCACACTGAAAATTAACTTGATGGCTTCGTTGACATGCTCCATATTCTGACAGCAGATGGACTACTAGATATTAAGCAGCCCTGATACTCAGGCATCATCCCCATTTAAATGTCACTTTTGAAATAAAAAAGTATTACTTGAATGTGATTCTGATGTAGACATTAGCAGGGATGGAACTGTTTGAGTGGCAAACCATGTCTGCTGAACAGGAATGAGTACCGAGTAAATAGAGGAATATAATGATGGAGGAATATAAACTCCCCCAACTAGAGGATCAGAACCACATTCCAAACCTAGGCCTACATGTGCTGCACAGAGCTCTCCAACGCTGAACTAAAACCACCTTGAGCTAAGCTAATGCAGCAGATGCTAGTCTACAGGTGGGCACAGCTGCTAGACAATAATGTGTGAGTTGTTGCCAAAAGTACAATGGATAATGGTGAGTGAAGAACCAACAGATCTGTGATTACAGGATATAAAGCCCAGTGAAGAACCAACAGATCTGTGATTACAGGATATAAAGCCCACTGAAAAACCAACAGATCTGTTATTACAGGATATAAAGCCCAGTGAAGAACCAACAGATCTGTTATTACAGGATATAAAGCCCAGTGAAGAACCAACAGATCTGTTATTACAGGATATAAAGCCCAGTGAAGAACCAACAGATCTGTTATTACAGGATATATATAAAGCCCAGTGAAGAACCAACAGATCTATGATTACAGGATATAAAGCCCAGTGAAAAAACCAACAGATCTGTTATTACAGGATATAAAGCCCACTGAAAAACCAACAGATCTGTGATTACAGGATATAAAGCCCACTGAAAAACCAACAGATCTGTGATTACAGGATATAAAGCCCAGTGAAGAACCAACAGATCTGTGATTACAGGATATAAAGCCCAGTGAAGAACCAACAGATCTGTTATTACAGGATATAAAGCCCACTGAAAAACCAACAGATCTGTTATTACAGGATATAAAGCCCAGTGAAGAACCAACAGATCTGTGATTACAGGATATAAAGCCCACTGAAAAACCAACAGATCTGTTATTACAGGATATAAAGCCCAGTGAAGAACCAACAGATCTGTTATTACAGGATATAAAGCCCACTGAAAAACCAACAGATCTGTTATTACAGGATATAAAGCCCAGTGAAGAACCAACAGATCTGTTATTACAGGATATAAAGCCAGTGAAGAACCAACAGATCTGTTATTACAGGATATAAAGCCCAGTGAAGAACCAACAGATCTGTGATTACAGGATATAAAGCCCAGTGAAAAACCAACAGATCTGTTATTACAGGATATTTTTTCATGAACTTCTGAGAATAATTAAATAGTACTCATTCAAAGAAGTTTGAATGATTAACAGTGTTGCAATGCAGTGTGTTCCTCACAAGGGAGACTTCCATATCACACCATTGTCTTTTTACCAGTATTTTACTAGGCAAGTCAGTTAAGAACAAATTCTTATTTACAATGACAGCCTAGCAACAGTGGGTTAGCAACCACTCAGCTACCTGCCCCCTCCTGTCTAAAGAGCTTCTGGAATCTTCCCACCCTGAAACAAGGGGCCTCTCACCACAGTCCTTTGCTGT
>CM042381.1:182450-337450 GCA_023634145.1 Thymallus thymallus
ATTTAGTCATCTCAAGGAGTTCACTTTTTGTTCATGGAGTCTGTGTAGTAAGTAGGCTGTGGTTCTTCTTTCCTGGTATACACTGTGAAGTCATTCACAGGTTTAGAGTAGTGCTTTAAAAGGGCTTGCTGTAGGGTCTAATGGTGGAGAACATTGTGCTATAAGCAGTTCTAGAGGACAAATAAATAAACTCAAAATTGCATATTTATTTTCTTCCATGGAGTCAACGGTGGGGACACAGTATCTGTGATATTGTAGACAGAAAACAAGGTTTCTGATAGAGTATGTGAGCAGAGCCTTGCCTTAATGCACTGACCCTGGGGAGACTAATGTTCTAATTCCCTGCACTTCCTGGATATCAACTTAGAGGGGCAGTGGTTCTCTGGGAACGTTTGGTGTTGAGGCAATTAATGGCAGAAAGTAAAACAACAACAGCAGAGAAGCACAACAGCAGAGAAGCACAACAGCAGAGAAGCACAACAGCAGAGAAGCACAACAGCAGAGAAGCACAACAGCAGAGAACTATGCCCTGTGGTATAATCAATATAACAGCAGAGAACCATGCCCTGTGGTATAATCAATATAACAGCAGAGAACCATGCCCTGTGGTATAATCAATATAACAGCAGAGAACCATGCCCTGTGGTATAATCAATATAACAGCAGAGAACCATGCCCTGTGGTATAATCAATATAACAGCAGAGAACCATGCCCTGTGGTATAATCAATATAACAGCAGAGAACTATGCCCTGTGGTATAATCAATATAACAGCAGAGAACCATGCCCTGTGGTATAATCAATATAACAGCAGAGAACCATGCCCTGTGGTATAATCAATATAACAGCAGAGAACCATGCCCTGTGGTATAATCAATATAACAGCAGAGAACCATGCCCTGTGGTATAATCAATATAACAGCAGAGAACCATGCCCTGTGGTATAATCAATATAACAGCAGAGAACTATGCCCTGTGGTATAATCAATATAACAGCAGAGAACCATGCCCTGTGGTATAATCAATATAACAGCAGAGAACCATGCCCTGTGGTATAATCAATATAACAGCAGAGAACCATGCCCTGTGGTATAATCAATATAACAGCAGAGAACCATGCCCTGTGGTATAATCAATATAACAGCAGAGAACCATGCCCTGTGGTATAATCAATATAACAGCAGAGAACTATGCCCTGTGGTATAATCAATATAACAGCAGAGAACCATGCCCTGTGGTATAATTGCTTAGTCAATAACTTGGAGGGGTTACAAAATTGATCAAATTGCATCCCTGGCGTATTGAAGAAAAGATAAACAACCTATTTACCCTGAAACTAGGGCAGGAATGTGTCCAGAACACATAGTATATCCTTAAAGTGGACCCTAGAGTGTGTTTACGTGTTTCTGTGTGTACTCCTATCTATGTTGCTCTGTGTGTGTGTACTCCTATCTATGTTGCTCTGTGTGTGTGTACTCCTATCTATGTTGCTCTGTGTGTGTGTACTCCTATCTATGTTGCTCTGTGTGTGTGTACTCCTATCTATGTTGCTCTGTGTGTGTGTACTCCTATCTATGTTGCTCTGTGTGTGTGTACTCCTATCTATGTTGCTCTGTGTGTGTGTACTCCTATCTATGTTGCTCTGTGTGTGTGTACTCCTATCTATGTTGCTCTGTGTGTGTGTACTCCTAGCTATGTTGCTTACTTACTTGTGTGTGTGTGTGTGTGTGTGTGTGTGTGTGTGTGTGTGTGTGTGTGTGTGTGTGTGTGTGTGTGTGTGTGTGTGTGTGTGTGTGTGTGTGTGTGTGTGTGTGTGTGTGTGTCCACAGCCCTGCTCTGCTCTCCTCCTCATTAGTATTCAAGGCAGGTGGGCTGCCGCTCTGACCCACAGCTCAGAACCTAATGGAGGGGCTGATGAGAGCCTGACAACGGCCACAAGGTCCCGACACCTACACACACACCTACACACACACACACTGACACGCACACACACTACACACACACACACATACACACACACGTGTATATACACACGCATACATTTCACTCTCACATTTCACTCTCACATCAGACACAAATGACAGTAGAAATACACACATAAACATATTACCACTAAACAATGGCTGAACACAAGCAGACAAATACACTCTGTGCTATAAAGTGTAATTGGTTAGCAGATAAAAGCATACCTCTCTGATTACAGCCTATCACTGGACTCAGACAAACGCCTTGTAAACAGCACTTCACCAGGGACTCAGACAAACGCCTTGTAAACAGCACTTCACCAGGGACTCAGACAAACGCCTTGTAAACAGCACTTCACCAGGGACTCAGACAAACGCCTTGTAAACAGCACTTCACCAGGGACTCAGACAAACGCCTTGTAAACAGCACTTCACCAGGGACTCAGACAAACGCCTTGTAAACAGAACTTCACCAGGGACTCAGACATACGTCTTTTAAACAGCACTTCACCAGGGACTCAGACATACGCCTTTTAAACAGCACTTCACCAGGGACTCAGACATACGTCTTTTAAACAGCACTTCACCAGGGACTCAGACATACGCCTTTTAAACAGCACTTCACCAGGGACTCAGACATACGCCTTTTAAACAGCACTTCACCAGGGACTCAGACATACGCCTTTTAAACAGCACTTCACCAGGGTCAGGCAGATCATAGCTTACACATGCTGAACAAACGTCACACACAGCAGAGTACACACACAGCAGAGTACACACACAGCAGAGTACACACACAGCAGAGTACACACACAGCAGAGTACACACACAGGCGGCACAGCACAAAGCAAATATGGCCGCATACTCTCTCCTCTCTCTTTGGATCTGCAGAGTAGACACATGCTCGTGACGGGAAATATGTGGACGGTCATTACACATGCAGCCGCCGCACACACTGGAAATGTTTTCACATGTGCTGCTATGGTAGGATTGGAGAGAAACACACACACGTACACACACGCACGCATACACACACACACACACACACAATTCCTGGGAATTATGATATTTATGGGTCAGAGTCCAAGCCTTGGCAGAACCCAGATCTGAACCATGGCCACAGACTCACTCTACTCTGTACTGTTTGGAGCTCCTATATATACAGTATAATTTAGCTGGCTCAACAATATATTTTTTTACTGCGATACAATGATAAATATGAACATTCAATTACAGCTAAACAATGGTTATATAGCATTTTGCACAAAAGAATCATCTAAAATCTATACCGAACAACAATATGAATACAACATGTAAAGTGTTGGTCCCATGTTTCATGAGCTGAAATAAAAGATCCCAGAAATGTTCCATCTGCACTAAAAACGTTATTCTCTGACATGTTAATCCCTGTTAGTGAGCATTCCTCCTTTGCCAAGATAATCTGTCCACCTGACAGTTGTAAGATATCAAGAAGCTGATTAAACAGCATGATCGTTACACAGGTGCACCTTGTGCTGGGGACAATAAAAGGCCACTCTAAAATGTGCAGTATTTACACACAACACAATGCGGGAGAATGCAATTGGCATGCTGACTGCAGGAATGTCCACCAGAGCTATTGGCATGCTGACTGCAGGAATGTCCACCAGAGCTATTGGCATGCTGACTGCAGGAATGTCCACCAGAGCTATTGGCATGCTGACTGCAGGAATGTCCACCAGAGCTATTGGCATGCTGACTGCAGGAATGTCCACCAGAGCTATTGGCATGCTGACTGCAGGAATGTCCACCAGAGCTATTGGCATGCTGACTGCAGGAATGTCCACCAGAGCTATTGGCATGCTGACTGCAGGAATGTCCACCAGAGCTATTGGCATGCTGACTGCAGGAATGTCCACCAGAGCTATTGGCATGCTGACTGCAGGAATGTCCACCAGAGCTATTGGCATGCTGACTGCAGGAATGTCCACCAGAGCTATTGGCATGCTGACTGCAGGAATGTCCACCAGAGCTATTGGCATGCTGACTGCAGGAATGTCCACCAGAGCTATTGGCATGCTGACTGCAGGAATGTCCACCAGAGCTATTGGCATGCTGACTGCAGGAATGTCCACCAGAGCTATTGGCATGCTGACTGCAGGAATGTCCACCAGAGCAATTGGCATGCTGACTGCAGGAATGTCCACCAGAGCTATTGGCATGCTGACTGCAGGAATGTCCACCAGAGCTATTGGCATGCTGACTGCAGGAATGTCCACCAGAGCTATTGGCATGCTGACTGCAGGAATGTCCACCAGAGCTATTGGCATGCTGACTGCAGGAATGTCCACCAGAGCAATTGGCATGCTGACTGCAGGAATGTCCACCAGAGCTATTGGCATGCTGACTGCAGGAATGTCCACCAGAGCTATTGGCATGCTGACTGCAGGAATGTCCACCAGAGCTATTGGCATGCTGACTGCAGGAATGTCCACCAGAGCTATTGGCATGCTGACTGCAGGAATGTCCACCAGAGCAATTGGCATGCTGACTGCAGGAATGTCCACCAGAGCTATTGGCATGCTGACTGCAGGAATGTCCACCAGAGCTATTGGCATGCTGACTGCAGGAATGTCCACCAGAGCTATTGGCATGCTGACTGCAGGAATGTCCACCAGAGCTATTGGCATGCTAACTGCAGGAATGTCCACCAGAGCTATTGGCATGCTAACTGCAGGAATGTCCACCAGAGCTATTGGCATGCTGACTGCAGGAATGTCCACCAGAGCTATTGGCATGCTGACTGCAGGAATGTCCACCAGAGCTATTGGCATGCTGACTGCAGGAATGTCCACCAGAGCTATTGGCATGCTGACTGCAGGAATGTCCACCAGAGCTATTGGCATGCTGACTGCAGGAATGTCCACCAGAGCTATTGGCATGCTGACTGCAGGAATGTCCACCAGAGCAATTGGCATGCTGACTGCAGGAATGTCCACCAGAGCTATTGGCATGCTGACTGCAGGAATGTCCACCAGAGCTATTGGCATGCTGACTGCAGGAATGTCCACCAGAGCTATTGGCATGCTGACTGCAGGAATGTCCACCAGAGCTATTGGCATGCTGACTGCAGGAATGTCCACCAGAGCAATTGGCATGCTGACTGCAGGAATGTCCACCAGAGCTATTGGCATGCTGACTGCAGGAATGTCCACCAGAGCTATTGGCATGCTGACTGCAGGAATGTCCACCAGAGCTATTGGCATGCTGACTGCAGGAATGTCCACCAGAGCTATTGGCATGCTGACTGCAGGAATGTCCACCAGAGCAATTGGCATGCTGACTGCAGGAATGTCCACCAGAGCTATTGGCATGCTGACTGCAGGAATGTCCACCAGAGCTATTGGCATGCTGACTGCAGGAATGTCCACCAGAGCTATTGGCATGCTGACTGCAGGAATGTCCACCAGAGCTATTGGCATGCTGACTGCAGGAATGTCCACCAGAGCTATTGGCATGCTGACTGCAGGAATGTCCACCAGAGCTATTGGCATGCTGACTGCAGGAATGTCCACCAGAGCTATTGGCATGCTGACTGCAGGAATGTCCACCAGAGCTATTGGCATGCTAACTGCAGGAATGTCCACCAGAGCTATTGGCATGCTGACTGCAGGAATGTCCACCAGAGCTATTGGCATGCTGACTGCAGGAATGTCCACCAGAGCTATTGCCAGAAAATGTAATGCTACCATAAGCCGCCTCGAACTTCTTTTTAGAAAATTTGGCAGTACATCCAACTGGCCTCACAACCGCAGACCAGGTGTAACCCGGCTTCTTCACCTGATTGGCTGCGTCCCTGCCCAGTCATTTGAAATACATAGATTAGGGCCTCATTTATTTATTTCAATTGATTTCCTTATATGAACTGTGACTCAGTAAAATAGTTGAAATTGTTGCATGTTGCGTTTATATTTTTGTTCAGTATATGAATTAAACATCTGAAAACTGGTAAAATTTACACACATATGAAGGTACCCATAATCAATCATTTCTGATGAAAAAATATAGCATTTTGGAAATAAATATATCCCGTAGGGCTGAATTGCGGCTTCACAGAGGGAGACAGAAATATAAGAAGCTATGGTGCTGCAGCTTTTCTGTTTTAATGGGTGTAGGGTTGTGGGTTAGGAGGGGAAGGGGGAAGGAGAGTGGGCCGGGTTGAGTTCAAGGCCAGAGAGAGGTGCAGTGACCTGGGTGTCAAGCATGAGCAAAAGGAGACAGGAGCTGGGGGAGAGGGTACGTGATGGCCTCGACTCGTCCGACCCACAGGCTTCGCAATGGGACCCTGGGGACAGCGAGGTCAGCAGGCCTCCCTCCAACACCCACGCGTTACTGTGCCATTTAAAGCCATCCAGCATCTATTTCCTCCAATAAAAACAAATAACCTTTTCTGTTGGAAATCCCGGCAGCCCTCGAGTGCTGGATAGAGCTGGGCCTGACTGGATGGCCAGCCTTCGAGTGCTGGATAGAGCTGGGACTGACTGGATGGCCAGCCCTGGAGTGCTGGATAGAGCTGGGCCTGACTGGATAGCCAGCCTTCGAGTGCTGTATAGAGCTGGGACTGACTGGATGGCCAGCCTTCGAGTGCTGGATAGAGCTGGGCCTGACTGGATGGCCAGCCTTCGAGTGCTGGATAGAGCTGGGACTGACTGGATGGCCAGCCCTGGTGCTGGATAGAGCTGGGCCTGACTGGATGGCCAGCCTTCGAGTGCTGGATAGAGCTGGGCCTGACTGGATGGCCAGCCCTGGAGTGCTGGATAGAGCTGGGCCTGATTGCATGGCCAGCCCTGGAGTGCTGGATAGAGCTGGGCCTGACTGGATGGCCAGCCCTGGAGTGCTGGATAGAGCTGGGCCTGACTGGATGGCCAGCCCTGGAGTGCAGGATAGAGCTGGGCCTGACTGGATGGCCAGCCCTGGAGTGCAGGATAGAGCTGGGCCTGACTGGATGGCCAGCCCTGGAGTGCTGGATAGAGCTGGGCCTGACTGGATGGCCAGCCCTGGAGTGCAGGATAGAGCTGGGCCTGACTGGATGGCCAGCCCTGGAGTGCAGGATAGAGCTGGGCCTGACTGGATGGCCAGCCCTGGAGTGCAGGATAGAGCTGGGCCTGACTGGATGGCCTGTAGCTGCGGAGCAGGATAGAGCTGGGCCTGACTGGATGGTGGTGTGATGGTGTGGTGTGGTGGTGTGGTCGTGTGGGGCAGGGTTGAAGAGGCAGCGATTGGCCCTGGTGTGCTGCTGTGAAGTAGCTCGTTGTAGAGGCAGGAGTGGTGTGTCTGCTGTCTACTTGTTGTTTGGAATGATGTGACATATCTTTGGAAGCCAAGGCCAGGATTACAGGAGGATCCAAGAACTCTTTGGACTTACTCTTTCTAATCACACTGAGGGCCTGCCTTACCAAAGCCTTTTGTTACAGCACACTTATAGATCACTTAGTGTTTAGCAGGTGTCGTGTTAACATAGTGCTTCTTATATCTCACACTGACATAAAACAACATCTTTACTCAGATCGTTTTCTCTTTTACAATCAGTTTTGCATATGGTTTGATAAACCTTTAATTTCTAGTAATATGAGAATAGACAGAGGCATCTATATGTTTTCCCCAAAGCTGTTAAAACGACAAAAGTTTACATTGTTACATTGTTACACTGTTACATTGTTACATTGTTACATTGATACATTGTTACATTGATACATTGATACATTGTTACATTGTTACATTGTTACATTGATACATTGATACATTGTTACATTGTTACATTGTTACATTGTTACATTGATACATTGTTACATTGTTACATTGTTACATTGTTACATTGATACATTGTTACATTGATACATTGTTACATTGTTACATTGTTACATTGATACATTGTTACATTGATACATACATTGATACATTGTTACATTGTTACATTGTTACATTGATACATTGTTACATTGATACATTGATACATTGTTACATTGTTACATTGTTACATTGTTACATTGATACATTGTTACATTGATACATTGATACATTGTTACATTGTTACATTGTTACATTGATACATTGTTACATTGATACATTGATACATTGTTACATTGTTACATTGATACATTGTTACATTGATACATTGTTACATTGATACATTGATACATTGATACATTGATACATTGTTACATTGATACATTGTTACATTGATACATTGTTACATTGTTACATTGTTACATTGTTACATTGATACATTGTTACATTGATACATTGATACATTGATACATTGTTACATTGATACATTGATACATTGATACATTGTTACATTGATACATTGTTACATTGTTACATTGTTACATTGTTACATTGTTACATTGATACATTGATACATTGATACATTGTTACATTGTTACATTGATACATTGTTACATTGTTACATTGTTACATTGATACATTGTTACATTGATACATTGATACATTGTTACATTGTTACATTGTTACATTGATACATTGTTACATTGTTACAGTGGTGGGGGTGTGGTAGGTGTGTGGTGTGCGGTCTTCGGGAGGGAGAGGGATCAGGGGTTTGGGGTATAAACACTCCCAATTAAAACGTGATAGATAAATTAGCCACTCCCTGCTCGGGGAGGGATGTCCAGCTGGGGACTAATTGAGGAGGGCTATGAGCACCAGAGGGTACTTTCGTTGGCTTTAGTTCCCTACTCTCGTCCTGTACCGATAACATGTCTCCCCCATGTAGCACAGCACCCTGGGGGAGACATAGGAGAGAGTTCACCTTACCACCTCCAGCCCTGCTGAGACACTGTGGGCATCGCCATGTCAACATACACAGATACAAACAGACACATTAGGATACCTATAATGCAGTGTACATGGCCTGACAAACCTCCTACTTCTGAGTACGTCCCAGTGGTGTGCTGCAGTGCTGTCAGCCTCTCTGTAGGACTGTCTGTCAGCCTCTCTGTAGGACTGTCTGCCTGTCTGTCTGCCTCTCTGTAGGGCTTTTTGCCTGTCTGTCTGCCTCTCTGTGGGGCTTTTTGCCTGTCTGTCTGCCTCTCTGTGGGGCTTTTTGCCTGTCTGTCTGCCTCTCTGTAGGACTGTCTGTCAGCCTCTCTGTCTGTCTGTCTGTCTGTCTGTCTGTCTGTCTGTCTGTCTGTCTGTCTGTCTGTCTGTCTGTCTGTCTGTCTGTCTGTCTGTCTGTCTGTCTGTCTGTCTGTCTGTCTGTCTGTCTGTCTGTCTGTCTGTATGTCTGTCTGTCTGTCTGTCTGTCTGCCTCTCTGTATGTCTGTAGGTCTGCCTCTCTGTATGTCTGTAGGTCTGCCTCTCTGTAGGTCTGCCTCTCTGTAGGTCTGCCTCTCTGTAGGTCTGCCTCTTTGTAGGTCTGCCTGCCTGTCTGCCTCTCTGTAGGTCTGCCTGCCTGTCTGCCTCTCTGTAGGTCTGCCTCTCTGTAGGTCTGCCTCTCTGTAGGTCTGCCTCTCTGTAGGTCTGCCTCTCTGTAGGTCTGCCTGCCTGTCTGCCTCTCTGTAGGTCTGTATCTGTAGCCCTAATGTTAGGGTTCTGGGTACGGCGGACTGATTAAATAGTTCTGAGTGTTAATGAGTATTCTGCTGTCACAGGGCCTTGCTGTATTACTCTGGTCCATCATGGACCCGCTTAGTTTGCACTTTCTAATTGAATCTGTACAAACATGATCTCCCTCCGTTCTATTGGCCCTTGCCTTCCCCTGCTACTGTATCCCTCCAAAACAGCCTCCTCATAGACATACTGTAGGTTTGACTTCATTTGTTTTGTCCTGTGAATGTTACTTTAGTGCCCATTGGTGAGACTACTGTATGTTAGGGTTGAATACAAATGTTTTATTAATTGTTAAATTGCACTGAGGAGGCTTGCATAATTCTTGTTCTTGTACATAATTTAAGGTAAAGTGAGGTCCTTTGTTCCTGTCAGAAAACCACATGCCTGCTCATTACTGGTCTCCTCCGTTCGTTTTGAACACCTCATGATTTTCCTTTATTCAATTCAATGTTCAATTCCCTCTTATCTACTCCTCTATTGATTTGATTGATTAGACACTTTTAGGAAAACCTATTTTAGTCTGTGTTGGTAGTAAAGTGCCCTATTGTCCTGCATTGTGTGTGTGTGTGTGTGTGTCAGCCCAGTGTGTCAGACCAGTGTGTCAGACCAGTGTGTCAGACCAGTGTTGGTTAAGCCTGGCTCTTTAGTTCCTATCACTTACCAGCCAATGAACTTGACTTGAAACTATATTGGTGCGTAATACACTATAATGGGTAGATCAATACTAATTATGTCCAACAAAAGATACCACTGTGTGGACACACACTGATGCCTCTGTTGAGGGATATCTGTTTGTGTATGTGGTGTGTGTGTGAGGCAAGGTAGAAATTTACCTTCTGATACCTCCAATTCCTCTAGACCCATCCTGTTGGACCTATCCTCTGCCTGGGCCTGGCCTGGCTTGGCTTGGCTTGGCATGGCTTGGCTTGGCTGGCCCGGTGAATGTTAATGAAGCTGTGGAGGGGAGGAGGCAGTAGGAGTCAGTCTCCAGTAGCCAGATGAGATGCTAAAGTGAGGGAAATGAGTAGTGAGCTTTCTAAAGCTGTTTCCCAGCTGTCTGACGTGTTGGGGGATACCCTCGCCACAACACCCACATTTACTTTCCCCATCACCATAAAGGAATTTCACGCACAAAAGGAAAAAAGCAACATAATGCTACTGCAACAGCATCCTCATGGAATGATATTGAATTCATTAGAGACTCAGACATACAGGCACAGAAAGACTGAGATGTTTAGTCAAAGACAAAGAGAGAAGAGATTAATAGCGAGAGAGAGAAAGTGCGCAAGAGAGAGCGAGAGAGAGTGAGAGGGAATGCCCTGGTGTATCTGACTGATAGCAGTATAGATATGTGCCCTGGTGTATCTGACTGATAGCAGTATAGATATGTGCCCTGGTGTATCTGACTGATAGCAGTATAGATATGTGCCCTGGTGTATCTGACTGATAGCAGTATAGATATGTGCCCTGGTGTATCTGACTGATAGCAGTATAGATATATGCCCTGGTGTATCTGACTGATAGCAGTATAGATATATGCCCTGGTGTATTTCCCAGAGCTGGACTAGGGATATGAACGAGGCTGCTAGGTGTTTTCACTAGTAGTGTTAAATGACAGCAGCATTTTACACAGTCTGACAATTCAACAAGAATGAAGAGTTAGCATCTCATATGTTCGCATGCATATGGGTACAAAGAGAGTTAGTGTGTTGCAGAGCAGCATGTTATTGAAAGGCTGGTGGTGTTGTTGGGCCAGACTGTTGTAAAAGCAGTGAGAGCTGAGAATGTGACAGATCCTAGTCTTTGTCCAATAGGAGACTTCATAATCATAGGAGACTACAAATGACAACCCGTTGGTCCTTTTTAACATAAAGTTTTCACGTGTCACTGTTGATCATCATAATATGGCCCTGCAGTCCATAAAACTCTTTATACTTTGTAAATAGAAATGTATTCATATCTTATTTCAGGTACACTGGGGGCCCAAAATTGGGAATATTACTCATTCAAGGGTTTTTCTTTATTTAAACTATTTTTTATATTGTAGAATAAAAGTGAAGACATCAAAACTATGACATAACACATCTGTAATCATGTAGTAACCAAAAAAGTGTTAAACAAATCAAAATATATTTTATATTTGAGATTCTTCAAATAGCCACCCTTTGCCTTGATGACAGCTTTGCACACCTGGAATACTTTTCCATCAGTCTTGAAGAAGTTCCCACATATGCTGAGCACTTGTTGGCTGCTTTTCCTTCACTGCGGTCCGACTCATCCAAACCATCTAAATTAGGTTGGAACCAAAAATCTCAAGTTTGGACTCCAGCCCAATGGACTAATGTCCATTGCTCGTGTTTCTTGGTCCAAGCAAGTCTCTTCTTCTTATTGGTGTCCTTTAGTAGTGGTTTCTTTGCAGCAATTCGACCATGAAGGCCTGATTCACACAGTCTCCTCTGAACAGTTGATGTTGAGATGTGTCTGTTACTTGAACTCTGTGAAGCATTTATTTGGAATGAAATCTGAGGCTGGTAACTCTAATGAACTTATCCTCTGCAGCAGAGGGAACTCTGGGTCTTCCATTCCTGTGGCGGTCCTCATGAAGCTGGTTGAGAGAATGCCATGAGTGTGCAAAGCTGTCATCAAGGCAAAGAGTGGCTACTTTGAAGAATCTCAAATATAAAATATATTTTGATTTGTTTAGCATTTAATTGGTTACTACATGATTCCATATGTGTTATGTCATAGTTTTGATGTCTTGAATGAGTAATATTCCAAATGTTTGGCCCCCGGTGTATGTCAAAAGTATATTGGCAATAATAATCTAAGTAGCTCTTAATACGCAATATTAGTTTACAATCCTTTTTCTAGATTAGGAAGAGCTCCACATACATTTTTCATGTGTATTCATTTATACTAAGCCATAAAGTAAATGACGTCATACATTAGGATAATGCCACTGTTGCAACAAATGATATCAGGAGCGCTGAATACAATGCCTCAGGTAGCTCATACAGCTCCAGAGATACTCTCTCCCCTCCGTCTTCACCCCATCCCCCCCTCCCTTTCCCCCTCTCTCCCCCCTCCGTCTTCCCCGCCTCCCCGTCCCTTTCCCCCCCCCTCTCCCCTCCGTCTTCCCCGCCTCCCCTCTCCCTTTCCCCCCCCCTCTCCCCTCCGTCTTCCCCGCCTCCCCCCTCTCTCTCCCCTCCGTCTTACCCGCCTCCCCCCTCTCTCTCCCCTCCGTCTTACCCGCCTCCCCCCTCCGTCTTCCCCCTCTCTCTCCCCTCCGTCTTCCCCGCCTCCCCCCTCTCTCCCCCCTCCGTCTTCCCCCTCTCTCTCCCCTCCGTCTTCCCCGCCTCCCCCCTCCCTTCCCCCTCTCTCTCCCCTCCGTCTTCCCCGCCTCCCCCCTCCGTCTTCCCCCTCTCTCTCCCCTCCGTCTTCCCCGCCTCCCCCCTCTCTCCCCCCTCCGTCTTCCCCCTCTCTCTCCCCTCCGTCTTCCCCGCCTCCCCCCTCCCTCCCCCCTCTCTCCCCCCTCCGTCTTCCCCCTCTCTCTCCCCTCCGTCTTCCCCGCCTCCCCCCTCCCTTCCCCCTCTCTCTCCCCTCCGTCTTCCCCCCCTCCCTTTCCCCCCTCTCTCTCTCATTCTACTAATTTTTCTCTGCTGTTTCCCCTTTCTTGCTCTGCCGTATTTCTTTCCCCCGACATCTTGGACAGTCTGTCTCCCTCCCTCCCTTTCTCTCTCTCATCATTTTAATAGTGGACCTCAGAGCGGTTGCCATGTCGACCACCCAACATATTACTATGGCAACCAGTCTGTGCGCGATGAGGCTGCTGATTAGGGAGAGATGTCTAGTGTAGCTGGCCAGCGGAAAGGGGGAACGAGGAAGAGGAGGGGTGGATTGGGGTGCTGGAGGAGGGGTGGTGTATGTCTGGACATTATATGTGTCTATTTAAATAGAATGTGCTTTGCTGACTATAATTAGAACATAAATGACATTTTTACCAGCTCAGATCACCCAGACACACACATAAGTCATACTCTGTACCGGATATACTGGATTTTAGATACCAGAACTCAAATGTAAAACCATACTGCTAACCATTACCTCAGAATAACAACAATATGCTGTCAGACTACTTATGTCACTGTATCTTCATACCTGCCTGTCCTGATGTCCCGATTGGCTCTCTTCTTTAGGCCTTTGTTTAACTTGGTGCCTGTTCTAAAACAACATTATTTAGTAACTGACACAAATATGCTCATTTGAAAAAAAACTATAATAGCAGGAAGTTGATACATTATAGGCAGAAAAGGACATTCTCCTCTCCTCTCCTCTCCTCTCCTCTCCTCTCCTCTCCTCTCCTCTCCTCTCCTCTCCTCTCCTCTCCTCTCCTCTCCAGCTTTTCAAGAGCTGCTCCTTCCTCCATGGACGCTAATGAACACTGCAGAGGACGCCTCAGACCTCCCAGATCCATCAGAGAAACTAATTACAAGATCCAATTAAAGAGAGAGAGGGAGAAAGAGAAAGGAGGGAGAGAGAAAGGTGGTATAACGAAAGAAACAGTCCCCCTCCCTCCACCGTTAAAACACCCAGCCTGTTAGCTCATTGAGGGCAGTGATTACAACATATTTATAATTCATCCCATAGTTAAATAAGAGCCTGACATTTCAGTAACAATAATAAGGACAGAAAAAGCCCCACAAACTACAGTCTAACTAATTGCCCTGCTCAGAGACTAAACGACTAGAGAAATGTTGTTATTTACTTCTTCATATCATCCAGAGGAACGATCGGCAGCACGGCTATGCACCGCAATAGAGAAGGAATCTGACTAACAGAGGTGGTCCTCATCAGGACCAGGATGTTGATCACTGATCATGTATTTATTAAGGAGTTACCTGAGCTTTGTTACATTTTGCAGCCACATTATCACAGTGAACTCAGACAATGATCCTCATTTCCTCCTGGGGCTGACCCCTGTAGGGAGGCCGGCATTGGAAATAAGAATTTGTTCTTAACTTACTTGCCTAGTTAAATAAAGGTTAAATAATAAATAAATAAATAAAATCAACAAATAATACATTCTCCTGATGTGGTGCTTTGCCATTTGGCTAGCTTGGTTTTCGCCTGGCTCCCCTACCCTGCATCCCTCCCTCTATCTCCTCATCTCTCCATCTCTCCATCTCTCCTTCCCCCATCCTGAACTCTGAAGCACCTCATTAAGACAGCGGCACCCTGGCCTCATCGTCTGTGGCTGAGGTGAGGTGAGGAATATCATATAATCATGAAGTGAAGACAGCATTACACTCATCAGAAATTATAGTTGAGTTTTATGGCGCCTAGGCAGGCCCGGCAGACACAGGCCCGGGGAGCTGGGTGACAGCGGCAGGGGTCGGGTTACTGGTGGAGGGGTCACAGCGAGGGCCTCCACCCCTTCATCACTCAGTCCTCTGCACCCTCCGACAGGGACAGGGACTAGGCACACCACCCCTCCCCTTCCGAAACCACTGGGAAAGGCTTTGGTCAGACGTAACAAGCATTCATCAAATGGCACTGTGCAAACCAAATCTGAGGCACAAGCCGTTGCTTAGGCAACCGCCGCCATCTTACCTTAGCTGTCTCAGAGCGCTACCAGAGATGGAATCTAGTTCTACGGTACGTTCCTTCTGAGGCACAAGCCGTTGCTTAGGCAACCGCCGCCATCTTACCTTAGCTGTCTCAGAGCGCTACCAGAGATGGAATCTAGTTCTACGGTACGACTGAGGTTATTGAAGTTACCATTAAATTATAAGAAGCTGTTGTACCAAACACATACAGGATACTCCATTCAGGACAATAAGATGCCATTCAAGATGTTTATACTGTATTGAGGACCGTAGACTTACTAACACTTTCAGGACTAATGGGTATTTCTCTGAAGCTACAGCGCTTATAAAGCGAACAAATAAACACTGCTGTTTTTGTCAGAAGAACTGTTCTGATCCCGTCTGTTCTACTGAGCCACGTTGAGCTGTGTGTTTGTCTGAGCGAGCGGTCCACCCGACCTCATCACAAAGACAAAAGGAGGAGAAATTGTTATCAGTGACCTGCATTTGACTCTGTCCATTTCCAACCTTGTGCTCCTCCAATCCACCGAGATGCCCAAGGACTCTCACTCCGCCCACAAAGTAAACAGGTACAATTAGAATTGTCCCCATGGTCCTCCCGTCCTCCCCCAGCCTGCCTGGCGCTCACTGTGGCACTACCTCTCCTCCCTTCCTTCCCTCTCTTAATTCACTCGTCCTTGAATCTCAGAGGAGCCCTGGTAATGCGCCTTGATTAGATAAGTCAAGCAGAGACAGACCGCTAAAGCAGACAGTCAAATGAATAGTCAATATTTGGGGTTTCGGCGAGCTGAGTTGGCTAGCCTAGAGGATGATTGTATGTATAGGGGATTTCTCCTCAGGATGTATAGCTGGATTTTGTGTGTGTATCTACTTACAGTATGTGTATTTGATATATCCTCTATATATATATATATATATATATGAAATGTGCAGAATCTCCTTTAATGACAGAGACATGGGGATTTTAACCTTGCAGATCTGAAAGGAGGGATAGCAGCCCAGTGACCCGTGCAGGCTGGGGATTTGAAGTTAGGGGGCTGGAAAGACCCCCCCCCATCATTAGCCCTGCAGTCCCCTCACAGCCCTCCCCCAACCCTCTCTATCCAGCCCATAGCCAGCAGGCCAGCACACAGGGGTGTTTCCTCACTACTTATCAGCAGATATGACCGGCGTCCTCATACGCCATGATTGATAGTTGTCATCTATAGCCAGACAACCTTCTGCTGCACTACAGTAGCCAGGAGACAAGCATAGTATTTCACCCAGGGTGTCCAGCATCTATCCACTGAGTTCCAGAGCAGGGCTAGCAGGGACCAGGGGAGGAGGGTCAGCACGGAGCTGGTTCTGTGGAGGAGTCTCCGCATGGATCAGAGAGGCTAGTCTCCTCTTATTTCTTCTAACCTCTCTCTAAAGGGGCTGTTAAACAGGAGCCTTAAAACCAGGGAGAGTGTTATCCTCTGACATGACAAACTGATATTTTTCTAGCTTGATATACACTCCCAGCTGTTCCTCTCCCCCATCGCACACTATTGTACACAGGACTGCACACACAAAACCATACTTACATGGTCAAAACACACATACACACAAACTCTCACACGCACAAACCCAGAGTAGGTCTCCAGCTCGGGGCTGTGGGGCAGTGGCTGAGCAACGCCTCCTCAGGGGGGTGATATTCTATAGTTTGTGTCCATCAGTGGCATGGCCCGGGGCGTTGGGGTTGACAGTAAGTGCTCTCAACACCGGTGACACTGATTCATCTGAGCCATGACACAGATGAGAGGAGGGGTGGGCGAAGGGAGGACAGACACAGAGGGAATAAAACATTACTTAGAGACCAGGTTGTGTCATGTGACCATACACAGGCCCTCAATAGAGAGACTAGTCGTATATATCTGTGTTGGAACGTGGTGTATGTGTGTGAGAGCTCATTCAGGTAGCTGGTGATGCTATATCCTTTTGTCTATTCCATTGTGATCCTGTGGAGTCCTTCATTTGTGGTAATGGTAGTGTGGTAGTATGAGCGTAGCAGTTCTCCAGAACACATCCTCTGGACCAGGACGAGGCTGTTCTGAGCTGTGCTGGGCTTTGGAGCTTGGCTTGAGAGGTGGCCCCCCAATCTAACATGGCATTTCAATTTTTCATCCTCCATCGCTGCCACGCCTCTTACACATATAAATCAGGAGGAATGTCTGAACCAAAGCCTCCAGGATGCGCACACTCAGGATGGTCTGAACCCCAGCCTCCAGGATGCGCACACTAAGGACGGTCTGAACCCCAGCCTCCAGGATGCGTACACTAAGGATGGTCTGAACCCCAGCCTCCAGGATGCGCACACTAAGGACGGTCTGAACCCCAGCCTCCAGGATGCGTACACTAAAGAGGGTCTGAATCCCAGCCTCCAGGATGCGCACACTAAGCAATCAAAATAGGGAGGAGGGTCTGAACCCCAGCCTCCAGGATGCGTACACTAAAGAGGGTCTGAATCCCAGCCTCCAGGATGCGCACACTAAGCAATCAAAATAGGGAGGAGGGTCTGAACCCCAGCCTCCAGGATGCGTACACTAAAGAGGGTCTGAACCCCAGCCTCCAGGATGCGCACACTAAGCAATCAAAATAGGGAGGAGGGTCTGAACCCCAGCCTCCAGGATGCACACACTAAGGACGGTCTGAACCCCAGCCTCCAGGATGCACACACTAAGGGTCTGAACCCCAGCCTCCAGGATGCGCACACTGAGGACAGTCTGAACCCCAGCCTCCAGGATGCATACACTGAGGATCTGAACCCCAGCCTCCAGGATGCACACACTAAGGACGGTCTGAACCCCAGCCTCCAGGATGCGCACACTGAGGACAGTCTGAACCCCAGCCTCCAGGATGCATACACTGAGGATCTGAACCCCAGCCTCCAGGATGCACACACTAAGGACGGTCTGAACCCCAGCCTCCAGAATGTGCACACTAAGCAATCAATGTCACCTCTTCCTGACAATCCTTTTATTTTTTTCATACGGGCGCCGCGTTCATTTCTTCTTGTCAGCAGAAGGTAATTTGCTGTACTGTGATTCAGTCTGAAAGCTTGGTGACGGGGTGTCTGATAGGTTGCCCCTCCCCCCTTTTCTCCCCCCTGTCTCCCCCCTCCTCTGTCTCCCCCGCATTGCAGAGGGGCTGAAAGAGGCAACCCACTCCTCCTCTCCCCACACCCAGGCCAGCCCTTCTCCATCTGAGGCAGTAGGTCTGCTAAATTAGATAAGCGGGACTGTGTCTGTGGCGCAGTGGCCCTGATTAATAAAAGATGCAGAGCTCCCAGGGGACGGCCTTTCTGAGGGCCAAACAGAGCCACAGTGCAGAAAATGGTGTTTGCACTGGCACAATGGACAGGAAATGGAAAGAATGAACCAATCATGGAAATATAACATTTAAAGCAGCCACGGCCCATGCACCTCTCTGTCTCCCTCTGTCTCCCTCTGTCTCCCTCTGTCTCCCTCTGTCTCCCTCTGTCTCCCTCTGTCTCCCTCTGTCTCCCTCTGTCTCCCTCTGTCTCCCTCTGTCTCCCTCTGTCTCCCTCTGTACCCATATGCATCATAATGGATCATTTTGAAATATTCATGTATTGATATATTTAGGAACTACATCCTGCTGTTAACATCTGTTGGATGGAAGCTGCCAATATACTGCTGTTTTATGGTGTTTCAGAAAAAATGAAATATTTCCAAGTCCATTAGAGCCTCTGCATTACATAAGCAGTAACACCTCCGTCTTGTCTGGATGCACGGAGAGCAGGACATAGTGTTTGAAAAAAGCTATATGCGTATGTGAAGTACCCCCATATTATTGAGGTTCCATTTCCACCGGAGATGGACTTTTGTCACAACAAGTAGGAGAAGGGTTACAACATGACATGATAGGTTATTAGCTGTAAATAAATACACATACTGATAGTTCTGCTGGGCATTAAGTGTTTCATGTTTAGGTTAATGGTTGTGTGTGTATGTCTGTGTCTGTGTGCGCTGAGGGGTGTGGAATGTTCTGGATGCTCTCATGCAGAGCGTTATCACACAGAGCGGCATGGCATCATGTCAGCCCAGTCCCCATCAGCCTCATTCACATATAATGGCTTTGTTACAAAGAGGATCTTCTCCTTCTCCCTCTCTCCCTCTCTCTCCCTCTCCCTTTCTCCTTCTCCCTCTCTCCTTCTCCCTCTCTCCCTCTCTCTCCCTCTCCCTTTCTCCTTCTCCCTCTCTCCTTCTCCCTCTCTCCTCCTCTCTCCCTCTCTCCTCCTCTCTCCCTCTCCCTCTCTCCCTCTCCCTCCCTCTCTCCCTCTCCCTCTCTCTCTCCCTCTCTCTCCCTCTCTCTCCTTCTCTCTCTCTCCCTCTCTCTCCTTCTCCCTCTCTCCTTCTCCCTCTCTCCCTCTCTCTCTCTCCTTCTTCCTTTCTCCCTCTCTCTCTCCCTCTCTCCTTCTTCCTTTCTCCCTCTCTCTCTCCCTCTCTCCTTCTTCCTTTCTCCCTCCCTCTCTCCTTCTTCCTTTCTCCCTCTCTCCCTCTCTCCATTTCTCATTATCCCTCTCTCCTTCTCCCTCTCTCCTTCTCCCTCTCTCCATTTTTCCTTCTCCCTCTCTCTCTATCCCTCTCTCCCTCTCTCCCTCTCCCTCTCCCTCTCTCTCTCCCTCCCTCCTTCTCCCTCTCTCCCCTTCTCCCTCTCTCCCCCTCTCTCTCTCTCCCTCTCTCCATTTTTCTCCTTCTCCTACTTCTCCCACATGGACCATACTGGCAGTAACATGCACCATACTGGCAGGAACATGCACCATACTGGCAGGAACATGTACCATACTGGCAGGAACATGGACCATACTGGCAGGAACATGGACCATACTGGCAGGAACATGCACCATACTGGCAGGAACATGCACCATACTGGCAGGAACATGCACCATACTGGCAGGAACATGGACCATACTGGCAGGAACATGTACCATACTGGCAGGAACATGCACCATACTGGCAGACACATGGACCATACTGGCAGGAAAATGCACCATACTGGCAGACACATGCACTTGACTGTTCCAGACATATACAGATACAGTGATACCCATCCCAATCAACTAGTGAAAAAGAGAGACATCAACCAATATGCACAAACACGCACGGAAACACACACAACCACACACACACACGCACACACACACACACACACACACACACACTCCTGTAAAATAAATATAACTGTAATTGAAGAAAGTTTTACTCAGATAATATGTATTTTTTTATATGCTCAATTTAGTGTATGCTCAATTTTTGCATTTCACTTGGTACAGTATTCATTGAAAATAACTCTGTTGCCTTTTTAACTCTCTGAAGTGTTGTTTCAACACTATTTGGGGTTTATAATTGAGATGGAAGGTTTTAGAGTCTCGTTTACATATTTCTTACTGTGTCATATTATGGTGTTTTGCAATATGACATCCATTCTCGATTGGTATCCAATAATTTCACCCACAATTTACATTGAAAATGCATGTCAGAGCAGGGAGGAGATTAGAGACTAGCTCTAATCAGTATGGTCCATTAGAGACTAGCTCTAATCTCTGTTATTAGAGACTAGCTCTAATCTCTGTTATTAGAGACTAGCTCTAATCTCTGTTATTAGAGACTAGCTCTAATCTCTGTTATTAGAGACTAGGTCTAATCTCTGTTATTAGAGACTAGCTCTAATCTCTGTTATTAGAGACTAGGTCTAATCTCTGTTATTAGAGACTAGCTCTAATCTCTGTTATTAGAGACTAGCTCTAATCTCTGTTATTAGAGACTAGCTCTAATCTCTGTTATTAGAGACTAGGTCTAATCTCTGTTATTAGAGACTAGCTCTAATCTCTGTTATTAGAGACATGCTCGAATCTCTGTTATTAGAGACTAGCTCTAAACTCTGTTATTAGAGACTAGCTACATCTAAACTTTAACAGCCTTCTCACTGCAGTAAATCCAACCAATGATAAATTAGATTAATTGAGGAAAATGTATTTTACATATCATTGTGTATCAGATCAAAAATAATCAATGTGAAAGTACAGATATTAAAACAAACCTACCAACACATGCTGGGAAATACGACAATGATGCCCCTCCCACATATGTGGTTACTCCCTGTCTCTGGTTACTCCCTGTCTCTGGTTACTCCCTGTCTCTGGTTACTCCCTGTCTCTGGTTACTCCCTGTCTCTGGTTACTCCCTGTCTCTGGTTACTCCCCGTCTCTGGATACTCCCTGTCTCTGGTTACTCTGGTTACTCCCCGTCTCTGGATACTCCCTGTCTCTGGTTACTCTGGTTACTCCCTGTCTCTGGATACTCCCTGTCTCTGGTTACTCCCTGTCTCTGGTTACTCCCTGTCTCTGGTTACTCCCCGTCTCTGGTTACTCCCCGTCTCTGGTTACTCCCTGTCTCTGGTTACTCCCTGTCTCTGGTTACTCCCCGTCTCTGGATACTCCCCGTCTCTGGATACTCCCTGTCTCTGGTTGCTCCCTGTCTCTGGTTACTCCCTGTCTCTGGTTACTCCCTGTCTCTGGTTACTCCCTGTCTCTGGTTACTCCCTGTCTCTGGTTACTCCCCGTCTCTGGATACTCCCCGTCTCTGGATACTCCCTGTCTCTGGTTGCTCCCTGTCTCTGGTTACTCCCTGTCTCTGGTTACTCCCTGTCTCTGGTTACTCCCCGTCTCTGGTTACTCCCTGTCTCTGGTTACTCCCTGTCTCTGGTTACTCCCTGTCTCTGGTTACTCCCTGTCTCTGGTTACTCCCTGTCTCTGGTTACTCCCTGTCTCTGGTTACTCCCTGTCTCTGGTTACTCCCTGTCTCTGGTTACTCCCTGTCTCTGGTTACTCCCTGTCTCTGGTTACTCCCTGTCTCTGGTTACTCCCCGTCTCTGGATACTCCCCGTCTCTGGTTACTCCCTGTCTCTGGATACTCCCTGTCTCTGGTTACTCCCCGTCTCTGGTTACTCCCTGTCTCTGGTTACTCCCTGTCTCTGGTTACTCCCCGTCTCTGGTTACTCCCTGTCTCTGGTTACTCCCTGTCTCTGGTTACTCCCTGTCTCTGGTTACTCCCTGTCTCTGGTTACTCCCTGTCTCTGGTTACTCCCCGTCTCTGGATACTCCCCGTCTCTGGATACTCCCCGTCTCTGGATACTCCCCGTCTCTGGATACTCTGGTTACTCCCCGTCTCTGGTTACTCCCCGTCTCTGGATACTCCCCATCTCTGGATACTCTTAATATAGTTAGTACTCAGTCCCAATCAACTCCAGTTATCAACACTAACTCCAGGGAGAGTATTAAGCCTCCCCCTCCATAGACACAGGGGCATTTATCTTTAATTATAAACTGGATAGCTTGAGCCCTGAATGCTGATTGGCTGACAGCTGTTGTATATCAGACCATATACCACATATATGACAGAACATTTATTTGTACTGCTCTAATTACGTTGGTAACCATTTAATAATAGCAATAAGGCAACTCTGGGGTTTGGGATTCCTGGCCAACATACCACGGCTAAGGGCTGTGTCCAGGCACTCCGCGTTGAGTCATATTTATGAAATTTCCCCCACCGGGGGATCAATAAAGTACCTATCAATCTATCAATCTATCAATCTATCAATCTATCTATCTATCTATCTATCTAATCGTAAGAACAGCCCTTAGCTCTGGTGTATTGGCCATATACCACACCCCCTCAGGCCTTATTGCTTAAATTACCCCATATTGAAAAGGTGCATCTCTCTGCCCCATCCCTCCTCCTCCTCTAGATAGTCAAATGGAAGCTGATATTTCATCTCCTTAACGGCCCCTGTGGAATGTGTATCAATTTTAGCACGTCGTTGCATAACGTTGCTACTGTTCACTGTATTTCAGTAATGATCAGAGAGGTTCTGTCAGACAAATCATACAGCCCAGAAAGCCTCTCTGATGTCCTGCATCAGCACATTTCCATTGTGTTCAAAGGCCTTAGGATTTTACCCATGCAGTTTTTATTATTGGGGCCTTCACATTTCCCAGCAGCCCCTGCAGCCTACAGAGATTGATGGGCCTCATTTATGAATGTGTTTAAGATATGCACATTGGTGTGAACTTGGCTTTGACCTTCATTTGCTAACACATAGAGGCTTTGCAATCCTCCATCACATCACAACATCTTGTTTTAAATCTGCTTCCTTCCAATAACGGAATATCCATAAACACAACATGTGTTGATTGTCCTCAGTTCACAAGCCCGTTTTTAATAGAAATATAACTACAAATGTTACTCACACATCCATATGAGGTGTTCCATTCTGAACATTTCATAAAGGAACAGAGCTGAGGCTCAGAGAGGAACAACACTCCATAATCCCTCTAGTATTCTCACCTCTTTCTCTGTGGACAGATTTCTCAAAGGTGGTTGTTTTATGCCTTTTTGATGCCAAAGTACATCACAGTGACCGACTAAACTTCATTTCCCAGAGAGAAGTGCAGCTGGTAGGTGTGGCCTATTCTTGTTGAGGAGGCTGCCATCTGAGGTCAATGCTCTGGTCATGTGACGGGGCAGCGGAGCCCCAGGGGCCGTATGACAAAGGTGTGTGTCGGGTGTTTTTCCACCAAGCATTCTATGAAAGTGTAACTGGGCTGTGTTTGGCCTTTCCTCCCAGTAGGCGCACACCGTTCAGCCAACAGGCCCCCAAAGGTCTCTTAAAAAGTGCTGATCCACAGAGCCGTGTCCTGCTAGTGCTCCTGTAATCCTTTCCAGCATTCCACCTCTCTCCCTCTCTTCATCTCCTCCTCTCCTCCTTACATTCCCTCACTCTCTCCTACTTGATCACTGGTACTGGGTGAGTGACGGAGGGATGGGGTCGGGGGTGGGGCTTGACGGAGCCCGGAGGTGATTATCACGACAAAACAAATTGGCAGCGTTGCTAATTGTGTGGCAGTGAAAACCATAACTGCGGTGTGTGTGCCTGGGGGCGCTGAGGGGCTCTGGGGCCGTAGCTTTGGGGAACCAGGGGCCTGGCACTGAGCCAGGGGAAGACATCAGCCCTATAATCACTCAACCCCCACCCACCTCCCGCCACGTCGTCACCACAGTGTCACACACAACTTGGCACTGTCACAACACACGCCACATCTACATATCCCTCAACCCCACAGCAACCGCTCCCCATGTCCCTCCCTCCCTCCCTCCCTCCCTCCCTCCCTCCCTCCCTCCACAGCAGGGCCAGACGGCCACAATCTGTCACCAGGCGCCATCATACATCACTGCATTAATAAACATGAATTAGTAATGGCACGGTTAGATGGGGTTGCTCTGGCGTTTACTGGTACAATAATGATGTTCCTCTCCTCTCCTCTCCTCTCCTCTCCTCTCCTCTCCTCTCCTCTCCTCTCCTCTCCTCTCCTATCTCTATCTCTATCTCTCTCCTCTCATCCTCCCCTCTCTGGGCCTCTGCTCCCCTCTGGCCAGTGCTGGATCTCTCTGTCAGATCTCAGGATGGGGCTGTGGAGGAAATGAAGGCTATGGAAGATAGCTAGTGCAGGTTAAAGGGAACAAAGAACCAGAGTGTTCTCTCACAGGCTGCTCCTGCTGGCTGTATCCTGGAGGATGCTTCCCTCTCTGCCGTCAGCTGACATCCTGGCCCCCGCTGTCAGGTTGCACTGGCTCTGACTGAGGAGGACTCCTGGAGTGAGGCTACTGAGTACTGACATTCTGCTCTCCTTCTCTCTCTTTCTTTTTCCCTTTGTGTGTGTGTGTGTGTGTGTGTGTCTCAGGTTCAGTTCCACTGGGTAAGGAGGGAGGCGTTTGAACGTTCTGATCTCCTGCGGCCTGAAGGTACGTGGACTGCCTCCTCCACTTCAACACAACACTCCCAATACTGTCTCACCACCCATCACACTCACTGACTGAATGGGGCTACAAACAGCTCTTTACTTTTTAGACGCCGTAGATGACTGACAATATACAGTTGAGGAGGAACATCATTCTACCGCTTGAAGGTTATTTCTTACCCATTACTTGGATAAGATGTTTTTCTTGACTAGTTTTTATATAAAAGTGAGTATTGTATTGCTCTCTCCACACACTTAAACACACAAGAATACACACAATGAAACTCTCTGTTCCTTCCTCCTTCTTCTTCAAACTCTCCTTTTTAGTACAACGTTGATGTATGGTTGTTGAACTGAGGTTAGATTTAAGTCTCTGACCTTGGAAACTCTCTAAATAGAGAGCTTTTAAATTTCTGAAGCAGGTGAGATATTTCACTATATATGTCACTATAAAGAGGACAACAGGAGTGTTGTGTAGAGTCTGAGACCGTGTTAAAGAAGGTTTGATTGGGCCTTTGGTGCTTCTAGGAGAGGGCAGCCCTCCACCACTCCCAGTGAGGGAGATCCCAGAGAGAGAGTGTGGTATCCCTGACATGATCCAGTTGGAGTTCTCCTTCACACACCCTGCCAGAGAATCTGACATTGACCCTCTCACCACCCCAAATCACACACACACACACACTTTTATGTTTCACTTTATCACTAATTTCCATGCCTTACACACTAACAACAGAGACGGACATGTCCATGACCTGTTCCCCTGTTCTTCTAGACATGTTCCCTCCTCCCTCTCTCTCACTCTCTCTCTTCTCTTTCTCTCTTTCACCCCTCCCCTCACTCTTTATTCAGTTCCTCTGGCAGAAACTCCTCTTTTACACTGTCACTCTTCTGCACTGACTTTCTCTTCCTCTTCCAGAGGGCCACTGTGTCTTGTTGCCTTTTGTTCCAACAAAACACCCTAATTGGTTGATTAGCTAGGGTTGACTGACCTGTTAATTGAATACTAATTTAGATGTAATGTCTCCCTTGCAGATGAACATCTGATGTAAACGCTGTGTGGGTAGGCATCAAACTAAATTAACAAGATCTTAAGACGTAAGACGGTACTGGAGACTTGAAACATTGAGTAAAAGACTTGATTAAAACAGAAAGAAAACACTTTTATGTGAAATTAAACATTACATAAATCAAATAAAAATACATGTACTCAGATTAAAATGTAACAGAGACCATGAAGGCAGTAATATCCACATTACAATCAGCAGGATTCAGCCCTATCTGATTGTAGTCTAGTCATTTATCATTGAGTGAGTTCTTCATTATGTCCACTTAGTGAACAACCTCTTGGAATAAACCTAGCAGAGAATGGAAAGGGCCCTGTTTTGAAACAGATAGGCTGACAGTGCAAGGACAACCTAATGTGGAGGTTGTGTATTGTGTACAGTTCCAGTATGTTTTCTCTTTGTTGTAGTTTTGACTGTTTGACTTTACAAATAAGTAACCAGAAGTCTATGCAGGTTTTTTTGGCTCCTGCAGCACACAACTTTCAGTCTTTTTCCCAGTGTCCTTCTGCAATACAGGAAGGCAGCATTCAGAGTGCATGTCATATCCACTGGTCTGAGATCAGGGATTCAATACTGCCTAAGACAAGTATTTATCCACCACAGAGTAGGCCAGGTCTCAGAGCAGCATCATACAATATCCAAAGTCTGTCCACAGCATTATGGTGAATCAGTCCCCAAACATCCCCTCCTATGCATGAGACATAAAAAAACATATTTAAAATCGATCAATAAAAACTTGATTTCCCTTGAGTCTGGGGACTGATCCCTGGTGGTCACGTGACTGGTCCTCCTCTGTGTTAAGCCTTGGAGCATTGTGTTGTACATCCATTGTGTTGCCAGTCCAGACCAGCACCTCCATAAAATGGTGAAAAGGCATCAGACTGGTCACCTGCATGCCTTTTGGATTCATCCCTGACCACAAAAATTTGATATATCCGTAAAATACACAAAATGATTTAAAAAGAGCAGTACGCAAGCCCCATCGCTATCCATCTAAAGTAGGAGGTAAATAGCTCATTACTCCATAGCCAACCGTCTCCACCCTAGTGAGGACTTTCAATTCCATGACCAGACGCCCAATAGTCCAAAGTCCATCATTCCAGTGTTACAGTATCTGAACATGCTGAGTGAGGCATCCTACATTCAGCATAGTCATCCTCTGTCCTGATCTCTGTATCCCAAAGATGCAATTCCATGGATATTGGCCTTCAGTTTGGCCTTTTACCATCTTCATCAAAGAATTCCCTTCTGCTTCAATATAAAGCCTCCTGATTGTCACTGATGACTGTTGTATGTCCTGGGCCTCCTCTTACCCAAGTCGTCGTCAGGCAAATTTACTGGCGCTTCTCATCTGGGCGTTTTATTTTCCTAAAAACAATAAATTAAAATTAAAAAGCAATCAGCGATAAATAAAGCTGTATTGCTTTCTCACAGCGAGGCCGACACAACCCACCTGCACACCCCATACCCCTCACGCAATCACACACACGCACACACTTACACACACACATACAGGCCAAACCAGTGGTACCAGTTACCCCATGTGTGGGAATCTCTCTCTCACTGTCTCACCACCTGTCACTTACCCCACATACTCTCTCACTGTCTCACCACCTGTCACTTACCCCACATACTCTCTCACTGTCTCACCACCTGTCACTTACCCCACATACTCTCTCACTGTCTCACCACCTGTCACTTACCCCACATACTCTCTCACTGTCTCACCACCTGTCACTTACCCCACATACTCTCTCACTGTCTCACCACCTGTCACTTACCCCACATACTCTCTCACTGTCTCACCACCTGTCACTTACCCCACATACTCTCTCACTGTCTCACCACCTGTCACTTACCCCACATACTCTCTCACTGTCTCACCACCTGTCACTTACCCCACATACTCTCTCACTGTCTCACCACCTGTCACTTACCCCACATACTCTCTGACTGTCTCACCACCTGTCACCACCTGTCACCACCTGTCACTTACCCCACATACTTAGATCCAGACTCGTTAGTCGCCCCTCCCTCCTTCCCTCCCTTAACGAGAGAACGATTTAAACGCATTTCTCCTCAATCCCAATGGCCTCTCTTGCTCGCCTTGCGCCGTCCGAAACGTGCCTCCCTACCTTCATCTCTCCGTCTGCCTCTCTCTCTGAGATCCCCTTCTCTCCCCTCTACCTCTTCATCCACTCTCTGTGGCTGCAGCCTCTTTCTCTCTCTCTCTCTCTCTCTTTCTCTTTCTTCCTCCTCTCCGCAGTCTCTCTCTCTCTTTGCTCCTCCCATCTCTAAGCTCTAGGCTGCTCTGGGTTTTAGACGGATCACTCTCACAATGGTTGATCAATACAGCTATTGATCCGCTGGCAAAATGTTTACAAAATCATCCTGGGCAGCTGCGGAGCAGTGGGGAGGGGAGAGCCAGCGTGCCCCCTGATTGGTCGCCTGTCTGCCCGCCTTGCCAGGGAGAAGGCTGCCGTGGATGGGGCTCAATTTGCCTGTGTCATTGTTCCCAGCGCGTCATGGCGCTCCCCGGCTCACACAGCAGAACTTTCCAAGCCGCCAATGTAGCGTAGCATGGCTGTTTAACCTTTTCACTGCTGGACGCTGGCTACCAGCCAAACAGCAACACCCGTCTCCCACCCCTTCCTCTCCCATGGGTTCAGACCTTAAATTGCATAAATTAGCACGCCGCAGGCAATGCCAGTCTCTTAACGATCCTCTGTCGAATAATTTCCTCCCCTGCCCTCCTCTCATGCCGCTGTACCCGCCCCCGTACCCGCCTCCTGGCCCACGTGGCACTACACTGGCATCAGACTGGCTGATGTGTCCCCTCAGCACTCCTCAGACCCCCACACTCCCCTTGGGTATCTCCGGCACAGAGAACCACCGCCCCTGCTCCAGCCTCTCTTCTCTCCTCTGCCACCTCAGTATGAGAAAACAGGAGGAGACCCGCAGGCAGGTAGGCGAGCAGCAGCTGTCCATGGGGATCTGTGTGTCCCTGTCATACAGCCATAAGGGACCCGAGAGCAGTCTTGGAACAGCCTGGGCTCCCCTCTGCATCTCCCTCCTGACTCACACACTACAGTCTGTCTGAGGAACAGAACACACACAGCTCCTCACTGCTACTGTTGAGGAATACAGGGGAGCAGTACTATCAGCAGGCTGCTGTATCTACAGTGGGACATCTTACAGAGGGGACCATGTCACTCACAGACCCAGATACATGTAGCTGACTCAGATTTTTACTAAAGGACTTATACAGGCATGTTATGAGAATCATATGTTCTTTACTCTGAAACGTGTAAATAAACAATGGCCTGCTATGGCCGGTATCCACTCTGTGTCTATAGGTCAGGGTATCTATCAGTCGGCTCTACATAGAGGATAGAGATGAGCAGAGTGTAACTATCTCCAGAGCACAGCCAGACTCCAGCTGTCAGCCATGAGGGCCAAGCAACGCAGCCTCTGTGACCCAGTCAATCTCCTCCCTCTGGGGTGTGTGCCTCGGCCTGTCCCCTCCCTCTCTGGCTCCAGCTCCAGACCCTGACACCGGCCCAAACCACACCGTGTGAGGCTGCTCCAGCCAGGCTTGTCGTGGAGGGGGGGTAGGGTGGAGGGGGTGGAGGTGGTGGTGAGAGATGTCAGTCTAATGCTGTGTTTTTAATTAACTGCGGCAGGAAGCAGCTTCTTGTCCCCTGACTGGTGGCGGTAGGGAGGGTAGGAGTAACAGATGGGGCCTCCTCCACAGCACTGACCCTGAGCTCTTCTCCTACCATACAGCCTGGGGCCTCCTCCACAGCACTGACCCTGAGCTCTTCTCCTACCATACAGCCTGGGGCCTCCTCCACAGCACTGACCCTGAGCTCTTCTCCTACCATACAGCCTGGGGCCTCCTCCACAGCACTGACCCTGAGCTCTTCTCCTACCATACAGCCTGGGGCCTCCTCTACAGCACTGACCCTGAGCTCTTCTCCTACCATACAGCCTGGGGCCTCCTCCACAGCACTGACCCTGAGCTCTTCTCCTACCATACAGCCTGGGGCCTCCTCCACAGCACTGACCCTGAGCTCTTCTCCTACCATACAGCCTGGGGCCTCCTCCACAGCACTGACCCTGAGATCTGCTCCTACCATACTGCCTGGGGCCTCCTCCACAGCACTGACCCTGAGATCTGCTCTGCTCCTACCATACAGCCTGGGGCCTCCTCCACAGCACTCACCCTGAGCTCTGCTCCTACCATACAGCCTGGGGCCTCCTCCACAGCACTGACCCTGAGCTCTTCTCCTACCATACAGCCTGGGGCCTCCTCCACAGCACTGACCCTGAGATCTGCTCCTACCATACAGCCTGGGGCCTCCTCCACAGCACTGACCCTGAGATCTGCTCTGCTCCTACCATACAGCCTGGGGCCTCCTCCACAGCACTGACCCTGAGCTCTGCTCCTACCATACAACCTGGGGCCTCCTCCACAGCACTGACCCTGAGCTCTGCTCCTACCATACAACCTGGGGCCTCCTCCACAGCACTGACCCTGAGCTCTCCTCCTACCATACAACCTGGGGCCTCCTCCACAGCACTGACCCTGAGCTCTGCTCTGCTCCTACCATCAGGACTGGGATTAACATGCAGCTCACACACATACACACATGCACACCCACATGGACACACACACACATATGCATGCTCATATACACATATGTACGGCACGCACACACATTATGCACAAATGTACACACGCACAGACTCATAAACACTCACACTCTCTCTCTCTTTCAGACACACACAAATATGGCCGATGAGTCTCACACACTGGAGAGGAACATAGTAATTATTGTAACACATGCAAGGCATTCATTACCAGAAGATGTTTTGAGATGTAATGAACTGTAATCCCTGGTCTTATTCCCTGTGGTAGAGAGTGATGTCTGCTCTGAGGGTGTGAGACGGATCCTCTACAGCCCAGATGTTAGTCAGTTAGAAAAGCAAAGGCCAGCTTTTTCAAACAGAAATTTGCTTCCTGTAGCACTAACTCCAAAAAGTTCTGGGACACTGTTAAGTCCATGGAGAATAAGAGCACCTCCTCCCAGTTGTCCACTGCATTGAGGCTCGGAAACACTGTTACCACCGATAAATCCACGATTATCGAAAATTTCAATAAGCATTTTGCTACGGCTGGCCATGCTTTCCACCTGGCTACCCCTACCCCGGCCAACAGCTCTGTACCCCCGGCAGCTACTTGCCCAAGCCCCCCCCGCTTCTCCTTCACCCAAATCCAGACGGCTGATGTTCTGAAAGAGCTGCTAAATCTGGACCCCTACAAATATGCTGGGCTAGATAATCTGGACCCTCTCTTTCTGAAATTATCAGCCAAAATTGTTGCAACACCTATCACTAGCCTGTTCAACCTCTCTTTCGTATCGTCTGAGATCCCTAGAGATTGGAAAGCTGCCGCGGTCATCCCCCTCTTCAAAGGAGGAGACACTCTAGACCCAAACTGTTATAGACCAATATCCATCCTGCCCTGCCTTTCTAAAGTTTTCGAAAGCCAAGTTAACAAACAGATAACTGACCACTTCGAATCCCACCGTACCTTCTCTGCTATGCAATCTGGTTTCCGAGCTGGTCATGGGTGCACCTCAGCTAAGCTCAAGGTAGTGAACGATATCATAACCGCCATCGATAAAAGACAGTACTGTGCAGCCGTCTTCATCGACCTGGCCAAGGCTTTCGACTCTGTCAATCACCGCATTCTTATTGGCAGACTCAACAGCCTTGGTTTCTCAAGTGACTGCCTTGCCTGGTTCTCTAACTACTTTGCAGACAGAGTTCAGTGTGTCAAATCGGAGGGCCTATTGTCCGATCCTCTGGCAGTCTCTATGGGGGTGCCACAGGGTTCAATTCTTGGGCCAACCCGGTTCTCTATATACATCAACGATGTCGCTCTCGCTGCTGGTGACTCTCTGATCCATCTCTACGCAGATGACACCATTCTGTATACATCTGGCCCCTCTTTGGACACTGTGTTTACTAACCTTCAAACAAGCTTCAATGCCATACAACACTCCTTCCGTGGCCTCCAACTGCTCTTAAACGCTAGTAAAACTAAATGCATGCTTTTCTATCGAACGCTGCCAGCACCCGCCGACCGGACTATCATCACTACTCTCGACGGGTCCGAATTAGAATACGTGGACACCTACAAATACCTAGGCATCTGGTTAGACTGTAAACTCAACTTCCAGACTCACATCAACCATCTCCAATCCAAAATTAAATCCAGAATTGGCTTCCTATTTCGCAACAAAGCCTCCTTCACTCATGCTGCCAAACATGCCCTTGTAAAACTGACTATCCTACCGATCCTTGATTTCGGCGATGTCATTTACAAACTAGCCTCCAACACTCTACTTAGCAAATTGGATGTAGTCTATCACAGTGCCATCCGTTTTGTCACCAAAGCCCCATACACTACCCACCACTGCGACCTGTATGCTCTCGTTGGCTGGCCTTCATTATATATTCGTCGCCAAACCCACTAGCTCCAGGTCATCTATAAGTCTTTATTAGGTAAATCCCCGCCCTATCTCAGCTCACTGGTCACTATAGCAACACCCACCCGTAGCATGCGCTCCAGCAGGTATATCTCACTGGTCACCCCTAAAGCCAACACCTCCTTTGGCCGCCATTCCTTCCAGTTCGCTGCTGCCAATGACTGGAACGAATTGCAAAAATCATTGAAGCTAGAGGTTCCTATCTCCCTCACTAGCTTTAAGCATCAGTTGTCAAAGCTGCTTATCGATCACTGCACCTGTATATAGCCCTTCTGTAAATAGCCCACACTACTACCTCATCCCCATATTTATATTTAATAGATATACTCCAGTATATCTATTTGCACATCATAATTTGCACATCCTTCATTCCTGTGTTAATGATGATAATCTGTAATTTATTTCACCACTATGGTCTATTTATTGTCCTACCTCCTAATCTTACTGCATTTTGCACTACATTTTGCACTCTGTATATAGATTGTCTATTGTGTTTTTGACTATGTTTGTTTACTGTGTAACTCTGTGTTGTTTTTGTCGCACTGCTTTGCTTTGTCTTGACCAGGTCGCAGTTGCAAATGAGAACTTGTTCTCAACTGACCTACCTGGTTAAATAAAGGTGAAATAAAATTAAAATAAAATGGCTTTTATACTGTCATACTACAGTGATGCTATGCTACGTTACTGCTGTAACCTTCTACAGTGATGCTATGCTACGTTACTGCTGTAACCTTCTACAGTGATGCTATGCTACGTTACTGCTGTAACCTTCTACAGTGATGCTATGCTACGTTACTGCTGTAACTTTCTACAGTGATGCCATGCTACGTTACTGCTGTAACCCTCTACAGTGATGCTATGCTACGTTACTGCTGTAACCTTCTACAGTGATGCTATGCTACGTTACTGCTGTAACCTTCTACAGTGATGCTATGCTACGTTACTGCTGTAACCTTCTACAGTGATGCTATGGCTTTGGCTAGTCAGGACAGATAGGAAGCTTTGGCTAGTCAGGACGGATAGGAAGCTTTGTCTAGTCAGGACGGATAGGAAGGTAGTTTGGCTTTATGTCTTATATGTACATCTATCATCGTGGCATGTGTGTGTGGAGTTGTTTGTGTGGGGATGTCTGCGTATCTTTCAGACTTTGTGTCTGTTTGTTTTAAGACTGTCTGTCTTCATGTGTTTGTGTGTGTGTGGATGTGTATGTGAATACTACATATACATATGAATCGTGTATAACTTTGTCTGCATGCCTGTGAATGTGTAGCTTCATTGTTGTTTGTTGTGCTGGCTCATGTGTAGAGGTCTGTGCCCTCGCCTGTGTGAGAGCTCTGGCCCGTATGTATTCAGCAGCCTGCACCCGACCCAGTGCTGGATGAGTGGGCCGGGCCAGGCCAGCCGGCCCTGCAGACGTCTTTTGCTGCCTGCCAGGCCTCTTAGTGAAGGCGGCCGAGAACACCAGCAATGCACCCTCTTCATCGGCCTCATTCCTTGCTCCACTTTTATTGATTTCAGCCAGACACAGAGGCAGGCAGAAAGAAAGGGCCTTTTCAGGAAGAAGTTAAACGGTCAAGTAGAGGGTGGAGGGTGGCTTTCAACACTTTATTGACAAGGTGAAAAAATGTCACTATTATGGAGGCTCTTTCAGGAGATAGCAAGCTGATTGGATGAGTTTTCCAGGGTCAGGCTGGAGCGCATTTCCTCCGCAGCCAAACAAGCCTGTATAAATGACCAGAGGAATAGAATGGGCTCGACCTGCTCAAGCATCCTCTGTCTGTTACATTCCCCTGGACCTCTGAAGCTCAGGGCTGAGGGCAGAGGGCTGAGGGCTGGTTGGAATAAAGGGCTGCTGGAATCCTCCTCTTTCCTCACTTCTAAGGTGTTGTGACTCAAGATACTGTGGGAGAGGGGTTTCTCACCAGACTGCTGTCTATCTTATGATACTAGCTGGTCCTTCTGCCCTCACATCCACTCAGTCTGGGCAGGGCTGCAAGGTCACTACTAGAGGCACTGAGAGAGGAAGGGAGGAAGGGAGAGAGGGAGAGAGGGAGAGAGGGAAATCTAAGAGAAAGTAAGCTAGAGTAAAACAAAGAGGCTGAGAGAGAGGTTAAGGTCAGGGTTAGAGGAGGAACAAGGTTCTTGAAAGCTACAATATGTCACTTTTTGGGCGCATAGAAATGTGATTTATAGATATTTCATTCCCGTTGAAAGCAAATCTAATAAGCTGTTAGTCTAATAGATCTGTTAGATGTGAGCAAGTCTAATAAGCTGTTAGTCTAATAGATCTGTTAGATGTGAGCAAGTCTAATAAGCTGTTAGTCTAATAGATCTGTTAGATGTGAGCAAGTCTAATAAGCTGTTAGTCTAATAGATCTGTTAGATGTGTACTATTTGTTTTTGCATCTTTAACTTTTGGTTTTGTACACCAGCTTCAAAACAACTGAATATACAGTATTTTGGGATAAGGAAAATATATTTCACAGCGGTTTAGATGGTGCAATGATTACATACACAATAACTGCTTGTTTTGTTGCATAAACTGAAATTAGGTGGACTATTAGAATTTTAGTGACCAGGAAATTGCAGAGCGATGTCTGCACAATGCATCTTTAAATAATGATAAGTGTGGCAGTGTGTGAGTGTGATGTTGACCGCCTCCCCAGTCCCAGCCCGGCTCCTGACAGAGAGTCCTGACTAACGGCCAGGGGTTCAACCATATGTCCCTCAGCTAGGCCAACGCTAGCCCTCTGACGTCAAGAGCGCTAATTAGCCTAGCGCATCATCTGGCTGGCCCCTCCCACCAGCACAAGACAGACCTCTGCTAAAGGTCAGCATACCACAGCACAGACAGAGGAGCACTTAATCTGAGGTGAAATGGTTTATTTTCTAAAGTGATTCCAGTTTGAGTCAGACAAGAGCTGTCTTGTGTCTTAATGAGCCAGTTATGGACTCAGGGAGGGCACAGGGGAGGGAGCGAGGCACTTTGAGGAGGGTTCATAAAACAGGACACATGAACAAACAAAAACTGTTCTGCTGACATCTGGGCTGGAGCCTTCAGAGCAAAGGGCTGAATGCAAGGGCTTTCTCTCACATGCTCATCAAAGTGCCAGAGATTCCCCCAACACAGAATTAATTCACCCATGAGGACACACTTGTGACAGCACTCACACAGTGAGATAAGGTAACATAGCTGTGTTCACAAGGTTTTGTCCATCTTCCTCATGTAAAAGATCCAAATAAATAGTTGAAATAAATATTTCAGAGTAAACTCAGTCCCGTTAAAATAAGCCGCCTGAAGCATTATATCGCTTTTACACTCCTTTTCACCACATGCTTGTCATGGCCCGTGTATTACATATCACATAACTATTCACACACTGCACATTCACCCACTCCCTTATGCTGAATGCATAATATATGTAGTGAAATAATGCTTCCAGTGAGGATGGAGATGTGATGTGAATCTCAATACGGCTCCCCCCGGACCCCCAGTTTGAATTGGCGTGGTGACTGGGGGTACATTTATTTGTGGGAGTGGGGGGTTATCACTTTGCCCAAGGCTAACTCAGAGCAGTCCACCCAGCTGTATGGAGGCTATCCAATGGGCCTCCCAGTCACTACCATGCTTAAGATTCATACTTGCTAATTCGACGAGTCTCCACCTTGCTCTCGTCTACATGCTGTGTCCAGGCTGGGGCTCAGAGGCTCGGGCTTGATGCGGTGCAGTGAGGTTTAAGTGTTGGTCGTAATTAGCCCTCACCGACCTCCTTTCATTAAAAATTGAAAGTGAACAGGCCTTGTAAAACGCTGAATTTGCAGCGCTTAGCTGTGGAGATGAGTTTTTACTGGGCTGTAATGATGGGGACTGGCTGAGCACCATATTTAAACACAATACAGACTGAGAATAGAGGGAGTGGCATTTAGCATGAAACAGCTAAACAAGTGATTTATTGTTACTGAACATCAATGACAAATGTCAAGCCTCTGCTGAAACCTCCTCCCTGCAGACAGCATTTCTGACTTTGAGATTGACAAGCTGACTCCTAATACTTCTTACCACCAAATTCAATCTAATTTCACCAAGCGACCCAGGAATATCATCTTGAATTCAAGCAGTTTTTCTACATAAAAATATTGAAATATTGAAGCTGTTACAGTTAGCTTTGCACGTGGAGTTTATTGCAGGATGTGGGGACACTAAAAAGTCATTTTGAATCAGACACTAGAGAAGTATTATTGAGACGGCCAGATGTTCTGTTATCTGTCATTCCCAGGTGGATTTTGACGGCCAGATGTTCTGTTATCTTTCATTCCCAGCTGGATTGAGACGGCCAGATGTTCCGTTATCTGTCATTCCCAGCTGGATTGAGACGGCCAGATGTTCCGTTATCTGTCATTCCCAGCTGGATTGAGACGGCCAGATGTTCCGTTATCTGTCATTCCCAGCTGGATTGAGACGGCCAGATGTTCCGTTATCTGTCATTCCCAGCTGGATTGAGACGGCCAGATGTTCCGTTATCTGTCATTCCCAGCTGGATTGAGACGGCCAGATGTTCCGTTATCTGTCATTCCCAGCTGGATTGAGACGGCCAGATGTTCCATTATCTGTCATTCCCAGCTGGATTGAGACGGCCAGATGTTCCATTATCTGTCATTCCCAGCTGGATTGAGACGGCCAGATGTTCCATTATCTGTCATTCCCAGCTGGATTGAGACGGCCAGATGTTCCATTATCTGTCATTCCCAGCTGGATTGAGACGGCCAGATGTTCCATTATATTCCCAGCTGGATTGAGACGGCCAGATGTTCCATTATATTCCCAGCTGGATTGAGACAGCCAGATGTTCCATTATCTGTCATTCCCAGCTGGATTGAGACGGCCAGATGTTCCATTATCTGTCATTCCCAGCTGGATTGAGACGGCCAGATATTCCATTATCTGTCATTCCCAGCTGGATTGAGACGGCCAGATGTTCCATTTTCTGTCATTCCCAGCTGGATGGAGACGGCCAGATGTTCCATTATCTGTCATTCCCAGCTGGATTGAGACGGCCAGATTATCTGGATTATCTGTCATTCCCAGCTGGATTGAGATGAGCTAGAAAAGATCTGTCCAAGCTCTCTGTTTTATTCATCAAACTAAAAGAAATGCAATTAGTTTCAGATTTTCCTATTGCCTAGCAACCCACTACTAGATATACTTTATAGACTTTGTCCTCTTCTCTTTCATCTGGTCCCGCCTTTTCCATAGTAAAGCCCCTCCCCCTATGGGCCCTCCTACTCTCTGAGGCCCTGCTGTGTGTAGACAGAGTGTGGAATGTATGAAGCATCCTAGGAAACATGAGCTACTATTTTCCCACAAGCATAAAAACACAGGCCATGGCTGTGGAATACTTCTGACGCAATCGGACAGGGGGCTGGACCCTGGCTGGCGAGGTTTGGACATGGCGTGTTGTTAAAGACGTAGTCTCACAACTTTAAAACCTAAGCCCTGGCTGGATGGGTGAGAGAGGGCTTGTTAAGACTACAGTGAAGGGAGGGGAAGAGAGGAGGCGAGAAGGAGGATAGGTGGAGTCGCTGAAAGTTCATCAAACCCTTCTGGGAGTGCTCCATGGTTCCTGCTGTTTCATTTTTTAACAGGCATCTGCGGGGGCAGCCTATTACAGTGGGGAGAACAAGTCTTTGATACACTGCCGATTTTGCAGGTTTTCCTACTTACAAAGCATGTAGAGGTCTGTAATTTTTATCATAGGTACACTTCAACTGTGAGAGAAGGAATCTAAAACAAAAATCTAGAAAATCACATTGTATGATTTTTTTATAATTAATTTGCATTTTATTGCATGACATAAGTATTTGATCACCTACCAACCAGTAAGAATTCCGGCTCTCACAGACATGTTAGTTTTTCTTTAAGAGGCCCTCCTGTTCTCCACTCATTACCTGTGTTAACTGCACCTGTTTGAACTCGTTACCTGTATAAAAGACACCTGTCTACACACTCAATCAAACAGACTCCAACCTTTCCACAATGGCCAAGACCAGAGAGCTGTGTAAAGACATCAGGGATAAAATTGTAGACCTGCACAAGGCTGGGATGGGCTACAGGACAATAGGCAAGCAGCTTGGTGAGAAGGCAACAACTGTTGGAGCAATTATTAGAAAATGGAAGAAGTTCAAGATGACGGTCAATCTCCCTCGGTCTGGGGCACCATGCAAGATCTCACCTCGTGGGGCATCAATGATCATGAGGAAGGTGAGGGATCAGCCCAGAACTACACGGCAGGACCTGGTCAATGACCTGAAGAGAGCTGGGACCACAGTCTCAAAGAAAACCATTAGTAACACACTACGCCGTCATGGATTAAAATCCTGCAGCGCATGCAATGTCCCCCTGCTCAAGCCAGCGCATGTCCAGGCCCGTCTGAAGTTTGCCAATTACCATCTGGATGATCCAGAGGAGGAATGGGAGAAGGTCATGTGGTCTGATGAGACAAAAATAGAGCTTTTTGGTCTAAACTCCACTCGCCGTGTTTGGAGGAAGAAGAAGGATGAGTACAACCCCAAGAACACCATCCCAACCGTGAAGCATGGAGGTGGAAACATAATTCTTTGGGGATGCTTTTCTGCAAAGGGGACAGGACGACTGCACCGTATTGAGGGGAGGATGGATGGGGCCATGTATCGCGAGATCTTGGCCAACAACCTCCTTCCCTCAGTAAGAGCATTGAAGATGGGTCGTGGCTGGGTCTTCCAGCATGACAACGACCCGAAACACACAGCCAGGGCAACTAAGGAGTGGCTCCGTAAGAAGCATCTCAAGGTCCTGGAGTGGCCTAGCCAGTCTCCAGACCTGAACCCAATAGAAAATCTTTGGCGGGAGCTGAAAGTCTGTATTGCCCAGCGACAGCCCCGAAACCTGAAGGATCTGAATGGAGGAGTGGGCCAAAATCCCTGCTGCAGTGTGTGCAAACCTGGTCAAGAACTACAGGAAGCGTATGATCTCTGTAATTGCAAACAAAGGTTTCTGTACCAAATATTAAGTTCTGCTTTTCTGATGTATCAAATACTTATGTCATGCAATAAAATGCAAATTAATTACTTAAAAATCATACAATGTGATTTTCTGGATTTTTGTTTTAGATTCCGTCACTCACAGTTGAAGAGTACCTATGATAAAAATTACAGACTTCTACATGCTTTGTAAGTGGGAAAACCTGCAAAATCGGCAGTGTATCAAATACTTGTTCTCCCCACTGTAATTGTTTGTTGGCCAAGCCTTCATTAAAAAAGCAGACAGCAGTGCAGCTTTTACTGAGATAAAATGAGAGAGAAAGCCAGAGAGATGAAAACAGGAGAAAGGATCTCGGGAGAGGCCCCCAGAGGCCCCCAGAGGCCCTGATGATTATCACGCTACTGTTGCCTCTGTAATTCCTCATAAATTAAGACACCATCTTGAAAGGAATTCCCAAACACAAAAACTGAGCAAACTTCAATGAGTCTTTCTCTCTTTTTTCCGCTGATCTAATTATCTCTGCCTCCGTAATCACTGTTATATTCATCACAGTGTTCAGTATTTATAGGGTCTGTTTTCATTATAGTAATAATGTCACTCTGGAATTCTTGTGCATAGAAAGAAAAAGAGAGCAAGACAGAGAGACCGAGCAGAGAGAGAGACAAAGAGGGAGGAGGGAGAATGGGAGGGCTGGTTCTTGGATCCAGTCTCACTATCTCAGACATAATTTGATGTTGGGGCAGAGGCCACACCAACAGGGCTGGTCTACTGTTTGCCTGTGAGTGACCCTGTTCATCTCCAGGGATGCCCCCGCATCTCCAGTCCCCCATGTGGAGCTGGAGTCTGGCTGAGCTTGGCCCTGGTTAATGGGCTGTACTTGGCTGAGCTTGGGCCTGAGCCTGGACTGGGGCCTGGGCCTTCTGGCACTGAGCCTGTTTCGGCATCCCCACATACTGTACTGTACTGTTCTGTACTGTACTGTACTGTCTGTACTGTTCTGTACTGTCTGTACTGTCTGTACTGTCTCACTATTTGTCTCACTAGGTTTTGCTTTCTTTCCTTCTTTCTTTCTTTCCTTTCTTCTTTCGTTCTTTTGTTATTTTTTCATCAGTCCATTGTTTTGTCCCTGTTTCATTTTGAACATATCCTACTCATTCTCTCTCTCTCTCCCTATCTCTCTCTCTCTCTCTCTCTCTCTCTCTCTGTCTGAGTAGAGGTATATACTCTGTGGGGTCTGCTTCTGCCTCCTCTCTCCTCCTCTCTCCTCCTCTCTCCCTGCGGCGCTGCTCCCAGTATTTGGGTATATATTTATGACCTGGCGAGAGCCCCTGGGGAACGGAAAGGCAGACAAGCGTGCCCTCTCTCCCGGCCCTTTGGAGCTGGCCTGCTATAAATACCTCAGGGTGGCACGCCGGTCCCACCGCCAGTGGCATGGGAACCTCTCTCCCTCCTCCGGCCCATCGCTAGGGCCACCGGGGTCCAGTCTGGGCATCCATGGGAGGGGGCAGAGCAGGACAGGGTGGGGTAGAGTGGAAGGTCTTCCTCTTCTTAGATGTGTTGCTGTTTGTCGTGTCTCTCTGTCTTTCATCCATGGCCGCCTCAGTTCTGTGGTTCGTCTCTCTGTTCAAAAGACTTCATGTATTCTGCATTGAAGCTGTTATGCTTTATGAAGATTGTATGAATATGTGCTTTTCAAAGTGTTAAAAAAAGACATCCCCTTTTCTTCACTTCGGTGAGGTGTTTGTTTTGTTACCCCAAAAAAATAGATTTAGACTTTTCAAAGGTTTGTTCTTCACAGTGCTGTCTCCTAGTGTTGGTGCGAGACAGGTTTGGCTCATATTTTCAGTTTGAGGTAATAGTTTTAAACTGACAGACTAAACATCTCTCTCCTTGGCTGTTCCACTTCTGCAGAGTAAATAGTTTTACTCTCACACACATACAAACACACGTTTAAACACACATACACATACAAACACACGTTTAAACACACACACACACACATACACACACACGTATAAACGCACACATACACACACACGTATAAACACACACACACAAACACACGTATAAACACACACACACACACATACAAACACACGTATAAACACACACACACAAACACACGTATAAACACACACACACACACATACAAACACACGTATAAACACACATACACATACAAACACACGTTTAAACACACACACACACACATACAAACACACGTTTAAACACACGTACACATACAAACACACGTTTAAACACACACACACACACATACAAACACACGTATAAACACACACATACACACACACGTATAAACACACACACACACACATACAAACACACGTATAAACACACACACACATACCACTGGTAACTGGCTTGTCTAATGATGATTTCGGTTTGTAGGGGTATAGAGAGCTTGTGGTGTTGACAGTTTAAGGGCCTCTTAGAGGGTTTCGTACGTTTTCTCTTTCTCTCGCTCTCTTTCTTTCTGCAATCGACATCTTGTGTTAGCTATCATCGTTGTCTGAGGAAAACCTTGTAACAAACTTTTAGTAAATGTTCCTTTTTTAACATTTACAGTTTTTTACAATCGTTATGACAGTTTTTTCAATACATTTAACAATTTTCCTAAACACCTAAAACACACAATTGGCAAAACGGTTAATTTCATGCTCAAAATCACACATTGTAAACTAAACTCCAAAACTACTTTTCAAAATACAATAATTCACTAACACAATACACTATGTCTAACAAAACACTGCAAACATGTTTCAAAATCAACTAATTATGCAAAACACTAACACATGTTCTCTTCCAACAGGAACATTTAGTCAATCATAACACAATGACAAAAATAACACTAACATCATCTGAAATTACAGAAACTGCATTATGTTATGTGTCAGGTCGGCCCTTATACAATAGACAGTATATTGTATTGATCATAGATTGTGTTTTGCACTGTAGTTTCTTTTGAAGCCTCTCTACATTTTTGTTTTGTTGGGTTTAGTAAATGTATGCATTTTGTTTCTTTTGCTGCAGAAATTTTATAAAAAAATGAATGACCATCTCAGCGTAGCTTTATAGAATGCACAGTTTATGAAAAAAAAAAAAGACAGAGACAGAATTGCTGCAGTAAAGACTTTCTTTGAAAACAGGACATTACTGCAAGATATACAAACAGAAAAAGCACCGGAATAATAATAATAATAATAAAAAAAGTAATCTTCTAATCTGCTCGGTCTTCTGCATTTGGCCACATGTTCTCGTCCACATCACACCTGATATCTTCTCTGGCAAGGCATCTTGGGAAGAATCTTTTGGCATGCCTTATCCACCCCTGGCAGTGTTCAGCTGTGATGTCTTGGCATGCAGCATCCATTGCATCCAGGAGGGACATTTGGTCATGTGGACGATGGTCAAAAACCTTCCATCTCCAGGCTGAGAGAAACTCCTCAATGGGGTTGAGGAAAGGGGAGTAAGGAGCAAGGAAATGGGACATCATCCTTGGATGGGCATCAAACCAGGCTGTGACTGCACGGGAATGGTGGAATGCCACATTGTCCCATGTGATCACATATATTGACAAGTGGTCTCCCACCTGTCCCCTTTCTACCTCTGGCACCAGTCTTTCGTGCAGGTCTTCTAAAAACAGGAGAAGGCGGTCGGTGTTGTAGGGGCCAATCTCACATTTATGCAGGAGTGCACCGTTGTTGGAGATTGCGGCTCACATGGTGATGTTAGCTCCTCTCTGGCCCGGCACGGTGACTGTGGCCCTTTTGCCAATTATGTTTCTCCCACGGCGACGCCTTTTCGCCAAGTTGAAGCCAGCCTCGTCAACATAGATCATTTCATGTGGGACTTGATTGGCCTCCAACTCCATGACTCTCTGAAAGTAATTACACAGTGTATGTAAATACTGTGCTGTATATCTACTGTATGTCCTAATGTTCTCCAGGTTTATAGAGTAGTTTACTGCAAAACACACAATGTATAGTACAGTAATGACTGTATTGCATAACCTTACCTGGACATATTGGTGACGGAGTTCTTTGATGCGCTCACTGTTCCTTTCAAATGGAACTTTGTATAGTTGCTTCATTCGGACTCTGTGTTTAGCTAGAGTCCGAGAAATGGATGTTATGCTGATTGCTGCAATGTTCCCAAAGACAAGGTTGTCCTCTACAACTCTGGACTGAGTGTCCTTCAGTTTTATTTCATTGTCAGCAATCACCATGTTGACAATAGCAAGTTCCTGTTCTTCATTTAGGAGCTTTCCTCTGCCCCCTGAGGGAGGTAGACGTTGAATCCTTAGAGGGACAAAATACAGTTATATATATTAGAGACTGGAGGCATACAGTCACTCTACTACGTAAATGGTCAAATTACAGTATTATCACTTTGCTAGGAGAAGCAATATCCTACCTGTTGGTTTCTCTGAAAATACGGACAATGGATGCGACTGTGTCCCGGCTGATATTTGGCTGTACTCGTTCACCAGCCTCTCTGTATGATAGCCCGTGGTTTATGACATGGCCAATGATAGTAGCTCTTATTTGATCAGTTACCCTAGCTCTGGTCCTTCTTTGAGCGCCACCACGCATTCAAACTCCTCTCCCTCTTGCCCTTGCCCCACTCCTCTCCCTCTACCTTGCCCCACTCCTCTCCCTCTCCCTTGCCCCACTCCTCTCCCTCTCCCTTGCCCCACTCCTCTCCCTCTACCTTGCCCCACTCCTCTCCCTCTACCTTGCCCCACTCCTCTCCCTCTACCTTGCCCCACTCCTCTCCCTCTCCCTTGCCCCACTCCTCTCCCTCTACCTTGCCCCACTCCTCTCCCTCTCCCTTGCCCCACTCCTCTCCCTCTCCCTTGCCCCACTCCTCTCCCTCTCCCTTGCCCCACTCCTCTCCCTTGCCCCACTCCTCTCCCTCTACCTTGCCCCACTCCTCTCCCTCTCCCTTGCCCCACTCCTCTCCCTCTCCCTTGCCCCACTCCTCTCCCTCTCCCTTGCCCCACTCCTCTCCCTCTACCTTGCCCCACTCCTCTCCCTCTACCTTGCCCCACTCCTCTACCTTGCCCCACTCCTCTCCCTCTCCCTTGCCCCACTCCTCTCCCTCTACCTTGCCCCACTCCTCTACCTTGCCCCACTCCTCTCCCTCTCCCTTGCCCCACTCCTCTCCCTTGCCCAACTCCTCTCCCTCTCCCTTGCCCCACTCCTCTCCCTTGCCCAACTCCTCTCCCTCTACCTTGCCCCACTCCTCTCCCTCTACCTTGCCCCACTCCTCTCCCTTGCCCCACTCCTCTCCCTTGCCCAACTCCTCTCCCTTGCCCTTGCCCCAATCCTCTCTCTTGCCCTTGCCCCACTCCTCTCCCTTGTCCTGGTACTCGTCTTCATCTCCCTCGTGCAGGCATTTTCTTTCTTTCTTTCTTTCTTTCTTTCTTTATTTCTTTCTTTGTGTTGCTCTATATTGTTCCTTTTCCACACAGGATCAGCCCAAAGAGACCTCTTTTATACTGTAACATATGGTCATGCGATTGAAAGAACCTCAACACCTGAGTGTGCTTTCTAGATGGGAATCAGCTGTGATGTATATATTTGCAAAACTTCAATAAGCTGTTTCTCATTAGCAATGGAATAAAATACAGGGAATATATTTTTGTTTCAATTCACAATATGACCAGCTGTTCACTTTGACTTTAGCCTATATAAGTTATGTTTAGAACATGATGTTATCTGTTCTGACATACAGTGTGAAAGCATTTGTAAATTTGGCTGTAAAATTACATTGTTTTGGTATTGGTTGAGCTTGTGTGTAAAAGAAGTTCAAGCATTTTAAATTTGTGTTAACTGTATGCATTTTGTGTCAAAGCAACAAGAAATGTGGTAATTGTATAGCCTACAAAGACTGATGTTGTGCTAACCGTGTTAAGAGTTTAGGAAACTTGTTAAATGTATTGAAAAAACTGTCATAACGATTGTAAAAAACTGTATTGAAAGCAGTAGATTCCCTCAATGTACTCTGAAAATGTAACTCTAAGATTAAGATAATGTATTTATAACAGCTCCTAAAGTTTCATAATTTAATGTTCATTAATGACATAATTTTTTCAATTTCCTGAAAAGTGTATGTTTTGGAGATAAGAGGTTTTCATCAGACAGCGACGCTATACTACCTCTACATCTGCTCTATTTGTATCAGCTGTGACAACGCTTGACACCAACAACATTATGAGTGCCCACTCCTGTTCAAACAGGATCAATAACAATTACAATATATATTTTTTGGTTCATAATACAATACCTAATATTTTGTATAGCGGTAGGAGAATCCAGGTCTTAAAAAGGCAAAACGTTTTTGTTAGACATATCCACCAACACATGTTCTCTCTTTCAATGCACTTTCCCCTGAATATATAGATTTTATGTCTCTCTACTCCTCCTCTTTCTTCCTCACACCTTTTGGCTTTCTTTCTCCTGTCTTTTCTTTTCTCTCCCTCTCTTCCTTCCTCTCTCCTTCTCTCTCCCTCTCTTCCTTCCTCTCTCCTTCTCTCTCTCCATCTCTTCCTTCCTCTCTTCCTTCCTCTCTCCCTCTCTTCCTTCCTCTCTCCCTCTCTTCCTTCCTCTCTCCCTCTCTCTCCCTCTCTTCCTTCCTCTCTCCTTCTCTCTCCCTCTCTTCCTTCCTCTCTCCTTCTCTCTCCCTCTCTTCCTTCCTCTCTTCCTTCCTCTCTTCCTTCCTCTCTCCCTCTCTCCCTCTCTTCCTTTCTCTCTCCTTCTCTCTCCATCTCTTCCTTCCTCTCTCCTTCTCTCTCCATCTCTTCCTTCCTCTCTCCTTCTCTCTCCATCTCTTCCTTCCTCTCTCCTTCTCTCTTCATCTCTTCCTTCCTCTCTCCTTCTCTTTCACTCTCTTCCTTCCTCTCTCCTTCTCTCTCCCTCTCTTCCTTCCTCTCTTCCTTCCTCTCTCCTTCTGTCTCCCTCTCTTCCTTCCTCTCTCCTTCTGTCTCCCTCTCTTCCTTCCTCTCTCCCTCTCTTCCTTCCTCTCTCCTTCTCTCTCCATCTCTTCCTTCCTCTCTCCTTCTCTCTCCATCTCTTCCTTCCTCTCTCCTTCTCTCTAAATCTCTTCCTTCCTCTCTCCTTCTCTCTCCATCTCTTCCTTCCTCTCTCCTTCTCTCTCCTTCTCTTACTAGGCACACTTGTTATTTCTTCTTACAAGGTCCCATAATTAAGTTTGACATAAAGCACAGGGATTAAATATGCAGTTTGGGAGGGAGAAGGGAGCTCTGTTACAATATCAAGGCCAGCTGTAAAATGGAACCAGATTGGAACCACTTGGAGCTGGAAAGTTTGGGAAACGTGCCTAGACTAGAGCTGTGTTTTCAAACAACAACTGAGTCTCACTGAAGCCTGGGAGCAGCCAAAAGACAACTAACTCCCCTGCCAACAGACTACTATTAACTCACCAGCCAAAACAATACTAACTCACTGGCTAAAAGACTACCAAGTACCCAGCCAAAAGATTATTAGCTCTCTGGCCAAAAGACCACCCGTCCCCTGCCAAAAAGAATCCTAACTTCCTGACCAAAAGATGACTAACTCCCCAGCCAAAATACTACTGCCTTTCCATGCAAAGACTACTACTTCCAACCAAATACTGCTATCTTTTCAGCCAAAATACTATCAACAACCCACTCAAAGTAATATTACAGAGCCAAAGTACTATATTCTCCCAAGTGAAAAACCTCACCACAGCCAATGCCTCGTTGTGAAAGAAAGGATATTAAGAGCAGTGGCAAGCCGTGTGTTTCTGGCCTCTCTAAAGGAGAATAGAGGAGGGAAAGCCATTTCACAAAAAAGGGGTTCATGTGTCTGAATAGATAAGAGCATAGAAATATTGTTTCAAACTGCTGCAAAACTGTACTGCTTTCAGTGCAATTCTGCCAGGCCACTCCCACTTCTGCCTGCCCACTCCCACTTCTGCCTGCCCACTCCCACTTCTGCCTGCCCACTCCCATTTCTGCCTGCCCACTCCCACTTCTGCCTGCCCACTCCCACTTCTGCCTGCCCACTCCCACTTCTGCCTGCCCACTCCCACTTCTCGAATACAAGTGCAAACATTTCTCAGCCTGTGTAGAAATATACCTAAATAAGCTTATCTGGAGAAGTATCTTTTTGAATTTGATTAATACGTCTTTGATGATATGTTAATTTAATCCAAATCAAGGCAGCGCTGCATTTACTGAATTAATTACACCACAGTGTCATTTCCCAAAACAGCCTTCCTGAGAGTTAGAGGTTATTGAAGTGTAATTAATATAGTAAATATACAAATACAAACTTCAAAAAAGCTTCAGTGCACTGGGTCCTGCTCTTGGCTCCCCCCATCAAAAGCTTCAGTGCACTGGGTCCTGCTCTTGGCTCCCCCCATCAAAAGCTTCAGTGCACTGGGGCCTGCTCTTGGCTCCCCCCATCAAAAGCTTCAGTGCACTGGGGCCTGCTCTTGGCTCCCCCCATCAAAAGCTTCAGTGCACTGGGGCCTGCTCTTGGCTCCCCCCATCAAAAGCTTCAGTGCACTGGGGCCTGCTCTTGGCTCCCTCCATCAAAAGCTTCAGTGCACTGGGGCCTGCTCTTGGCTCCCCCCATCAAAAGCTTCAGTGCACTGGGGCCTGCTCTTGGCTCCCCCCATCAAACCCTCCCAACTCCCTCCAACCCCCTTAGGTCTTTGGAAAAGTACTCTGGCTGCATTTCCATGCATTTATTTGACCTTTCCTTCCAAATATCCCCTTTGTTTCCATAATGGAAGGAGGTATAGACAGTGTTACTGATCCAGGCCAAACCAACACACTTCATGTTATTGAGAATGCACCATCATGCCAGATCTCTCGTCCTGAAATAGAGAAGAATATCACAAAGTTGTGATTCTTCCATCCTCCTCAGGATGTGTATGGTGCAGACAGAGTGCAAGGGTGTCAGCGTGTGCAGCGCAGAGATAAATATTTCCATGCACTTGACCTCTATTGATTCCTGTGTACGATGTATACCCACTCCAGACACACTGAGATTAACCATCTAGCCACCAGTGGTCTTCTGAATGACAGATAACATCTGGGAAGACTGTTACTATCACAGGAAACAAGGTCCTTATCTAGCCCTCTCCGCCCCTCCCTCTCTCTCTCCCTCCATCCCCTCTTTCCTCTATAACACATCCCTTTCTTATTGATTTCCCATTAACCCCATCCGGACTGGCAGTGTCAGCCCACCCAGACACACAGACACCCTTGTGATTGATTAACTGATGTCAGTAAACGGTCACGTCACCCACAGCTCTACAATGTTCTAACTGATGTCAGTAAACCCCGGCTGGACGGTCACGTCAACCAGAGCAGACCCAGAGCTCTACAATGTGTTTCCTCTTTCTTCTACCTCCCATCCCTCTCTTCCTCGTCTTCTCCTCCTCCTCACTCCACTCATCATCTCTCTCCTTTCTCCTCTCCTCCTCCTATCAGTTCCCTGCTATAACACACGTAGCACAGTGCCTCTAAGTTTAGGTTGGATTATAATAACATCTCAAAGGGCTCAGTATTGTTTAGGTTGGATTATAATAACATGCGTCTGTCTGTGGTTGGTGGTGTGGGTGGTTGGTGGTGTGGGTGGTGGTGTGGGTGGGTGGTGGTGTGTGTGTGGGTGGTGGTGTGTGTGGGTGGTTGGTGGTGTGTGTGTGTGGTTGGTGGTGTGTGTGTGTGTGTGTGGGTGGTGGTGGTGGTGGTCTGTGGGTGGTGTTGTGGTGGTGTGTGTGTGTTGGTGGTGTGTGTGAGTGAGTGGTGGTGTGGGTGGTGTTGTGGGTGTGGCTGGTGGTAGATAGATAGATAGATAGATAGATAGATAGATAGATAGATAGATAGATAGATAGATAGATAGATAGATAGATAGATAGATAGATAGATAGATAGATAGATAGATAGATAGATAGATAGATAGATAGATAGATAGATAGATAGATAGATAGATAGATAGATAGATAGATAGATAGATAGATAGATAGATAGATAGATAGATAGATAGATAGATAGATAGATAGATAGATAGATACTTTATTGATCCCCCGGGGGGGAAATTTCATTGTCAAGCAGCTACAACAAAACACAGGGCAGGTGCAAAATGCCACAACGAAAGTACACAAAAGACAGATACACGGTACATGATACATAGAGCGGCAGTATGAAAAAGTATAGAAATACAAGATATATGGAGTGCAAAAAAATAAAAACTATAAAAAGACATAGCATAGTATGGGTGGTTGGCTGAATATGTACACTATACATTGGTGGATGTTGGATGGTTAACTATACTATACAGGTCGATGGCAGAGAAATACTTCAGTAGCTAAAAATGCGTATGATATGAGCGAGGGTAATAATAGTTTACTTAATAGACAGACTGGGTAAATGAACAGGTAAGTGAATATTTTGCCTGGTTAAATTAGCTGTACAGGTAAATATACAGTTATATTTACAGATAAGTGAATACTTGCATGTTTACACAAACTGTACAGGTAAATGACAGGAAGAGATACTTTAATAGCTAAATGTGTGTATGATATCATTTGGGGTAATAATAGTAATTCCCTTAAAATACAGTCCTTAGTGCGCAGGGTTTAATTACAGACAACTGCACGTATTGCACATTCGATATACTAAAAGCAATGAGAAAAGGTGCAATTGACAGGATACTAATATGCATTCCTGAGTGAATGCCTACGTAAGTTAGGTCCAAGAATTACTAGCAATATTGCACGTGATATGATATAACAACTGTACATGAGTATGTATATACAGACCTGTATGAATAAATAGGTCCTGAGTGAATGAGTGCTGACGGACCAGAGTTACTCACGGATGGATGCATAATTGTTAAACTAGGTCCTAGCACCCCAACAGTTCCAGATCTATGTTGCCGAAGGCACGGCACCCCAGTGAGGCATTATATAGTCTAATAGCCGCCGGCAGGAAGGACCTCCTGTAGTGCTCTCTGGCACACCGTGGTGGGATCAGTCTGTGACTGAAAGTGCTCCTCTGCGTCATAACCATAGCGTGCAGAGCGTGGGTGACGTTGTCCATGATGGCCAGCAGTTTGGCCAGGATCCGTCTCTCCGCCACCTCCTCTAGAGTGTCAAGGCTCATCCCCAGGACAGAGCTATCCTTCCTGATCAGCTTATTTTCCTCGAGAAGCATCACCGGCTTTGATGTTTGCTCCCCAGCACACCACTGCAAAAACTACCACAGACTGGTAGAAGGTATGCAGTAGTTTACTGCACACGTTGAAGGACCTCAGAAAGTAGAGTCGGCTCTGGCCCTTTTTGTACAGGACCCCGGTGTTACCAGCCCATTCCAGCCTGTTGTGGTGTGTGTGGTTGGTGTGTGTGTGGTTGGTGGTGTGTGTGGTTGGTGGTGTGTGTGTGGATAGTGGTGGTGTGTGTGGATGGTGGTGTGTGTGGGTGGGTGGTGGTGGTATGGGTGGTGGTGGTGTGTGTGTGTGGGTGGTGGTGTGGGTGTGTAGTGGTGTGTGCATGCGGGTCGTGGTGGTGGTGGTGGTGGTGGTGTGGGTGGTGGTGTGTGTGCGGTTGGTGGTGTGTGTGCGGGTGGTGGTGTGTTTTTTTATTTTTTATTTTGCCTTTATTTTACTAGGCAAGTCAGTTAAGAACAAATTCTTATTTACAATGACGGCCTAGGAACAGTGGGTTAACTGCCTTGTTCAGGGGCAGAACGACAGATTTATACCTTGTCAGCTCGGGGATTCGATCCGGCAACCTTTCAGTTACGGGCCCAACACTCTAACCACTAGGCTACCTGCCGCCCCAAACCGTGTGTGTGCGGTTGGTGGTGTGTGTGCGGTTGGTGGTGTGTGTGCGGTTGGTGGTGTGTGTGTGTGGGTGGTGGTGTGTGTGTGTGTGTGGGTGGTGGTGTGTGGTTGGTTGGTTGTGTGTGTGGGTGGTGGTGTGTGTGTGGGTGGTGGTGTGGGTGGTGTGTGTGTGTGTGTGTGTGTGTGTGTGTGTGTGTGTGTGTGTGTGTGTGTGTGTGTGTGTGTGTGTGGGTGGTGGTGTGTGTATGGTGGTGTGTGTGGGTGTGTGTGTGTGTGGGTGGTGGTGTGTGTATGGTGGTGTGTGTGTGTGTGTGTGTGTGTGTGTGTGTGTGTGTGTGTGTGTGTGTGTGCGTGGGTGGTGGTGTGTGTGCGGTTGGTCGTGTGTGTGCGGTTGGTGGTGTGTGTGCGGTTGGTGGTTTGTGTGTGTGGGTGGTGGTGTGTGTGTGTGTGGGTGGTGGTGTGGGTGGTGTGTGTGTGTGTGTGTGTGTGTGTGTGTGTGTGTGTGTGTGTGTGTGTGTGTGTGTGTGTGTGTGTGTGTGTGTGTGTGTGTGTGTGTGTGTGGGTGGTGGTGTGTGTGGGTGGTGGTGTGTGTATGGTGGTGTGTGTGGGTGTGTGTGTGTGGGTGGTGGTGTGTGTGTGGGTGGGTGGGTGGGTGGTGGTGTGTGTGTGTGTGTGTGTGTGTGTGTGTGTGTGTGTGTGTGTGTGTGTGTGTGGTGGTGGTGTGTGTATGGTGGTGTGTGTGGGTGTGTGTGGGTGGTGGTGTGTGTGTGTGGGTGGTGGTGTGTGTGTGGGTGGGTGGGTGGGTGGGTGGTGGTGTGTGTTTGTGTGAGAGTGATTCTAGCATATCTGTTTCAGTGTTAATGTCCACACTGAGTAGCTGCTTTGCATCAGTGAGAATTTGTGTTTGTGAAGATGTGTTTGTGAGTTGTTATCTATTTAAGCATGGCGTGCCTCCATCAGTCCTAGTCTCTGATGTACAAAGAGCCCAGAGGAAGGAGCTTCACAGCTGTTTGTAAACCATGGGAACAGGAAAGGTCAACACAGTAATGCAGTGCGTTTTTGTATCTCATTTTCATCTCTCTCTGTTCCACGGCGAGACGGGCCAGCAGCTCCCTTCCTCAGTAGTAGCCCTACTACTGCTTTTAAATTACTGTTCTTGCCTGGAGAATAATGGTTCAAGCATAACCCCATTGTATTCTTTGATAAACTATGGAAAATGCATGGTCTAAGCTGGGGAAGAGGCACGGTTTAAGGGCACAATTGCCTTGCAAATCTACCATGGCAAAGTTTTATTTGAGAAAGAGAGACCGGGAGGAAGAGAGTGAGAGGGAGAGGGTGCATCCTGTATGTGCGTGCGTGCGTGTTCGTGCGTGCGTGTGTGGACTGATGGTGCAGGGGGTCTGTGTTGGAGGGCCGTGTGTGTGTGTTATCTCTGTGTGCAGGGGGTCTGTGTTGGAGGGCCGTGTGTGTGTGTTATCTCTGGGTGCAGGGGGTCTGTGTTGGAGGGCCGTGTGTGTGTGTTATCTCTGTGTGCAGGGGGTCTGTGTTGGAGGGCCGTGTGTGTGTGTTATCTCTGTGTGCAGGGGGTCTGTGTTGGAGGGCCGTGTGTGTGTTATCTCTGGGTGCAGGGGGTCTGTGTTGGAGGGCCGTGTGTGTGTGTTATCTCTGTGTGCAGGGGGTCTGTGTTGGAGGGCCGTGTGTGTGTGTTATCTCTGGGTGCAGGGGGTCTGTGTTGGAGGGCCGTGTGTGTGTGTTATCTCTGGGTGCAGGGGGTCTGTGTTGGAGGGCCGTGTGTGTGTGTTATCTCTGGGTGCAGGGGGTCTGTGTTGGAGGGCCGTGTGTGTGTGTTATCTCTGGGTGCAGGGGGTCTGTGTTGGAGGGCCGTGTGTGTGTGTTATCTCTGGGTGCAGGGGGTCTGTGTTGGAGGGCCGTGTGTGTGTTATCTCTGGGTGCAGGGGGTCTGTGTTGGAGGGCCGTGTGTGTGTGTTATCTCTGGGTGCAGGGGGTCTGTGTTGGAGGGCCGTGTGTGTGTGTTATCTCTGGGTGCAGGGGGTCTGTGTTGGAGGGCCGTGTGTGTGTTATCTCTGGGTGCAGGGGGTCTGTGTTGGAGGGCCGTGTGTGTGTTATCTCTGGGTGCAGGGGGTCTGTGTTGGAGGGCCGTGTGTGTGTGTTATTTCTGGGTGCAGGGGGTCTGTGTTGGAGGGCCGTGTGTGTGTGTTATCTCTGGGTGCAGGGGGTCTGTGTTGGAGGGCCGTGTGTGTGTTATCTCTGGGTGCAGGGGGCTTTGTTTGCAGGGCAGAGACGTATAGATTTCCTCTCTGTGTCAGCTCCTTTATTTGGAGCTCAGTTCAGAGGGGACAATAGCAAACTAATTCAGCACTGATTCAGGATTAATATTCAAGCCTCCAAATATTAATTCCAGACAAAAGGAGGAAATGCAGAATGTGTCAAAACACCCAAACAAATAAAGAAAACCAAAAAATCCCAAGAACCCCTGACCAAATGAACATTTCAGTGCTCTTTTCTGTGACTACATTATTTTCAACAGTGTTGTACAAACTCGTCTCATCATTCTATATGATTCCTGTATTAATTTTCATAATGATTTCTTTATCAAGGGGTTGAGAGTGGGGGTATAGCTGAAGATAGCCGTATGTTTTTGGCTATTCGCCTCACTAAGCCGAGGATTTAAGATCTGGATTTAAATATTTAGATTAGAAAATAATGGAGGTTATTAAACGAAGTCCCACCAGTGCTCAGCTGTAACTTACAGGGAAGTGGTGAACACTCACTGCCTCCCCACATGAAAGGGTCCTGGAGATGTTGGGCAGTTATCTGACGCATGTATGGCTGTGGTGCTGCAGGACAGGACCACTGACAGGAGAGAGTTTTGACTCATTCCATCGTCAGAGGAGCGGTTGCTGTCCATGTCTGACTGTGGCTTCCTGTCCTACATTAGGATCGGTCAGAGACCTGGGCCAATATTCTGATCCCAGATCCCAGAGACGCCCTGCTAACTGACCCCAGACCTGCCATGCCCCAGAGCTGACCTCTCACAGACCAGTGTGGAGGTGTAGAGCTGGCAGGCCCCTCAGTCATGGAGACTTTTCTATACACTGTGATATGTCAGGGTGGGCCTACAAAGCCTGGCATGGACAGTGTTGTTCTGTGACAGATAAAGGGTTTGATATGCAGTGATAGCTTGATAGGGAGCATGTAATATAGCCACTCACCTGTTTAGTGTAATGGGCCAGTGCTGTAGTGAAGGGATGGAGGAGCTGGATACTGTTGGCCCTGATACGCAGGGCCTGACATACTGGGTGGCTCATGGCTTCATTCAATGCATATCACATTTGTCAACCTGCTTTCACAAACTGCCTATTCAGGACCTCTGGCCTATTCCCCTACACACACACACACACACACACACACACACACACACACACAGTAGGGGGTAGGGGCCTCTTGTGTGTTGCCCTGAAAGTCCATTGTGGTGTTCAAAGCGGTCTCACAGAGACTCTGTCCATTGATAAGGTCTAATGTGATCATGGGCCAGTAAACTTCATCTTTTATACATGGCAACAGAATATGAAAGGTCAGTTAATCTGAGGACAACAGGCGTGTGGCCCCCTGTTTCATGAACAAGGAGTAATCTAGCAGTACATTCTAAAGAAGAACCCTGTAATCTTCTCCTCTAACTACCAATCAGCAGATATTATTATGTACTCCAGAATGATTTCTCTTTTCATATCGACACCAATCATATCAAGGTATCAGCTTAACTATGGTTTATTATGACCAGTGATTAATCATACAACACTGCCTTATCCATCTCCTACCGCTGTGTTCCATTCACACCCAGTAGGACAGTATTATAATCCTTATCCTAATCAACCCCCCCTCCTCCTCCTACATAACAGTATTGGTATTAACATCATTATGAATGTGTAGGGGGTTATGGCTGTTGTCACGACTGGGTGTGTAAATAGATCAAGACGCAGTGCAGCAGTAGTTCGACATAATTATTTAATAAATACATGTACTTTATGACGAACTACAACAAAACATGGACGACGTATAACAAAGACTCACTCTCACTCTCACACTCACACTCTCACTCTCACTCTCACACTCACACTCACACTTACACTTCTCCTCCTAGTCTGACATACAGACAATAAACCACACCAAGGTGTGGGACATGACAACTAATATAGGATCCCCAATCAGAGACAACGCAGAGCAGCTGCCTCTAATTGAGGACCCAACACAACACCACACAGAACTAGATAAACTAGATCTGTCAGGCTCTGACCATGAGCAGCAAAGGGCTTCTCTATGGCCAGAGCCTGACAGCTTTAAACAACAGGCATTGACTCTTCATTGAGCTCTGCTCATAGTCACCTTTTAGAAACGTTTCATTCCCTGCTATAATATTGCTTTGAAATATTGGAGAAGTCTAGCGATCCCAGTAGAGCTGCTGCAGTCATTGAGTCTGTTGATAGAGCTATGAAAGAGAGAGCTGAGCTCCTGCAGACATTGAGTCTGTTGATAGAGCTATGAAAGAGAGAGCTGAGCTCCTGCAGTCATTGAGTCTGTTGATAGAGCTATGAAAGAGAGAGCTGAGCTCCTGCAGACATTGAGTCTGTTGATAGAGCTATGAAAGAGAGAGCTGAGCTCCTGCAGACATTGAGTCTGTTGATAGAGCTATGAAAGAGAGAGCTGAGCTCCTGCAGACATTGAGTCTGTTGATAGAGCTATGAAATAGAGAGCTGAGCTCCTGCAGTCTGGCTCTAACTCTGTCATTCTGTCTTCATTTGGCTTGTGTTGTTCTCTTCTTGATCTGTTTTCATTTGTTCCAGTTGACGTAGGAGAAAAGACAAGAGATAGTGTCCACATTTATGAGCGCAGTCTAAACAAATTGAGGACACATTACTAGCGCCACAAAATCTGAGGCGGAAGCTTTGTTTATTAATGCAGGTCACAAAGGTTATTCAATAAAAACTAAGATTGGCTTATTTGTTATTAGAAATCCTTTGTTCTAATGTCAAAGTGTGTCATATGTAGACAGATGGTGAAATATTTATTCCTTGACTGCAGATCATATTAGAGTGTTATTGTTTGCTTCGTTTTGTATTCTATTCCTAATTTGCCAGTTTTCTGTGGATGTCTAACAAATACACACCAACTTTAAGAAAGGTAGACCCTATCCTGTAGTCTTAATTAGAAGGAAATTGTAAACAGACGCATGGCTTTCAAAAACAATTTTTAGGGGATTATCCATACTTTCTGACGGGTGTTTGAAGTTTGAAGGGATTCTGAATCAGCACTGTTGCACTGCGGCTCTTATAGGGCACTGTTGTCTTCAATTATTTTCCCTTATATTCTCTTCTGTATGAAGCTGGGGATCATTTATTATTTAAAGATTCAATCGTCGCTGTTTATCAGGGAGTTTTTAAACCTGGTTTTCTTTTTGCCATAGTTTTTTTCATTAAAAGGAACAAAGCGTAATAAAGCATGGCTTCAAACGGCTGCACGTCTCTCCAGTGCTGCGGCTCGGCTGCACGTCTCTCCAGTGCTGCGGCTCGGCTGCACGTCTCTCCAGTGCTGCGGCTCGGCTGCACGTCTCTCCAGTGCTGCGGCTCGGCTGCACGTCTCTCCAGTGCTGCGGCTCGGCTGCACGTCTCTCCAGTGCTGCGGCTCGGCTGCACGTCTCTCCAGTGCTGCGGCTCGGCTGCACGTCTCTCCAGTGCTGCGGCTCGGCCAAGCACCAACCACCAGCCGCCAGACGAGATCTGACCAGTGTCACTGATGCTTTGGTAATGTACATACAGTACAGGGTAGTGTACAAACACAACCCACTACACTAACTACAACACACACACACATCTCACCAAACACATGCTCGTGCACACACACACACATGCATGTTCCCCACCATATGTCATGGGAAACCACAGAGTGACAGCTACTTGATTTAGCAAATTAATTAACCCTATGGGACCCAGTGAGTAACTAATACTGATTTGTTCAAATATTGATCCGTGCCATGTCCCTTTAACTTGACTGGCTGGGGAGTGAGGGACATCAATGCAAACAGAAGTGGAAATGTGAAAACATGTCTAGTTTTTACACACAAGAGTGTCTGTGCTCCCCAGTGAGGTGGCTGTCTGTGTCTGACTGGTAGAGTTACACAAGAGGGGATGGGTTCCCACTGAGGGACTGAAGTAGCATAGATATCTGGACATCAAGTGATGATGTTCTCCATAGTAGTAAATGGTCTGTTCATTGATGTCATGAATCTATACATATTTAATTTCCATGATTGTTACACTGATCCTCCAGCTTGAGAATGTCTGAAAGCCCATCGCTTTTCTCCGTTCAAAACCCTTCACTGCACTCTCTTACACTCCCTATCAGCAGAACAAGTGGCCTTCCTCAGCGCTCCATCTCCTAACCATCTCATGGTCACTCTATGTCCAAAATCTCCACCTTGACTCCATTACTTCCCATACTTAATTCCCCACTGAAGCCTTTACCCCAGAGACCCTGGTATTGGTGGATTAGAGTCCCGCCTTAACGGAAGTAGACGAACAGCGATCAATACCAGCTGCAAGGAGGGGGTCGGTTGAACCCCTAAACCACCACTCCGGTTCAACCTGTCAATTCCTGTCTGATAAATACGTCTGATTGACCTCTGGTGACCCTGGGCAGATAAGGTCAGTCTGGCCAGAGTGGCCTTGGAGCTCTGGGGCAGAGGGTTCAGGGTCTGGTCAGTGGCCCCTCCCATAATGAAGTAGTCACTATTGCCTTTCTGTCACTCAGCAGTTACAGGGAGAGATATGGAGCTATAGACAGGTGCTGAATGCAGAGCAAGGCAATGACACGGATTCCAGAGAATTGCATTGAGCAGGCAGGGGACCTGTGAAGTGACATGTCAACTACTCTCATATGGACTGGTAATGACTGGGAGAAAGATGGATAGAGAGGGACTGGTCAAGTTCATAGGCATAGGCTACACATACAGACACATTCAGACACATAGGCTACACATACAGACACATTCAGACACATAGGCTACACATACAGACACATTCAGACACATAGGCTACACATACAGACACATTCAGACACATAGGCTACACATACAGACACATTCAGACACATAGGCTACACATACAGACACATTCAGACACATAGGCTACACCTACAGACACATTCAGACACATAGGCTACACCTACAGACACATTCAGACACATAGGCTACACCTACAGACACATAGGCTACACATACAGACACATTCAGACACATAGGCTACACATACAGACACATTCAGACACATAGGCTACACATACAGACACATTCAGACACATAGGCTACACATACAGACACATAGGCTACACATACAGACACATTCAGACACATAGGCTACACATACAGACACATTCAGACACATATGCTACACATACAGACACATTCAGACACATAGGCTACACCTACAGACACATTCAGACACATAGGCTACACCTACAGACACATTCAGACACATAGGCTACACATACAGACACATTCAGACACATAGGCTACACATACAGACACATTCAGACACATAGGCTACACATACAGACACATTCAGACACATAGGCTACACATACAGACACATTCAGACACATAGGCTACACATACAGACACATTCAGACACATAGGCTACACATACAGACACATTCAGACACATAGGCTACACCTACAGACACATTCAGACACATAGGCTACACCTACAGACACATTCAGACACATAGGCTACACCTACAGACACATAGGCTACACATACAGACACATTCAGACACATAGGCTACACATACAGACACATTCAGACACATAGGCTACACATACAGACACATTCAGACACATAGGCTACACATACAGACACATTCAGACACATAGGCTACACATACAGACACATAGGCTACACATACAGACACATTCAGACACATAGGCTACACATACAGACACATTCAGACACATAGGCTACACATACAGACACATTCAGACACATAGGCTACACATACAGACACATAGGCTACACATACAGACACATTCAGACACATAGGCTACACCTACAGACACATTCAGACACATAGGCTACACCTACAGACACATTCAGACACATAGGCTACACCTACAGACACATTCAGACACATAGGCTACACATACAGACACATTCAGACACATAGGCTACACATACAGACACATTCAGACACATAGGCTACACATACAGACACATTCAGACACATAGGCTACACATACAGACACATAGGCTACACATACAGACACATTCAGACACATAGGCTACACATACAGACACATAGGCTACACATACAGACACATTCAGACACATAGGCTACACCTACAGACACATTCAGACACATAGGCTACACATACAGACACATTCAGACACATAGGCTACACATACAGACACATTCAGACACATAGGCTACACATACAGACACATTCAGACACATAGGCTACACATACAGACACATTCAGACACATAGGCTACACATACAGACACATTCAGACACATAGGCTACACATACAGACACATTCAGACACATAGGCTACACCTACAGACACATTCAGACACATAGGCTACACCTACAGACACATTCAGACACATAGGCTACACCTACAGACACATAGGCTACACATACAGACACATTCAGACACATAGGCTACACATACAGACACATTCAGACACATAGGCTACACATACAGACACATTCAGACACATAGGCTACACATACAGACACATTCAGACACATAGGCTACACATACAGACACATAGGCTACACATACAGACACATTCAGACACATAGGCTACACATACAGACACATTCAGACACATAGGCTACACATACAGACACATTCAGACACATAGGCTACACATACAGACACATAGGCTACACATACAGACACATTCAGACACATAGGCTACACATACAGACACATAGGCTACACATACAGACACATTCAGACACATAGGCTACACCTACAGACACATTCAGACACATAGGCTACACCTACAGACACATTCAGACACATAGGCTACACCTACAGACACATTCAGACACATAGGCTACACATACAGACACATTCAGACACATAGGCTACACATACAGACACATTCAGACACATAGGCTACACATACAGACACATTCAGACACATAGGCTACACATACAGACACATAGGCTACACATACAGACACATTCAGACACATAGGCTACACATACAGACACATAGGCTACACATACAGACACATTCAGACACATAGGCTACACATACAGACACATAGGCTACACATACAGACACATTCAGACACATAGGCTACACATACAGACACATAGGCTACACATACAGACACATTCAGACACATAGGCTACACATACAGACACATAGGCTACACATACAGACACATTCAGACACATAGGCTACACATACAGACACATAGGCTACACATACAGACACATTCAGACACATAGGCTACACATACAGACACATAGGCTACACATACAGACACATTCAGACACATAGGCTACACATACAGACACATTCAGACACATATGCTACACATACAGACACATTCAGACACATAGGCTACACATACAGACACATTCAGACACATAGGCTACACATACAGACACATAGGCTACACATACAGACACATTCAGACACATAGGCTACACATACAGACACATTCAGACACATATGCTACACATACAGACACATTCAGACACATAGGCTACACCTACAGACACATTCAGACACATAGGCTACACCTACAGACACATTCAGACACATAGGCTACACATACAGACACATTCAGACACATAGGCTACACATACAGACACATTCAGACACATAGGCTACACATACAGACACATTCAGACACATAGGCTACACATACAGACACATAGGCTACACATACAGACACATTCAGACACATAGGCTACACATACAGACACATAGGCTACACATACAGACACATTCAGACACATAGGCTACACATACAGACACATAGGCTACACATACAGACACATTCAGACACATAGGCTACACATACAGACACATAGGCTACACATACAGACACATTCAGACACATAGGCTACACATACAGACACATAGGCTACACATACAGACACATTCAGACACATAGGCTACACATACAGACACATAGGCTACACATACAGACACATTCAGACACATAGGCTACACATACAGACACATAGGCTACACATACAGACACATTCAGACACATAGGCTACACATACAGACACATTCAGACACATATGCTACACATACAGACACATTCAGACACATAGGCTACACATACAGACACATAGGCTACACATACAGACACATTCAGACACATAGGCTACACATACAGACACATAGGCTACACATACAGACACATTCAGACACATATGCTACACATAGGCTACACATACAGACACATTCAGACACAGGCAAATTGGGTACTTGCAGAGTGTTTTTAACTTTTAAATGGCAAAATCTACTGATTTATTTGATACACAGATGAATATATGTAGTATAAAGAAGTACATAACAAGTCATGACTCCTCTAACAAACTGTCTATTATATATATTCTACTTCAGTCTTTTGAGTCCAGTTATTTAATTCATAGTTCTCTTCAAAACTCGGTCATCCATTTTGTTTCCTCAAACTGAACACTAATGAAGTGCTCAACAAGTTAGTCACACCAATATTACTTGTTTTGGGCAGAGGATACTGTTAAATATAACTACCTGGCTGATGTTCCCAGTCACTGGGCCACCCAGGCCTTGTAGACGTCATAGTGCTGCTCCCTCCCACGGCCCGTGTCTTCACTGAGCAGGTCATGTCAGGGGCTGGGGAATCCCCCCAGTCAGCCCAGCCAGTCAGCCCAGCCAGTCAGCCCAGCCAGTCAGCCCAGCTCAGCTGCCACCATCTGAGACCCTCCACATTCCTCTGTCCACTAACTATTTAGTTATCAGTGATTTGGTTAAGTGAAATTGACTTTTATCTGCAGAGTGCTGTGGGGCTGCCACCGGCGATACACATTCCCCCTTCCCCAGCCCATGTCTTGTCTAAGCCTGGTGTCTCATCCAGCACATTGCTATTGCCAGGCCTGATCAATAGCCAGGTCAGGGATGGCCCGCGGCCCTGCTGTGCTCCAGGGTGGGACGTATTGATCCCTCACACACTCCCACAGGTCGCCCTGCCTCACACCGTGGAGTCATGGCCAGAGAGAGATAGAGGGAGAGAGGGAGAGAGGGAGAGAGGGAGAGAGGGAGGGAGAGGGAGAGGGAGGGAGAGGGAGGGAGGGAGGGAGAGGGAGGGAGAGAGAGGGAGAGGGAGGGAGAGAGGGAGGGAGAGAGAGAGAGAGAGAGAGAGAGAGAGAGAGAGAGAGAGAGAGAGAGAGAGAGAGAGAGAGAGAGAGAGAGAGAGAGAGAGAGAGAGAGAGAGAGAGAGAGAGAGAGAGAGAGAGAGAGGGCCTGCAAGATGAATTCACATGGCCACTGTGTGTGTGTTTGCAATGAGTCATGCTCACACATGCGTGCACTTACCCTCTTTACATGTAGCTTACATACGTTACTGTATTATAACTTAAAATACAAACACTACAATACATTACTGTATTATAACTTAAAATACAAACACTACAATACATTACTGTATTATAACTTAAAATACAAACACTACAATACATTACTGTATTATAACTTAAAATACAAACACTACAATACATTACTGTATTATAACTTAAAGTACAAACACTACAATACATTACTGTATTATAACTTAAAATCCAAACACTACAATACATTACTGTATTATAACTTTGGCCTCAACTATTTGAGTTCATTTTTCTCATGGTGCTTTTTATTCTTCTTCTTCTGTTTCCAGGTGGCACTGTCACCCTGAAAGGTAGTCTGTCTCACTGTCATCCTGAAAGGTAGTCTGTCTCACTGTCATCCTGAAAGGTAGTCTGTCTCACTGTCATCCTGAAACGTAGTCTGTCTCACTGTCATCCTGAAAGGTAGTCTGTATCACTGTCATCCTGAAAGGCAGTCTGTCTCACTGTCATCCTGAAAGGTAGTCTGTATCACTGTCATCCTGAAAGGCAGTCTGTGTCACTGTCATCCTGAAAGGAAGTCTGTGTCACTGTCATCCTGAAAGGCAGTCTGTATCACTGTCATCCTGAAAGGCAGTCTGTATCTCTTGTGACCCGGGAATCTCGTACTCCTGACCCAATAGCTTTGAAAAACTCTGGAAATAGCACATCACCAAACGTATCAAGGTGCCCAGGCACCAGATCATATAGCTTAATATTATAGCTTTATTATTTTTGAATATACCAAGAAAGAGTACAAAGTCTGAACATTAGCAATAGCCTGTGGCCATCCGTCCACCAGCGCACCATCAACTAACCTGCTGTGACCGAGAGAGCGTGACCTTTCTGCCAGCCGGCTTCAAACAGACACTTGAAAAGCGGGATGCATTCAGAGAGGCTTCAGTGCAGTGGCGACTCCAACCAAACACCCCATCAGGTAAGGCTTTGAAGTCCCTCCTGCTCCCGCTGACCGGGCCCTAAGCCCTTTAACTCCTTCTGAGCTTTGAAGCTGGTCAGTCCCCCAGCCGCCTCCCAGCAGCCCCCCAGCCCGTGTCCCCCAGCCACCTCCCAGCAGCCCACCAGCCCGTGTCCCCCAGCCACCTCCCAGCAGCCCCCCAGCCCGTGTCCCCCAGCCGCCTCCCAGCAGCCCCCCAGCCTGTGTCCCCCAGCCGCCTCCCAGCAGCTCCCCAGCCCGTGTCCCCCAGCCGCCTCCCAGCAGCCCCCCAGCCCGTGTCCCCCAGCAGCCTCCCAGCCCGTGTCCCCCAGCCGCCTCCCAGCAGCTCCCCAGCCCGTGTCCCCCAGCCGCCTCCCAGCAGCCCCCCAGCCCGTGTCCCCCAGCCGCCTCCCAGCAGCCCCCCAGCCCGTGTCCACCAGCCGCCTCCCAGCAGCCCCCCAGCCCGTGTCCCACAGCAGCCCCCCAGCCCGTGTCCCCCAGCCGCCTCCCAGCAGCCCCCCAGCCCGTGTCCCACAGCAGCCCCCCAGCCCGTGTCCCCCAGCCGCCTCCCAGCAGCCCCCCAGCCCGTGTCCCCCAGCCGCCTCCCAGCAGCCCCCCAGCCCGTGTCCCACAGCCGCCTCCCAGCAGCCCCCCAGCCCGTGTCCCACAGCCGCCTCCCAGCAGCCCCCCAGCCCGTGTCCCACAGCCGCCTCCCAGCCGTCCCCCAGCCCGTGTCCCCCAGCCGTCCCCCAGCCCGTGTCCTCCAGCCGTCCCCCAGCCCGTGTCCCCCAGCAGCCCCCCAGCCCGTGTCCCCCAGCAGCCCCCCAGCCCGTGTCCCCCAGCAGCCCCCCAGCCCGTGTCCCCCAGCCGCCTCCCAGCAGCCCCCCAGCCCGTGTCCCCCAGCCGTCCCCCAGCCCGTGTCCCCCAGCCGTCCCCCAGCCCGTGTCCCCCAGCCGTCCCCCAGCCCGTGTCCCCCAGCAGCCCCCCAGCCCGTGTCCCCCAGTAGCCCCCCAGCCCGTGTCCCCCAGCCCGTGTCCCCCAGCAGCCCCCCAGCCCGTGTCCCACAGCAGCCCCCCAGCAGCCCCCCAGCCCGTGTCCCCCAGCAGCCCCCCAGCCCGTGTCCCCCAGCCCGTGTCCCCCAGCAGCCCCCCAGCCCGTGTCCCCCAGCAGCCCCCCAGCCCGTGTCCCCCAGCAGCCCCCCAGCCCGTGTCCCCCAGCCCGTGTCCCCCAGCAGCCCCCCAGCCCGTGTCCCCCAGCCGCCTCCCAGCAGCCCCCCAGCCCGTGTCCCCCAGCAGCCCCCCAGCCCGTGTCCCCCAGCAGCCCCCCAGCCCGTGTCCCCCAGCAGCCCCCCAGCCCGTGTCCCCCAGCAGCCCCCCAGCCCGTGTCCCCCAGCAGCCCCCCAGCCCGTGTCCCCCAGCAGCCCCCCAGCCCGTGTCCCCCAGCAGCCCCCCAGCCCGTGTCCCCCAGCAGCCCCCCAGCCCGTGTCCCCCAGCCGCCTCCCAGCAGCCCCCCAGCCCGTGTCCCCCAGCAGCCCCCCAGCCCGTGTCCCCCAGCAGCCCCCCAGCCCGTGTCCCCCAGCAGCCCCCCAGCCCGTGTCCCCCAGCAGCCCCCCAGCCCGTGTCCCCCAGCAGCCCCCCAGCCGCCCCCCAGCAGCCCCCCAGCCCGTGTCCCCCAGCAGTCCCCCAGCCCGTGTCCCCCAGCCCGTGTCCCCCAGCAGCCCCCCAGCCCGTGTCCCCCAGCAGCCCCCCAGCCCGTGTCCCCCAGCAGCCTCCCAGCAGCCCCCCAGCCCGTGTCCCCCAGCCCGTGTCCCCCAGCAGCCCCCCAGCCCGTGTCCCCCAGCAGCCCCCCAGCCCGTGTCCCCCAGCAGCCCCCCAGCCCGTGTCCCCCAGCAGCCCCCCAGCCCGTGTCCCCCAGCAGCCCCCCAGCCGCCTCCCAGCAGCCCCCCAGCCCGTGTCCCCAGCAGCCCCCCAGCCCGTGTCCCCAGCAGCCCCCCAGCCCGTGTCCCCAGCAGCCCCCCAGCCCGTGTCCCCCAGCAGCCCCCCAGCCCGTGTCCCCAGCAGCCCCACAGCCCGTGTCCCCAGCAGCCCCCCAGCCCGTGTCCCCCAGCAGCCCCCCAGCCCGTGTCCCCAGCAGCCCCCCAGCCCGTGTCTCCCAGCAGCCCCCCAGCCCGTGTCTCCCAGCAGCCTCCCAGCCCGTGTCCCCCAGCAGCCTCCCAGCCCGTGTCTCCCAGCCGCCCCCCAGCCCGTGTCCCCCAGCAGCCCCCCAGCCGCCTCCCAGCAGCCTCCCAGCCCGTGTCCCCCAGCCACCTCCCAGCAGCCCCCCAGCCCGTGTCCCCCAGCAGCCCCCCAGCAGCCCCCCAGCCCGTGTCCCCCAGCCCGTGTCCCCCAGCAGCCCCCCAGCCCGTGTCCCCTCACATAGCCAGCTCTCCCTGGGAGGCAGCATGTAGGAAAGGCTGCTGATAAACGGCCTACTTTCATGCTCTGCTCTCCTGTTTGTTCCCCTCGGATTAGAGGCTCTGAATATGTGGAGGTTGTTTGGTTGATAGATGCTCAGCCTGGGCTCTTTCTGACCCCCTGCAGGCTCTGGAACTGACCACAGAGAGCAGAGCTGCTGCACATGGTGGGAAACGTATGGCTGCTCGGCCTGGGTAACGGGAGAGTGGCTGCTCGGCCTGGGTAACGGGAGAGTGGCTGCTCGGCCTGGGTAACGGGAGAGTGGCTGCTCGGCCTGGGTAACGGGAGAGTGGCTGCTCGGCCTGGGTAACGGGAGAGTGGCTGCTCGGCCTGGGTAACGGGAGAGTGGCTGCTCGGCCTGGGTAACGGGAGAGTGGCTGCTCGGCCTGGGTAACGGGAGAGTGGGGGAAGATCAGCACACACACACACTCTCGTACCTTTATGCACACATAAATGTTTGAACATATACACAAACATATTATTTTGAAGGCATACATATACACACACATTCATGTTGTAGAGGCTTTTTTTGTAAAGGCTTTTTTCTGGTGTTTTAAGTAAAGGGAAGGTTGACAGTGCCAAGACACAAGTGCTTTTCAGTTCATTAAGGGGAAAAAGTGTTTTCCAGCAGATAAAATGTAATCTCTGGTCATTAGTAAAGCCAAGGGTGAGTGGGTGGGTGTTCACATGCATGTATGCATGTATGTATGTATGTATGTATGTATGTATGTATGTATGTATGTATGTATGTATGTATGTATGTATGTATGTATGTATGTATGTATGTATGTATGTATGTATGTATGTATGTATGCATGTATGCATGTATGCATGTATGCATGTATGCATGTATGCATGTATGTATGTATGTATGTATGTATGTATGTATGTATGTATGTATGTATGTATGTATGTATGTATGTATGTATGTATGTGTGCAGGGAATGTGGACATGCATGTTTGCACTGTGAGGCGCATAGGTTCAGAGGTCAGTAATTCCATACAGAGTGACTCTGAGAGAGATAGATCTGGGCTGGGTTTCAATCTGCCACTGGCACAGGTAGCTAGTTGCAGAGATGAAGGGCTGGAGATACACTGATGCTTTACTGGGATCTGATACCATTTTAACATGGTCAGACTACAGGAGGTATCATTTATCTTTTACTCTTTTGATTCAAAACCTAATTATTACCTTACCTGTCATAAAAAGTGTTTTGTACTAATATACACTGGGGGCCAAAAGTTTGGAATATTACTCATTCAAGGGTTTTTCTTTTATTTGCACAATTTTTTACATTTTACAACATGTTTTTGGTTACTACATGATTCAATATGTGTTATGTCATAGTTTTGATGTCTTCACTTTTATTCTACAATGTAAAATATAGTGCAAATAAAGAAAAACCCTTGAATGAGTAATTGACTGGGGGTGAGTGATATAGCGAGGGGTGAAAGTGAGTGTAGAGGCAAAAGACGAATAGGAGAAGAAGGATTGAGTTGATAACATTTAATAAAGACGGCAACACACATAGAACAATAACCTGCGAGGGTTGATACAAAATACACATGGATTAAATAGTGACCCTGATGACCGATGAGGAACAGGTGTGGGCCGTCAGGGTGCTACTACCATCTTCCCCCGACCGCCGGTTAGAACGCCGGCGAGGATGATCGTTGGAGAGGAGGAGGACCCGCCGCTCTGCGTGGGGCATTCGTTACAGGGTGTATTTCACAAGGCTTTTTGTAATAGCATATTAGTTACATATAATATGTGTTCCATATGGCACCGTGCAACCATTTCTAGTCGGTGGTAAACATTAAATCCTGTATTACCTGGGTTATGTTAAATCACTACGTGAGCAGACGGAGGGGACCCAGGACAGAGCCAATGAGCTGAACCAATTTTTTATCAGGTTCGATACTGGCCCTGTCCACCTCCCCTCCAGCTCCCAAGACCACACACCCTCACGGCTATCCCACCCCCACTTTGCTCACAGCACCTCTGCTGAGACAATCAGTGACCCCACCTCCGCCCCTGCCCCCCCTGGACTGATCCTCAACACCCCCCTTCCCCCCACCTCCCCACCTGGGCTGGCTTTCACCACCAACCAAGTGAAGAGAGAGCTGGAGATACTACACCAGTGGAAAGCGGCGGGCCCTGATGGCATCAGCCCAAGGGTGCTGAGGGTCTGTGCTGACCAACTGTGTGGAATACTCCAGCGTCTTTTCAACCTTAGCCTGAGCCTAGAAAGGGTCTCTGTGCTGTGGAAAACATCCTGCCTCGTCCCAGTGCCCAAGAAGGCACACCCCACTGTCCTGAATGACTTCAGACCTGTAGCGCTAACATCCCACATCATGAAGACCCTGGAAAGGTTAGTCCTCGCTCACCTCAGACCCCTGGTGTGTTCATCAATGGACCCCCTGCAGTTTGCATACCAGCGCAACATCGGGGTGGATGATGCAATCATCTACCTTCTGCAGAGGGCCTACTCTCACCTGGACAACGCAGGTTGCACTGTGAGGGTCATGTTTTTTGACTTCTCCAGTGCCTTCAATACCATTCAGCCCCTGCTACTGGGTGAGAAGATGAGGAGGATGAAAGTGGAAGCACCCTTAGTCTCCTGGGTCACGGACTACCTGACCGGTAGGCCACAATTTGTGCGACTACAGAGCTGTGTGTCAGAACGGGCAGTTAGCAACACAGGGGCCCCCCACGGTACGGTCCTGTCCCCCTTCCTGTTCACCCTCTACACCTCAGACTTCAGATATAACTCTGAGACATGCCACCTACAGAAGTTCTCGGATGACTCTGCTATTGTAGGGTGCATCAGGGGTGGGCAGGAGGAGGAGTACAGGAGCACAATCAGTGACTTTGTGTTGTGGTGTGAGCAGAACCACCTTCAGCTCAACATCAGCAAAACTAAGGAGATGGTGGTGGACTTCAGGAGAACCAAGGCACAACTGACTGCAGTCCCTATAAAGGGGATGGATGTGGATATGGTTGAGTCATACAAGTTCCTGGGTGTCCATATGGACAACAGACTGGAATGGGCTGGTAACACCGGGGCCCTGTACAAAAAGGGCCAGAGCCGACTACTTTCTGAGGAGGCTCAGGTCCTTCAACTTGTACAGTAAACTACTGCATACCTTCTACCAGTCTGTGGTGGCCAGTGCCATCTTTTTTGCAGTGGTGTGCTGGGGAGCAAACATCAAAGCCGGTGATGCTTCTCGGGTAAATAAGCTGATCAGGAAGGCTAGCTCTGTCCTGGGGATGAGCCTTGACACTCTAGAGGAGGTGGCGGAGAGACGGACCCTGGCCAAACTGCTGGCCATCATGGACAACGTCACCCACCCTCTGCACGCTATGGTTATGATGCAGAGGAGCACTTTCAGTCACAGACTGATCCCACCATGGTGTGCCAGAAAGCGCTACAGGAGGTCCTTCCTGCCGGCGGCTATGAGACTATATAATGCCTCACCGGGGTGCCGTGCCGTCGGCAACATAGATCTGGAACTGTTGGGGTGCTAGGAGCTAGTTTAACAATTATGCATCCATCCGTGAGTAACTCTGGTCCGTCAGCACTCATCCACTCAGGACCTATTTATTCATACAGGTCTGTATATACATACTCATGTACAGTTGTTATATTATATCACATGCAATATTGTAAGTAATTATTGGACGTAGTCATTCACTCAGGAATGCATATTAGTATCCTGCCAGTTGCACCTTTTCTCATTGCTTTTAGTATATCGAATGTGCAATAAGTGCAGTTGTCTGTAATTAAACCCTGCGCACTAAGGACTGTATTTTAAGGGAATTACTATTATTACCCTAAATGATATCATACACACATTTAGCTATTAAAGTATCTCTTCCTGTCATTTACCTGTACAGTTTGTGAAAACATGCAAGTATTCACTTATCTGTAAATATAACTGTATACCTAACTACAGCTAATTTAACCATGCAAAATATTCACTTACCTGTTCATTTGGCCAGTCTGTCTATTAAGTAAACTATTATTACCCTCGCTCATATCATACGCATTTTTAGCTACTGAAGTATTTCTCTGCCATCGACCTGTATAGTATATTTAACCATCCAACATCCACCAATGTATAGTGTACATATTCAGCCAACCACTCATACTATGCAATGTCCTTTTATAGCTTTTTTTTTGCACTCCAGATATCTTGTATTTCTATACTTTTTCATACTGCCGCTCTATGTATCATGTACCGTGTATCTGTCTTTTGTGTACTTTCGTTGTGGCATTTTGCACCTGCCCTGTGTTTTGTTGTAGCTGCTTGACAATGAAATTTCCCCCCCGGGGATCAATAAAGTACCTATCTATCTATCTATCTATCTATCTATCTATCTATCTATCTATCTATCTATCTATCTATCTATCTATCTATCTATCTATCTATCTATCTATCTATCTATCTATCTATCTATTAGGAAATCTGCATGATTTAAGAGAATATTTGGTATTTTGCATTCACCCTTTGTTATTATGTCATGGAATCTGAGACACTGAGGCACGTACACGGTATGGCTGTATGGCAAAAAACTGGAAGGGTTTCTTCAACACAACAGACAAAACAGCTAACACTTAGTAGCTCTTCAGCTGCTGTGAATGAGGTTAATAATCCTGATTGAAAGTAAATGGTGTTTATAGAATTAAGTAAATAAACATGACAGACAAAGCTGCAGACAGGATGCAGGACAGGACCACTATCAGCCAGGCTCTGCAGACAGGATGCAGGACAGGCTCATTCTCAGCCAGGCTCTGCAGACAGGATGCAGGACAGGACCACTATCAGCCAGGCTCTGCAGACAGGATGCAGGACAGGACCACTATCAGCCAGGCTCTGCAGACAGGATGCAGGACAGGATCACTATCAGCCAGGCTCTGCAGACAGGATGCAGGACAGGACCACTATCAGCCAGGCTCTGCAGACAGGATGCAGGACAGGCTCATTATCAGCCAGGCTCTGCAGACAGGATGCAGGACAGGCTCATTATCAGCCAGGCTCTGCAGACAGGATGCAGGACAGGATCACTATCAGCCAGGCTCTGCAGACAGGATGCAGGACAGGCTCATTCTCAGCCAGGCTCTGCAGACAGGATGCAGGACAGGACCACTATCAGCCAGGCTCTGCAGACAGGATGCAGGACAGGACCACTATCAGCCAGGCTCTGCAGACAGGATGCAGGACAGGCTCATTATCAGCCAGGCTCTGCAGACAGGATGCAGGACAGGCTCATTATCAGCCAGGCTCTGCAGACAGGATGCAGGACAGGATCACTATCAGCCAGGCTCTGCAGACAGGATGCAGGACAGGCTCATTCTCAGCCAGGCTCTGCAGACAGGATGCAGGACAGGACCACTATCAGCCAGGCTCTGCAGACAGGATGCAGGACAGGCTCATTATCAGCCAGGCTCTGCAGACAGGATGCAGGACAGGATCACTATCAGTCAGGCTCTGCAGACAGGATGCAGGACAGGATCACTATCAGCCAGGCTCTGCAGACAGGATGCAGGACAGGATCACTATCAGCCAGGCTCTGCAGACAGGATGCAGGACAGGATCACTATCAGCCAGGCTCTGCAGACAGGATGCAGGACAGGATCACTATCAGCCAGGCTCTGCAGACAGGATGCAGGACAGGCTCATTATCAGCCAGGCTCTGCAGACAGGATGCAGGACAGAATCACTATCAGCCAGGCTCTGCAGACAGGATGCAGGACAGGCTCATTATCAGCCAGGCTCTGCAGACAGGATGCAGGACAGGATAACTATCAGTCAGGCTCTGCAGACAGGATGCAGGACAGGATCACTATCAGCCAGGCTCTGCAGACAGGATGCAGGACAGGATCACTATCAGCCAGGCTCTGCAGACAGGATGCAGGACAGGATCACTATCAGCCAGGCTCTGCAGACAGGATGCAGGACAGGATCACTATCAGCCAGGCTCTGCAGACAGGATGCAGGACAGGCTCATTATCAGCCAGGCTCTATCAGCCAGGCTCTGTAGACAGGATGCAGGACAGGATCACTATCAGCCAGGCTCTGCAGACAGGATGCAGGACAGGCTCATTATCAGCCAGGCTCTGCAGACAGGATGCAGGACGGATCACTATCAGCCAGGCTCTGCAGACAGGCTCTGCAGACAGGATGCAGGCTCATTATCAGCCAGGCTCTATCAGCCAGGCTCTGTAGACAGGATGCAGGACAGGATCACTATCAGCCAGGCTCTGCAGACAGGATGCAGGACAGGCTCATTATCAGCCAGGCTCTGCAGACAAGATGCAGGACAGGATCACTATCAGCCAGGCTCTGCAGACAGGATGCAGGACAGGATCACTATCAGCCAGGCTCTGCAGACAGGATGCAGGACAGGATCACTATCAGCCAGGCTCTGCAGACAGGATGCAGGACAGGATCACTATCAGCCAGGCTCTGCAGACAGGATGTAGGACAGGCTCATTATCAGCCAGGCTCTGCAGACAGGATGCAGGACAGGATCACTATCAGCCAGGCTCTGTAGACAGGATGCAGGACAGGATCACTATCAGCCAGGCTCTGCAGACAGGATGCAGGACAGGATCACTATCAGCCAGGCTCTGCAGACAGGATGCAGGACAGGATCACTATCAGCCAGGCTCTGCAGACAGGATGCAGGACAGGATCACTATCAGCCAGGCTCTGTAGACAGGATGCAGGACAGGCTCATTATCAGCCAGGCTCTGCAGACAGGATGCAGGACAGGATCACTATCAGTCAGGCTCTGCAGACAGGATGCAGGACAGGATCACTATCAGCCAGGCTCTGCAGACAGGATGCAGGACAGGAACACTATCAGCCAGGCTCTGCAGACAGGATGCAGGACAGGATCACTATCAGCCAGGCTCTGTAGACAGGATGTAGGACAGGATCACTATCAGCCAGGCTCTGTAGACAGGATGCAGGACAGGATCACTATCAGCCAGGCTCTGCAGAGCTGAGGGCCTTTGTTTGAAAAGTTTAAAGTAATTTAGCTAAATTTAGGTCACCGCAAATGATAAGTACACTGCAGCGAGCCATCATTTGTGAAAGAAAGTGAGATGAAACGAAAGAGGGAAAGATAAGTAACCTAACAGACCTCAATTTGAGCTTTCGTATGGTATTTAAGCATGTGGAAAATAAAACCTGTATCCATCTTTGTAGAGCTAATTAAGGACGTGATCTGAAATAGGACGAAGATAATGCAGCAAGAGTCAGAGGCGGAGAGGGCTCCAGTCAGGAGGAGTCAGAGGCGGAGAGGGCTCCAGTCAGGAGGAGACAGAGGCGGAGAGGGCTCCAGTCAGCAGGATAACACCCCCCCTCCTCCCCGGCCTGTGTGCTGCTGATGGAGCTGTGCTCCTAGCCCAAGGCTCCAAGCTCCCACCACACCAGGCCCTGTTCTGTTCTGCATGTGGGCTGCTGCTCTACACTTCTCTGCTCTGCAGTCAGGGTCGCTCCCTTTGTGCCGGCCCTCTTTGGCCTCCCAGTAAAAAAAAGACATGCATGATTTCATACATGAAAGATATATGTAATTGGACAGCAGGGTCTATACAGCACATTTACAATTCTAAACAGAATATATTAAAAGCAATTCCTCTCTATCTCCGTCACAGGAAATGTTTCATAAAACACACAACATACAAACATCCTACGGAACACAGATTTTCACACTTTTATCTGCATGATGATATTACATGTGTATGTTGAAAGAGAACAGAGGGAGCCAGTCTATCTGTATGTTCCAGTTGATCCCAGCATGCTTCAGACTGCTGTGGTATATGAAGCTTTAGAGGAGAACCTAGTGGACACTATTATACCAAGGTCTTAATAGTATTCTTACATTTCAGGACACAGAATTAAACCATTTAAATAGTAGACATCTAATGATTCCAAGTTCAAGACAGGCCAGTAATCATAGATAGATAGATAGATAGATAGATAGATAGATAGATAGATAGATAGATAGATAGATAGATAGATAGATAGATAGATAGATAGATAGATAGATAGATAGATAGATAGATAGATAGATAGATAGATAGATAGATAGATAGATAGATAGATAGGTACTTAAACAAATGTCACAAAGCTGCCTGTCTGTTGATCACATTAAGGGGAAGATCTTTTACATACATTGTTTTTTGCTGTTACTGTTTCTATTTTTACTGTATAGATAGTTTGTGTTTCAGTTGTTTTACTGTAACATCCAGCTAATAAATTGGACAGGTCACATACAGACCAGATTCAGGCCGATGCCTTGAGTATCCTGTCAAATCCTGACTGAATACGTTGTAGAAATGTTGTATTACCTGTCTTCAGTCACACCCACACACACTCACACACACACACACACTCACACACACACACACACACACTCACACACAAACGCACACGGCCACTGAGGGTATGGGGTAGAGCATGGCACTTGCAACACTAGGGTTGTGGGTTCAACTCCCACTGGGGATCAGTACTGGAAAAAAGGTATGAAAATGTATCCGTTCACTACTATAAGTCACTCTGGATAAGAGTGTCTGTTAAAATGTACTTGTTAGGTGGGGTTGTGTTGTTGTCCCTGGTATGGTATGAACCCTTGGTGTTCATCTAGTGCCAAGGTAAACACCTCTGCTGTTAATTTCCTTAACAAGTTCACACATGGCCTCACTAATCACTTGCTTTTATTGGCCCCGGGACCCCAAAGCCAAGCTAGGCCCCATCTCTTCCTGCCTCTTTAGGGCCACAGGTGGCAGGTTAGGGTTAGGGTTCCCCACCTCCTCTTCAAATATGGGTGGGATCACCTGCCATGGTGCTGGCGGGGGGTTAAGTGTCCCATAATTCAGAGATTGCCGCTGTGGTCACCTGCAGTTACTCCCAGTCCACATGCCTCCACTGCACCAGCTATAGCTGACATGCTTTTAGAGGGGCAGAAAGAGAGGAGTGTTTCAGTTGTTTCCCCATTGGTTCACACAGATCATGGCCAGCCCGCTGCATGTGTTTTTATGTAGTGCATGCCAATGTCAACTGTACAGTAGGCTTAGATTGAATGATCATTCCACTTCCCTTAAATGCTTTTTTAAAGATGAAAATAAGCTTCAATTCAAGATGCATGTGGCCTCATTGGATATTTAGTGGTATGTTTAGATAAGTAAACAAGAAGCCATTTACTTAATAAGCTATGATCTTTACATAATAAGCTATGATATTTACATAATAAGCTATGATATTTACTTAATAAGCTATGATATTTACTTAATAAACTATGATATTTACATAATAAGCTATGATATTTACTTAATAAACTATGATATTTACTTAATAAGCTATGATATTTACTTAATAAACTATGATATTTACATAATAAGCTATGATATTTACTTAATAAACTATGATATTTACATAATAAACTATGATATTTACATAATAAGCTATGATATTTACTTAATAAACTATGATATTTACATAATAAACTATGATATTTACATAATAAGCTATGATATTTACTTAATAAACTATGATATTTACATAATAAGCTATGATATTTACTTAATAAACTATGATATTTACTTAATAAGCTATGATATTTACATAATAAGCTATGATATTTACTTAATAAACTATGATATTTACATAATAAACTATGATATTTACATAATAAGCTATGATATTTACTTAATAAACTATGATATTTACATAATAAACTATGATATTTACATAATAAGCTATGATATTTACTTAATAAACTATGATATTTACATAACAAGCTATGATATTTACATAATAAGCTATGATATTTACATAATAAGCTATGATATTTACTTAATAAACTATGATATTTACTTAATAAACTATGATATTTACATAATAAACTATGATATTTACATAACAAGCTATGATATTTACTTAATAAACTATGATATTTACATAATAAACTATGATATTTACATAATAAGCTATGATATTTACTTAATAAACTATGATATTTACATAACAAGCTATGATATTTACTTAATAAGCTATGATATTTACTTAATAAGCTATGATCTTTACTTAATAAGCTACAATATTTCAAGCAGTGGAAACTAAAAAACAAACAGGATATTAAAATGTTTCACAAATGTACACATCATAGGCATCATCATTATCAGTATCATCATCATCATCAATGTCGTAATTTGCATTACGACCATCATCATTATCTTCCTCATAGTCCTTCTGATCTAAATTAGATGAACCTTAATTTGACGAGCTCGAACTTAATAAGGAAATCAAAGGCTATTCTCAACATGTGCCCTTTGATGCACCTGATTCAATCGTCACTGCATGTTTCCCTATTAGGGCGTTATTACCATTAACTGAAATGCAGTATGTATACATGTAGGATACACACTTGGTGATTTAACATTTTTATCGATGGCTGGAAAATTATGATCGCTGTTGAAAGTGTTAGTTTGTTATCTTTCAAAGACAAATGCTCAATAGTCAACGGGTTTTAGATCTTGGCGTTATAGTCCCGTGTAGCTCAGATGGTAGAGCATGGCGCTTGCAACCTGAGGGTTCTGTGTTCGATTCCCACGGGGACCAGTACGAAAAAAGGTTTATGCACTAACTAACTGTAAGTCCCTCTGGATAAGAGAGTCCGCTAAATGAATAATAATATGATGCGATTCCTTGATATTGTGATATCAGAAGAGAATTAAAACATGTACTTTGTACAATATAATCAGTAAAGAAGCCTTCATTTACATATCAAATGTTTATCAACATATCAGTCATACATTTGTGTTTTTGTAATTTCAGCTCAAATATTTGTGGTTATTTTGTTGGTATTTGGGTTGTAGAAAGGGCAGGATTTCCTGACGGCAAATTCAAGAAAGCGTTCATCTGTGGATGAAATGATTTCATGACCATAGCTTGGCACATAAACCAGCCATATATGTCATCTGATAGAGAGTCATCCAGAGGCAAAGGATTTGGATGGTGACCCTTGGCGATATCCTAGATCTCGGTTGCCCTTCTGTGTCCGCTTCCACCTGTCATCTCTCATCGTGTACGATTTGGGGGCTTTCCTTGGCAGCATCTCGGAGAAAATGACTCTGTATTTAGGCCTAGAATGTGCTCGCGCAAAGCCAAACCAGGCAAAATATTCTGCGTCGATGTAATGTTTCCTTTTAGGCTGATAATTTAAGGGTGGACATGCGTGATTCATTCCTCAGTGCAGTATAGTGGTCATGTGGCTCTGATTTGGGAGCCCTCTGCCCTGGCCTTTGGTGTTCTCTCCCCTCTCCTCTCGAGAGCGCGCAAATCCCATGATTCATGGCTCTGTCTGTCACCATGAGCTGTCTGTCACCATGAGCTGTCTGTCACCATGAGCACTTGACAGCAGCTCTCAGGATTTGTCGATTATTCTACGTGTCCTCGTAGTCCTGAAATGTATGCGCTAGGCCTGTTTTAGCCGACGCCTAACCGGAACTATGGAGATGTGCAGTCCTGTGAATTCTCCCATCACTGTAATCTTGTTTGTACTCTGCGCATTTATACCATTATTGACTTGATATTGACTTGATTTTGTAGCATTGGCCAACTTTGTATATCGACACTGCAATGTAACGGAGACAATCACATTTTTGTTAGAGCGTTCATTTGATTTTGGTAGAAAACTGCGTCATTTTTAACTGTGCACCGGTCTCTCGGTTGAATTGGTTTACCTCACCAGTATATTCATCACAGTGTCTATGGAAACGAATTGGTTTAAAATATCGTTTTTGAAAATAATTGTCTTACCTGAAGAAGGATTAAATGGTTGAAGTACAGACATACAGTGATAAGGGATGATGAGGCTGCTTGGATGGACTGAGGCTTGTTGCAGGCAGGTTGAAATACATTTTTGTATTGTTTTTGCACTGGTGATGGGGAGACATCTGTACTACTTTACTGTACGTAGACGAATATTGTCCCCTTGCATCACTTATAGTTTCTCAATTATGTTGACGTTGGAACAGAGGATTATGTTCGTGTACAACAAAACAAAATGCAGAATAGAACCAACTTTAATAATAAACGAAAGAAATCTTGCTTTGATGTTTCATATTGTAATTAGTTGATTACTAAAACAAAATCAGGATGTTACGGTAGTAGCAAACCTACCGGGTTAGGGGGCACACACACACGCGCGCACACATACACACACACACATACACACACATACACACACAAGTTGCATGTTGCATAGGTATACAGTATTTACATAAGCAAACCCCTTTGCTGACCTTCGTTTTCTGAAATTCACATTTCTAAAATCGACATTAGCAATAAAACATGTAGCTTCCTAAATCCACTCACCAACAACGAATACAACATTTGAATTGAAATAATAATAGATAGATAGATAGGTATTGATCTTAATACACATTCTGAAGAGGTATAGTGGGTTAGTAACAGGAGGACACAAGTAAACAGAATAGAGACAGATTCATGAATATAGTGTAAATGAGACAGAGTGACCAGATGGACGGTGGTCATATTTACCCTCCAACGTCACTATCTCGAAATCATGGTCATCACAACAAAAACGTCGTCCTGCTCCCAGTTCAGTTAGCATCCAACCCACTGATGCCAGCGTTGCGTCCTGCTCCCAGTTCAGTTAGCATCCAACCCACTGATGCCAGCGTTGCTGGTGTATTGTTTTTATTTACTCAAACAAAACTTAATACTAGAGACAAAAATATATATGTTTTATTGCCTTTAATTTTCGTTTACACAATATATTAATGTAACAGACACAATATATTAATGTAACAGACACAATATATTAATGTAACAGACACAATGTATTAATGTAACAGACACAATATATTAATGTAACAGACACAATATATTAATGTAACAGACACAATATATTAATGTAACAGACACAATATATTAATGTAACAGACACAATATATTAATGTAACAGACACAAACTATTACAAATGCATAGAATGGATGTATTTGAGATCGTCTTGTTTGTGAATATGTGGTGAATATTACAATCCTTAATTTCAATCAAACCATAAAGGGTTTTTCTCTGCAAACCGAATGATTTATCAGTAATGTAAATGTAAGTGGAGTTTAACATAATATACAAACAAGCAGGTTTCGCAACTTTCAAACAAATGAAGTTCTAATTAAGCAATCAAATGAATTTTGTAATTAACATGTTATAAACATATATTAGGCTGGTACTTGTCCAACATATCTAAGTAGAATAAACAGGGAAATAATATTTATTTAAAAACAGTAAAATGACATGGGCCGATATGCACACATGTAGAAATGAAACGAACTTACAAAGGCCGTACGATGACACGTGAGTGGACAGAAAATGAACAACAATAGGTCAGAGTTGGTCACCTGATGTTGTTAAATTGTTGTTCATATATATTGTTTTTCTCCTTACTATGCCCTGCATAGATTATTTATTTTTTTAAACACTGTTCTCAGAAGCATTTAGTCCAAACACAGTTATGATACTCACAATAAATAGATTAACTGGGTTTGCAATAAGATTATTTAGAACAGGACGCCTTTTGATACAAAACGGTACACAGAGCACGCAAAATATCATGCAAAATATGCATTTTATGTGTCTTAAATATATATGCTGCGTGTAACAAAGAGAATAGTATTTGGAGAGAAGAAGAGGGATTCTGTACTAACGGATGAAATATTCATCAGGCATCACAGTTTAGCAAACATCAGGCTACGGCGGATCTTCTTACTCCAGGGTTAACAGTTCAATGCAAAATAACCTCTAGGCCTCCGTAGAAACGCTTCATGAGGAACACATGTTTAAATAATGACTCAAATGTAACATATTTAGTGTAATACATTATGGGATAGGGGAAACACTTGACTCTAATCTTAAAAAGAGACATGATTCTAATTTAGGGGCGGCAGGTAGCCCAGTGGTTAGGGTGTTGGGCCCATAACCGAAAGGTTGCTGGATCAAATCCCCGAGCTGACAAGGTAAAAATCTGTCGTTCTGCCCCTGAACAAGGCAGTTAACCCACTGTTCCTAGGCCGTCATTGAAAATAAGAATATGTTCTTAACTGACTTGCCTAGTAAAATAAAATAATATCTGATTAAGGTCACGAATTAGATATTATTACGATATAAGCTAAAATACCATTATAATTATTTTATTTGTGAAATTGTAATATTAATATTTTATTAACACTAACTAGGAAGTAAAATGTCGTCACATTGAGTTCACTAGTTGAATATTTAGCTTAAAGAAACAGATATACAATATAAACGGCTGTAAAGCAAGACTATATCCTATTCTTATATGGTTTTCGGTTGAACATTTACAGTATATGTCTATTCACTGATTCATTTATTTATTCTCAAAAATACTTCCCCCCCACTGAATACTCGTATACAAATACACTGCAAAGGTGGCTTTAGATACCAGTAAACACTGATGAATGAGATATATTGTTTATTTAAACTAACATCTCTAGAGTAGCCTGTATGGGTCTTGTCCCTTGCACATCTCCTTTGGGCGGTGGACTGTATCTGGTGATTTGCATATTGGCCATATGTAAATAGCTAAAGACACTATCGCAGTCTGATGGCATGGGCTGGCGCGGTGGCGCACAGGTGTGCACCGGGGATGATTATCTTTCTGAGAGGCACATGACTCTTGTGAGGCAGGATTATGTGCTCCTTGATCCCCGTGGTCAGAGTGAACATAAGAGGGCGCTCCCATTGCACCTGGTAGCATGTAATGCCCCATCCACCCCAGGCGCAGCAGGGCCGGACAAAAGCACGTTGCTGCTGACTGACTAAACCCTTGAAGAATACTCCGTTTGTTTTAGAAGGAACATATGCAACAGCATTTCACTTTGCGCCTCTCCACATTTCAAAGGCACATTTATCCAGAGGTGACTTCAATTGACTCATTATTTAATAAGTTAATCATACTTGTTTATTCCAGCATTTTAGTTTATTACAGAAATGTTAGTATAATTCAGTGGCGAAAATAATGTTATAAGATGAAGGTTTTCTTGGAAAACTGTTTTAGTGTTGCTGAATGTGCTATTGCCCTCTCGTCTTGTATTGACCTAAATACAGGGAACCTGGACTTGCGTGCCTCATATGTTAATATAAGAGCCCAAATCCTCAGGACTAAAATGTTCATTATCCCTTTGTAAAGTTACAGAGCGTTTTCCAGACAGAAGCTTTTATCTGTAAATGCTTTCACCCCGCTCTCATTTCCTCTGCGCTCACTTTTGTGCCTTGTTATCCTGGGATGGCACGCGCGGTGCATGATGCTAAGATTAAGTAACACACACACACACACACACACACACACACACACACACACACACACACACACACACACACACACACACACACTGAGGTTGGCACGTGGACAGTTATCGTTCCCACAGAGGGACGCATTTCAATTCACGTAACACAAAGGCTCTCGAGTCTGTCACATTTTTTTCGGGGACTAGTACATCTAATTGGTCTGTGTATTCATAAACGTGAGTTATCCTGCTGAGTTTATACGGTATCAATGCTCGTTAGTTAAACATAGACGGTCAACTAAGATTGACATTGTTCGGCTTGCTAAAGCGATAGACTGTCTCCGATAGGCTCCGATGTCTCTCACCAGCCCCAATCACACCAAGCTCTTTATTATCTCACTGGCCCTCGAACTCCTCTCGCGCTCTATTTTCTACCCATTCATTTTTTCAATCTCCCTTTCCCGAGAGAGTAGACACATCGCACATCCTTTCAGTCTGCCTCTCACACAGCTAAATCAGCATCTCAGTTTGGCACACTTGGTCATTATGGTTTTGGTACAGGTGACATGCAAAGCAGGCCTCCGTGCTAAGATTCTGTATCGATACAGTCCCGATTGGTCTATCAAATATGTGGCCTCAAATATGCTTTTATATGAGTGCAAAATCTTGTAACATTGCAAATATTGGCTTTGACACACACACACACACACACATACACACATACACTCACACACGCTATTGTTTGCATCAGGCGTTGTCGCCTTTTGGTCCTAATAGTTAAGTAAGATGTTTCCGTAATACCTAGATGGCTTTGAGATCTGAATACCTGCAGGAGCTCACATTGAACGTGGGGCCCATTTTGTCATCCCTAACGTTCACCGTACATCAGAGCAAGATACAAATTAATATTTTAATAACCATGCAACATGAGCATTTTTGACATGCCTTATTTGAATCTAAATAGTATTGTCTGTTCATTACAAAATAACTTAGATGTTTGTGGCCGTTATATGTTATCTTAATATCATGCAGAAAAAACGCTACAATATACACACGACATTTTCATTAAGATTACTCTCATTAAAGGTTATATTTAAGTGCGTTTATTCTTGTATAAAATCATCAAAGTCGCCTAAAACTAGAATCACACCTGCGGTTCGAATCTCACAAATTACGACACGGAGGGAAATAAGATCGGCATGTGTTCTGTATAATCTACATATCATATCAACTCACACGTTCACTTCTAAATGAAATCAAAACATGAATAGACTATGTGATTCAGATTCATGTTACTCTAATAAACACGTAGCCCAATCAATGACATGAAGCGGGTTATATTGGTAGCTGTTTGTAGCTTGGAGCTGTTAGACCAGAATGTGAGGGATTGTCATGACAAGTTTAAAGGTTGATTTCTAGAATATAATATTTCCATTCTGGGAAAATCAAACCTAGTAAGTGACCATCTCTCTAAGAGGCGACATGTTTTGGGGGAAAATGAAGGAGAAAAAGGCAAAGCTGTGGAGAACCTCACCGATCTATACTACAGTTGTTAGTATTGATCAAATGTCACCTCTTTGAACGCAGGCGTTTGGAAGTTTCTCCATTTATCTGGAATAATTTCTAAATGCACGGATATGACTTGAGTAATGGCAATTATGCTGTTTGAAATCATATACTCATACTCATAGTCAAACATTTAACCACTACGAGAAAGTCTTCACAAAAAACACTTGAAGAGAAATATCAAGCGCAATGAGATTATTAGATACATTCTTATAATTTGTAATAACAGGTGAACATCATTAGGCCTACAAATGATAGGATTTTTTATTTTACCTTTATTTAACTAGGCAAGTCAGTTAAGAACGAATTCTTATTTACAATGACGGCCTGGAACAATGGGTTAACTGCCTTGTTCAGGGGCAGAATGACATATATTTACCTAGTCAGCTCGGGGATTCGAACCAGCAACGTTTCGGTTACGGGCCCAAGGTTTATTGATTATGACTGAATTCAACCTATATATTCTACCTGTATTGACCTGCACAGGCATAGGAGATATGAGAATCATGAAATGCAAACTCCCCCAACGCATTTCTTACTGTCAGCAGCCTAATCTGCTGCTTAAGTGTTTGTTGTATACAACGTCTATACAACTAGAGGACTGGACGTGGGCTATATCCATACCATATACACACACAGGAAGTTGGCTATATCCATACCATATACACACAAAGGAAGTTGGCTATATCCATACCATATACACACACAGGAAGTTGGCTATATCCATACCATATACACACACAGGAAGTTGTAGTCTATGCTTTTCACAAATGTAACTTAAATTCAGTAACTATTTTAAATACATCGCCGACATGCTGTCGGGGTATTGTAACAGGTCCCCACATTGATGTAGCTTTCTATTACAATGGTGTTATCAAGTGTAATTTGTAGACTATTGTTCTACACTGACAGTAGACTGTATAGTCTCCAATCCCCTGAGGTCTCTCATCGCCCTATATCCCTCTCACTACTATCCTGGGACAAAGAATATTTTATCGAAACAAATCATTAAAGGATTCCACATTCTCACGAAAATGATGTATGTTTGTATCCATAAGTAGGTTATTATACCTGCATGCAACTACAGTTACAGAACTTATCGGTCTGTTACAGTGAGGCTAAATCAGACGTATCAGATGCATTTTAAATTAGATATGTTTAGACATATAAAAGTAGTGATCCCTACACTTGATAGTGTGGAATAAGGCTTTTTAAACTTGATAGTGTGGAATAAGGCTTTTAAAACTTTGCACTACGTTAGAAGTAGTGTTACACCCGCTTGTTGTAAGCTTTTGCAACTCTAAGGCATGCAAAGAGAGATATTGCGTCTCGTTTTGTGCTCAAAATACACGGATCATGTTTAAATATGTATAATACGTTTGCAAATATGTAAATACATTGTTAATTACTATTGTCATAGGTGTTATTCAGTTGCTTGGAATGTGCATTGTAGTTTATGTGGCATTCTGTGATGTATCATCATGAGACTAGGCATTAATTTACAAAACAAAAATAAACAACAAGCTATTTGTTGTTTATAGCAAATATGTGCATATATTGTCAAAGTATCCTTATGCCTAATGCTTAATTTCTTGGTTACTCGTTTTCCCGTAATGTCCAACTTGTAGCCTTTCATAAACATATTTACATGTGTCTATACGTTGGCATAAATACATTTCAAAAGTATCTCAAACTCTATCAGTTACAATATAGGAAAATGTAATAATTAATATAGGCTATTACTGTGTTTTATTATAAATATGTTAATAATAGGAAATATAAATGCGTTATAGTCTAACGTTAAAAAAGGAAAAAGAACGGACAAAATGCAGCGACGTGCGGGGTATCGCGCGCTGTGCTGCGGCGGCGGCGTCTACTCCAGTATTAACTTTCACTGTCTTCCTTCTAATCAAACTCGTACTTTCCGCTGTAATTAATTCCATATTTTCAATTCCTGATCATTACTTTCCTCTTTTTCTTCTTCTTCTTCCATCCATCCATCCATCCCTCCCTCCTCCTCTTTCTCCCTCCCTCCCTCCCTCTCTCTCTCTACTCTCTCCTTTGCTGAATCTTATTGATCCAGAAGGTGGCTAATTAGCCCTTCCCGTCGTGCCTGTGTAATGAAGCACATGCGCACTGAATTAATCACAGCCATTTTTTGTAGGAAACTAATTAGCAGGAATAAAGATCCAAAGAGTTTTTTTTCTTTTCAATCATCAGATCTCACTTTCACCTCTTCCTCGCTCCCTCTAACACAAGACTCGTCGCCTGCTTTGCATCCAAATTATTTTTATACAACTAATACTTGTTTTTTTACACTCCGCAACAACAATGATGTTTCTTTTGCCATCCTAAACGCAAACTGACCGAAAGGGACTGCCTTGATGGGATCTTTAGCCGAATCGTCTCAATACTGGATTAAAAAGCAAGGATCACAAAGCGACAGCGAAAAATTGTAAGTTACAACTTTGTGTTTCTCTCTTCAACCTCTCGATGTTTCTACGATCCGATTCTTTTCACTTTTAGTACCGAAGGTTTCTCCTGTTATCCAGATCTTCACTATCATCATATTCTGAGAAATGACAGGCGATCACAAGTTCTATTCATGCAAGTAGTTTAGTTTATTCTCGGTTTTATTCGTATCATTACCTGTGTTTACATCTGTGTCCGTCTTCATTCTCTTCATGACTGGAAGAAAAGAAATGGTCAAGACAGCGATTCCTCTCCAAACAGTAAAACCACAAAAACATGGATTTAAAAACACATTTGTGCTTTTCGATGGAATCAGGACAGATAGAGAAGTCTTATTGGTGTCGAGAAACACATTTGGAGGAAGATGACGATGTGAAAGGGTTACATTCAGCCTACGGAGGGCAGCGGGAGCTGCACATGAGCGTAGCCGGGAAAGGAGCACGTTAGTCCAGCTTGTGGGTCCGTGTACGTCCGGCGAAAGAGAAACACCGCCCGCGTTGTTATTTAGACGGATATACCACTTGGTCGGTCCGCTGTGTTCAGTACCATCACGGGTTGATACAATCCTTTATGTTAAGAACAATTTTCACTTTCCGATTCGTTTCTTACATGTGTTTTTCCCTCCGCCCCGCTTTACATCTCATATCCTCTACTTTTCTCTCTCCCCACTTTGTCCATCATTTTCTTTTATTTTATTTTTCATTCCTGTTTGCTTCTTTGAAGCGATGTTAAAGTCGATTCTTGCTGATTCCCTGACGGAGTCACATGCAAATCGATCGGTAGGCCTATGTGTGTGTTCTGGAAGTGTGGTGTGTTTCATGCCCAGACCTGGGGTACAGGAGAGCCCAGAGCGGAGACAGAGAGCTGAGCTGCGGGTTGAATGGAAAGAATAGAATGGATTTACAGAATAGGTTGGCTGTCCGACGAGACAGGTGACAGCTCGAATGGATTTTTATGGAATAAGTATGAACAATAATATTACATTTCCTTCCCACTGGATATAGCTTACCTTCATAACATGATACTCTACAGGGCCACAAAAAGAAAACTCAAAAGCTATTGTATAACGTTATTCTATCACATAACATGCTTCTCTGCGTAATAATAACCTTATTGCTGATTTCTAAAGGAAACCTAACAATTTATTCCTAAATAACCAGAAACTAGACTACATCAACTGTGGATGCATTACTGTCAGAAGAAATTGTGTAATCATACACGACGGATTGTTTGGAAAAAAATATGACTTGAGAACTTTACAAAAAACGATCTAAACATAGAATTGATAAGCAATAGATAGACTAGTAACGCGACGCTGAGACCGATTGGGCTTCAGTGAGAATATAACTAGTCCCTCCGAGAAACGGACAGATAGACGGGAAAAAGCGCAAATGCTATTGAGCTCCCGACGTTTAAGACCCAGATAGCAGTGCCAACATGGCCAAAAAGTACAGAAAACATAGAACACATGGACGAAATGTAGGACACTCGAAGAAAGAGTGAAAGAATGAGGCAGCCCGACGAGTTTTCACCACAGAGGGATGGAAAAGAAAAGCGTTTTGCGAGCTAAGGCAAAGCAGGGATGTGCTGGTTTGGGGGAGAAAGAGAGGGGGAGGTTGAAAGGCTGGGGGTCAGACGGCAAGAAACAGGGGAGCAGGGGTCAACGAGTGAGTGCAAGAGAGATAAAAAAAAAAGAAGGAAAAACCCTACACAAACAGCCGAGGGAAGGCAGTGGGAGAGTGAGACTGGGGGAAAGGAGAGGGGTGGGGGGGTTATGTTGAGGGGTCACACAAAACATAAAACTGAGATTGTCGGGGGTCAGCAAGTGCAAGATAAAAAATATGCCTCCACTTTGGTAAACAGGAGAGAAACATTATACAAATGCTTCTATGGGTTTCTAAAATGATGCAGGAAAGTAGAATAATGGGGTTTGGATACTCAGACAGAGAGCAGAGAAAAGACAGAAAGAGAAGGAGAGGGAGGGAGGTGGTAGGAGGAGAGGGAGGGAGGGGGGGGGGGTAGGAGGAGAGGGAGGGAGGGTGAGGGAGGAGAGGGAGCGAGGGGGTAGGAGGAGAGGGAGGGAGGGGGTAGGAGGAGAGGGAGGGAGGGGGTAGGAGGAGAGGGAGGGAGGGTGAGGGAGGAGAGGGAGCGAGGGGGTAGGAGGAGAGGGAGGGAGGGGTCAGATAGCCATGGGCCGTGGAGAAGGAATCAGGGTTAGGGTTAGGGTTAGGAAAACAGATCCTAACACCTTTCAGACTTGCCCCAACTAGAGGGGCCTGTAACTCCTGCACAGATCACTCAGACCAGCAGGATGTCCAGGACTCAGAGAGGGGCCTGTAACTCCTGCACAGATCACTCAGACCAGCAGGATGTCCAGGACTCAGAGAGGGGCCTGTAACTCCTGCACAGATCACTCAGACCAGCAGGATGTCCAGGACTCAGAGAGGGGCCTGTAACTCCTGCACAGATCACTCAGACCAGCAGGATGTCCAGGACTCAGAGAGGGGCCTGTAACTCCTGCACAGATCACTCAGACCAGCAGGATGTCCAGGACTCAGAGAGGGGCCTGTAACTCCTGCACAGATCACTCAGACCAGCAGGATGTCCAGGACTCAGAGCATAGTAGTGGGAGAGAGGGGAAAACAAATATACTAGCATGAGCAGTAGAGACTTTTTTCTTTAGTGCAAGAGAGAATATATATCCCATGTCTCTTTAGTTTTTGTTATATTATTAGTTATGTATTTCAGGAGGGAAAACTTGGAGCGGTAGATTTTGGGCCTAGAAGTCTGTTTTTGTGTATCTCTGTTCTGTAGACTAGTTGGGCAATAATTACAGGCGTGACATAGGAAAGGAAATATAGCATAGTACATGTGCTGTGCCAGGACTCCCTCTCCTCTCACCATCTCTCTGTCCCTCGCCCCTCTCCTCTCACCATCTCTCTGTCCCTCGCCCCTCTCCTCTCACCATCTCTCTGTCCCTCGCCCCTCTCCTCTCACCATCTCTCTGTCCCTCGCCCCTCTCCTCTCACCATCTCTCTGTCCCTCGCCCCTCTCCTCTCACCATCTCTCTGTCCCTCGCCCCTCTCCTCTCACCATCTCTCTGTCCCTCGCCCCTCTCCTCTCACCATCTCTCTGTCCCTCGCCCCTCTCCTCTCACCATCTCTCTGTCCCTCGCCCCTCTCCTCTCACCATCTCTCTGTCCCTCGCCCCTCTCCTCTCACCATCTCTCTGTCCCTCGCCCCTCTCCCTCCTCTCTCCATCTCTCTGTTCTCCTCCTTTACAAAACAAGTAGCAACGCTACTCAGTGTTGTTTCACTTGCTCTTAGAACTCCTGGATTTGATATCAAAACCTTTGGTAGAAGCATTTGAAAAGCAACTACAATATGTATACTACCGATCAGGAGGATTTTGATGCCTTTTGATATTTTTGAAAAGTAATTATCCAATGTATAATATTTATGTCAGCTGCATTTACCAGCTCAGGTATGGTTTAATTTAATTTTTTAGATGGTTCTTGATTTCCATGTGTTGTACTCTGAATCACATAGCAGACATTATGGTTAGGGTTAGGATGTGGATTTGGTGAACCACTGTATCTGTCTGACCATGCTGTGCATTTTTCTTAAGGGGATTGTGGGTTGGGTAGATGTCACAGGGTACTATGTTTTTAGCATAGATAGCTACAACACACTGAAAATCATTGTAAATACTCAACTCTGATGTCCTGTTCCTTAGTAATGACCAGGGTTGTGTTTCTGTAAAGTAGTCAGTTCATTTAATCCTTGACAGACGGAAGGAGGCGGACCTAAAGCATGATCCTCAATTTGCATATTATTTTTATTACATTTATCTCAAGACTATATTTAGTTTTAAGGTCTTTCATTATCAGTCACACAGTTTGTTTATATGGACATATAACAATATTTATTTTAAAGGTATATTTACATAAAAACATATTTAGTGTAAATTTGTACACTTGTAGTTTGTCTTTTTCCATAGTTAAATGTTGTACTTTACTATTCACTATCACCATGTAATGTTAGATAATGGTGTTAAATGGTGCTGCCATTCATACAGTATATGAATGGCAGCACATCTGATAGAATGTTCTGGTAGTCTTTGTGTAGAATAGGGTATGTATCCTGCAGGGAAGTATGATGTGGACATTTACCTGATGCTGTTGATATAATGTAACATTTTCCATAATTGTTATTATTATCGTTATTAGTATGATGTTTATTATCAACAGTATTACTATTATTACACTAGGAGGAAGGACATTAGTATCATAGTTATGTGGTTCTTTATCATATAATATCATAAGTAGTGAATAGTCCGTAGTGTAGTGACGTTAGGGATTTGATTGAGCTTCCTGTTTCAGCCTGTCCTGTGATACTACCTCTGTTATCTCCCTATGTCCGGTTCCAGGAGAATATTAGATTACTGGTGTGTCTGAGACTGAGTGTGAAGGTCCTATTTGGGTGTGTGATTGGAGGGGAACGAAATAAGGGAGGAAGTAGTGATGAAATAAAGAGTAGAGCAGTGACATGGTTACAGGGTAACGTGAGGGGGAGAGACAGTGCCCTGGTCGTCTGCTGCCCCTCCCTCCTCCCTATGTCGCTCTCTCGCTCGCTCCCTCTCTCCCTTGCTCTTGGGGGCTGGCAGCACCCCTAGGGAAGCTGTTGGCCATGTCCCTAGTCAGAGAGAACCCTCTTTGGGCCAGCGCCAGGCCGCTAAGGGGCAGGCAACGCATGGACTAGCACAATATATTCACCAACCGTTGGTCACGTTGCCAAATCAAATCCAAACAAGGTTTATTTTTTCTCCCAAAAATATTTTTTTACCAGAGATGAAGCATTAATAGATTTTAATGATGTCTTATTAATTATAACTATTATTGATATTATTCATAATAATATTTGTGTTATTATTACATTCATGTAAACCAGTTAATTATTGTACATTATTATAATCAATTTTGTTCACAATCTGTAGTTATGAGAAATGACCTTTACAGTGGGTTGACTGGCTGTAAGGGTGAGGATAGTATGAATATGTTTGTGTTGATTAGTTTTCCATTGATAGTACAGAGAGAAGGAAACTCTCCTCCGTTTGCTGTAAGGCTGTGTGTAAATGAGTTTAGCAGGAGCAGTGGCTCTGATTACAGATGATGGTTTTGAATATGCAAGCTTGTGCAGCCAGGACCTGTTCTTCCAGTTGTCCCATAGCCCAAGCCAGTGGCATACATGTCAGCCGTGTCATTAAGGAGTGGGCTGGGGGCGGGACATGCGGTGGGGGGAGCAAGGGGAGAGGGACAGATTCTTAGGTGTGTGTATGAGCACGCTCTACCTGGTTTCTGCTCCCAGCAGCCCCGGTTCTCCACGAGAGCTCCTCTATACCAGCAGCGAAAAGATTTTCAGTCCATTTCCTCTTCTTGTTCCCTGTCCTCTTGTTCCCTGTCCTCTTGTTCCCTGTCCTCTTGTTCCCTGTCCTCTTGTTCCCTGTCCTCTTGTTCCCTGTCCTCTTTTTGAGCTCTTGTTCTTGTATCTTCTTGAAGTGAAGTTGGCAGAAATGTCTGTGGTTTGCTGTTTCACAACATGTTATCGTGTTAATGTTCTCTAAGTCATTATGGGGTAGATTGACAGCTGGGAAGGTGTGTACTGTATGTGTGTCTGCTATGGTTTTTGTCAAGAGGTGTGCAATGTCACGTCGTCAATTTGAGAGAATTTCAGACTAACCCCAATGACCCCCATTGTGAATATTACTGCTGTCTGTGCATATACACCACATGAGCTGTTGGGTATTATCGCTGACATATCTTCAAAATACAAAACATAGGAGACGTGTTTTGTTTGGTAATATGTCTGAACTTGAGGAAGAGAACAAGATTTGAAAAGTGATTTATACTTTTCTGAAAACAAATACAGATGTTTAATGCCATTCACAAGTGGAAGTATGTGTGTGTGTATGTTTATAATGAGACACACTTCTCAATCAGCATAATTAGCTATCTAATCATTAGCAAATACCATGGGCATTGCTCATTATCTGTAATGTTCATGTTAGGGATCTTTCTGATTACAAAAACACACACTAATAAACAGAAGCACTGGTAGCTCCTGTCATTTCTCCCATCAGTGTGTAGTGATGTTTGTGATGGTTATATATCAGTGTTAAGGCATGACATGTTGCTAGGGTGTTGTATTCTGGCAGGGACTGGTCCACGAGTGCTGGGTGATGTGATGCAGACGAGTGCCGGAGAAGTAGTAGCAGAGCAGGTTAGTGGTTAGTGGAATCTAGGACAGTAGTAGCATAGCAGTTTAGCGGCTAGCGGAGGCTAGGACAGCAGTAGCATAGCAGAATAGCGGTTAGCGGCGGCTAGGACAGCAGTAGCATAGCAGCTAAGGCCGTGTCTCATATTCAGGATAGCAGCGGCTGTAGCTCCCTGCTGTGAAGGCGGGCCGCACAGCGTGCATATGAAACCCCCCCCCGGCAAGGCCCAGACTAGCCCACTCCTCCCCTGGACCCGGAGACCAGCATTCAATCCTGGGCGCTGGCGCTTATCATCACAATGAACAGAATGCATAAAACATGGTGGACACACAGACAGAGGTCGTCTTTCTCTCCCCACACTGAACCATGGAACAATGCATGGGGCCGTCTGGCTCTGATGACACGCTCACACTCTTTACATCCTCCTCTCTTTCTTTGTTGTCTCCTTCCTCTTCCTCTGTGTATACTTGTGCTCCATGCAGCGATCCCTGTCCACATATTGTTTAGTTAGTTATGCCATGTCTGTCATTAATATGCTATTGTCAGTTCTAATCAAATGTGCATTATGTAACTGAAACGCTGCTATTAAAAATGTACGGAGTGAGACTCCCCAGCGAAGAAAGTGTGTGTGTGTCTGGTGTGTGTGTCTGGTGTGTGTGTCGTGTGCATCTGGTGTGTGTGTCGTGTGTGTCTGCTGTGTGTGTCGTGTGTGCTGTGTACACTAGGTTCCAGAAAGGCCATGTGTTATGACATTTCATCAATACATATTTTTTGATTAATTGCATAATTCTGTTATATTTTTTTAAGAGACAAGCAGCATTAATACAATATTCATTTTTCTAATGTGGTTATACTCAATTGATTATTTTAATATTTCATAACAATATATATATACTTTTTTTCCCAGCATATACAAAGGCATAAATATGATTTTCCATCAACCTAAATAAAGGATATTATATTAATTAATTAATATTATGGTAAATGGTTCCTGTAGGAATGTTATTTTTGCTGTCGTTCAGTCAGCTGTCGTTCAGTCAGGTGTCGTTCAGTCAGGTGTCGTTCAGTCAGGTCATTTTGCCCTCACTGTTTTACGGCTAGCTAGCTCAATGATGCAACAGGATTTGCTTTGGCTGTGTGTGTGTGTGTGTGTGTGTGTGTGTGTATTATTAGGTAGTAGTGTGTGAGCGTGATCATGCAAGCCTCAGCTGCAGCGATGGTCTCTATTTGCCGGGCAGGGGCCAGCAGGGGAGGGAGTGAGGCCACTCCATCTGCGTTATTATCAATCTACCTTCTTCTCTTGTTAATGCTGCTATATTTGAGATGTCAGTAGGATTTTTTTAAACAAAGACATTTTTTACTCAATATTAATTTCTGCTAGATTGGATATTCATTTTATTTTCAGGTGGAGGTAGCATTAATTTGAGAGGCTAGCAGTGCTGTGTGTTTACAGTAAGTCAGTACTATGATTCAGTGGCTATAGCAGTGGTGGTCGTGTGGGGCTATCCCAGTCTCATGGCTGGCCTGGGCCAGGTCTAGGTTGGGCTGGGCTTCAGGAATGCGTCATGGGGATGTGTTGGACCCCAGCAGGCCCATTGCACTTCCTCTCTGTGTACCTCACAGCTTATCCTCCTTAGTATTAGAGAGGGAACAAAAGACACCAGCGATTGGAGGAGCCCCCCTCTCCCTCACAGCCTCTTTCCCTTTTTCTGTGTTAAAAAAAAAAAACTCTAACAAAAAGCGTGTTTCACTTGCAAATGTGTGGCAGCCGAGAGAGAGAGAGAGAGAGAGAGAGAGAGAGAGAGAGAGAGAGAGAGAGAGAGAGAGAGAGAGAGAGAGAGAGAGAGAGAGAGAGAGAGAGAGAGAGAGAGAGAGAGAGAGAGAGAGAGAGAGAGAGAGAGAGAGAGAGAGAGAGAGAGAGAGAGAGAGAGAGAGAGAGAGAGAGAGAGAGAGAGAGAGAGAGAGAGAGACCCCCCGACGGGACTCTAGCATCTACTATTTCTGTCTGACCCTCAGGAAACGACGACTGCTCCCGAGCTATTGACATGCCTAGCATCTCATCTCCTGGGCTTAGAGTACACAATACACGTGATGAGACTCTGTGTTTCAGAGTGTTTGTCTATGCATGCATTTGACAGCCATTGTGGCCGGTGTAGTATTTCTGTAATATTGTCATTCTCTCCGGGTTCCTTGGAGGGGGTCTGCTGTTGTTATCCCCCAATCTAGGGGGCTGTCGTGGCAGCAGGGAAGGGGTTATGAAGCAGGGATAACCCCCTTTGTCTCTGCAGCCCTCTTTGCCATTGTTGTGGTGGAATTGAGCTCGGTGCACCTCAATAAAATGTCCTCTAAGTGCTGCAGCCTCCCTACCCCTCAGATGGCAGCCCTCCACCGGGCAGCCTCCCTACCCCTCAGATGGCAGCCCTCCACCGGGCAGCCTCCCTACCCCTCAGATGGCAGCCCTCCACCGGGCAGCCTCCCTACCCCTCAGATGGCAGCCCTCCACCGGGCAGTCTCCCTACCCCTCAGATGGCAGCCCTCCACCGGGCAGCCTCCCTACCCCTCAGATGGCAGCCCTCCACCGGGCAGCCTCCCTACCCCTCAGATGGCAGCCCTCCACCGGGCAGCCTCCCTACCCCTCAGATGGCAGCCCTCCACCGGGCAGCCTCCCTACCCCTCAGATGGCAGCCCTCCACCAGGCTTTCGTGGCGTTCACGCTCACACGAACGCATGCGTCACTGCTGCTAACTAGCTGTTTTTCTCCAGCATTCTCACACCAGCTTATTATTTAATGTCTTCTAGTCTAGCGAGCGTTAATGAGTTCCATGCAAATGATCTATTATGATCTATTTTGTATTGTGTCTCATAATGCACGCTGATGCATGTAGCTGATAGTCAGAAGCATTAGTTGACTGGTATTGTTCCCCCTGCTCTGTCAGTCATTACATTAGCCTGCTCATTGTGTGACACATTATACAGATACCTAATATAAATATGTGTTGTGTTATTTTGAATGTAAATAGGGAAGCGTCTACAGCTATTGTCATGAAATAATTGTTTTAATGTGCTGCATATTTACAGTGATCATTACATTGAGTCATTTCAATGCAATGGCCTGCTTGTATTTCATTAACATAATGGTAACGCTATTGCATTGAGTTAAGTTGAAACGCTAGCTATCTAGCTAGCTACAGTGTTGGGTTAGTGCTGTACTGTGTACTGTGTGTGTGAGTGTGTGTGTGTTAAAATGTCAAGGCCAATGTGTGTTCAGACTTCAGATCTGTCCCGAGTGCTGCAGCCATCTTGGTGTCTTTTTAGAGGTCTTTATTAACACAACCACAGAGGAGACGAAATTATTCCATTTTAGTTTCAAATGACATTTTTATGTTCGTAATGTTGCATTATTTTTTATTTTTAGCACCTTGTTATTCATTTATGATGAGATCTACTATATTTATACACAATGAGACAACATGATGATTTTGTCTTCAGTGGGTTTTATTATGATGTGTTTGTAGTGGTAATAGCTATACTGGTATAAAGGAGACCTACATTATGCTGTTGTTATGGATAGCATTGATGATTGTTTATATGACATTGTCCTCTTGCAGACATTATAATTAAAAAAGGAGAAATACGCTGTCTGTCTCTGTCTCCTCTCATCAAATGAGCATTTAGATGTCAAACAGGAGATGTCAGGGGAGCCATCTGATTGGCTGGGGGTTTAATTACCCCTGTCCTCCCCCGTCTCTCCGGGTGGAACCTGTTTATGCCAGGTGTCCTACAGACTGTATTAAGCGTTACACAGCGTTACAATTAAATCAACACTTCCTCAAAGCCACATTATTACACATCCACTGTCAGATGAAGGGCGTCAGTCTGTCCTATATGCTTCCTCATTCCCCTGCTCCTCCTCCTCCTCCCCACCATCTCTCTCTCTCTCTCTCTCTGTCTGTCTGTCTGTCTGTCTGTCTGTCTGTCTGTCTGTCTGTCTGTCTGTCTGTCTGTCTGTCTCTCTCTCTGTGTGTCTGTCTGTCTCCCTGTACCTAAAACAAATGCTACTTGCTCATTTTCCCTGTGTTAAATGAACAAACAGGAGAACCTCGGAGCCTCATAATAAATTGATTAGAGAGCTGCAGACTCCCAGACAGTAGCACCCTGGAGCTGTGTGTGTTTGTTTGGCCTGAGGAGGAGGAGAAACACACACACACACACACTAATGGTAGACCTTCTGCCTCTCCCCCACCCCCTTCCATGTGTTTGGGTTAGCCACGCTCTGGTCACTGTATTGTGGCCGGTGTCTGGCGTGGTGGTGACAGACAACAGCATCCTCCTAGCCTTTTCATATTCACCACGTATCATCCCTCACTCCCATTACTGTTTCATTTGGAGGTTCAGTTACCCCGGCACAAGGCTGTGCTGTGGCCTGGAGGGGGCTGGGGTGTGGGTCTAGAGGGGGGTTGTGGGACCGACACCAGGGTAGACGGCCATGACAGACTGGCTTTGTGACATCACGGAGCCTGCCTGGTCGCTGCTGAATTCCCTTCAGCTTCTGCTGTGTAATGGCAGATCTTAGCTTTATACGGCTGTGTGATAGCATTCATAACGATGCATAGTGATGCTCTGATTCAAACAGAAACCGAGAACATCTATTTGTAGACGGCATGTGAAAACAAAACATGTTCTTCTTCATCTAATATTCAGTTAATCCTCCCAGTTTATCTCTCTGTCTTTATTGTGTTTGGGTAAGAGAACACAGCCTGGACACATTCACCAGGTCAGCCAGAGGTGAGCGTTTCTTCTTACTACTTCTTACAGTAGTTAGTTGTCAGGTGCCAGTGATCTTTGTAGCGACCCCCCCCCCCCACACACACACACACTCTTATCACTCTCTCTTGCTCTCTCGGTAGTCAACGACTTCAGGGCAATGTTTCATTTGGAGTTAGGTGGTTAATCGCCTGCGGTTGCTTGAAATGTAGAAATTGCCACAGAGCTTAGGCTTGCTAATTTGTGTAGCATCTCTGCTGAGGCTCAATGTGGTTTGTGCAGATCTGGTGAGGTATGCTGTAGGACAGAGTGAGAGAGCATGGTGGCAGGTTTAAGTTTGGCCTCATTTCTCCTCCGGCCTCTATAAGCCAGGTGTTCCCTCATGTTGGGTCCTGTCCCGGTGTGGAGAAACAGGGTGCATCGTTGCAGGTGAGAACCAGGCGCTAACACGGCTCTCTTCCTACCTGCCTCCAGCAAGGCTCCTGGGGCCTGCTCTCTGGGGCTGTAGAGGCCTGTGGAGGGTTGCTCAGTGCTGGGGGATGAAACAGGAAGTGTCCCCTCTGTGTGTTGGTTCTCTCCTCTCTTCTGTGCCAGAGCAGACTAGTTATTATCAGGCCTGGGAGAGAGGCTCTGGCTCTTGTCCTCTCTCAGCAGCAGGGCCAGTTTGTAGGTGACATAGGCTTTGTTTATATTGGCGAGGATAGGGGAGGGGAGGGGAGGGAAGGGGGAGGGGAGGGGAGGGGGGCACAGACACCAGTCCCATCACTTCCTTCCGTTTTTTTGCTTTTTTTATGAACCACCATTGTCATAACAACAGTGTGGACAGAACATGACATGTAAAAATGGTGAAGAAAATGTTCCAACATTATGCATAGAAACTCTGAATCTGGTGTATCTCCTCTTCAATGTAAAACACAGTGTAAAAGTAGTCTGACTGACTCACTAGTCTAATCTCTGAGTTTGGCCTGCTCTGTAGTCTGACTGACTCACTAGTCTAATCTCTGAGTTTGGCCTGCTCTGTAGTCTGACTGACTCACTAGTCTAATCTCTGAGTTTGGCCTGCTCTGTAGTCTGACTGACTCACTAGTCTAATCTCTGAGTTTGGCCTGCTCTGTAGTCTGACTGACTCACTAGTCTAATCTCTGAGTTTGGCCTGCTCTGTAGTCTGACTGACTCACTAGTCTAATCTCTGAGTTTGGCCTGCTCTGCCAAATCCCCCAAACACTCCTCTCTCTGCTTTTCCATGTAAGTCAGGTCACATTAAACAAGCCTGTGTGTTTTGACCTGATCAGCAGAGAACACACGTTCTCACACTCCTCAGACCGCTGGTTTCCTCAGGACAATCCGGTGTGTGTATGTATGTGTGTGTGTGCGTTTGTGTGTGGTGTGTGTGTGTGTGGTGTGTGTGGTGTGTGTGTGTGTGGTGTGTGTGTATGCGTGTGCACACCACCTGCACCCCCCTGTTTATCCCCCCAGTAGGCTAGTGTCAGAAAGTGTACTTTGTCATGTTGACCGGCTGTGTGGGCCTTCAACAGGAAGCCTGGATGCACTGTTTCACAACCTCACTAAAAACAGGAACCAAGTGGAGTCAAGTACCCGGCTACCCCTTCCCACACCGCTCCATTCACTTCTCTGCCATGCCATGAGTGCCAGCCTGCAGCCAGAGCAAGTACGAGGCGCAGGGAATGGGGTACTACCCTGTCATAAGAGGCCCCTGGGACCCCTAGAGGGGAAGAGGTGTGGCGAACGTCTGTTTTGGGCACAGCTTGTGTGTTTAGCACTGGCCTGTGAGGGCATTTATATGCAAATGCTAAACAACCCATTGGGTGGCTAATTACACTGGGGATACTGTGTCAGTGCCAGCCTGGTTGAGGAGAGGAGAGGCAGGGTTGTGTCAGTGCCAGCCTGGTTGAGGAGAGGAGAGGCAGGGTTGTGTCAGTGCCAGCCTGGTTGAGGAGAGGAGAGGCAGGGTTGTGTCAGTGCCAGCCTGGTTGAGGAGAGGAGAGGCAGGGTTGTGTCAGTGCCAGCCTGGTTGAGGAGAGGAGAGGCAGGGTTGTGTCAGTGCCAGCCTGGTTGAGGAGAGGAGAGGCAGGGTTGTGTCAGTGCCAGCCTGGTTGAGGAGAGGAGAGGCAGGGTTGTGTCAGTGCCAGCCTGGTTGAGAGGAGAGGCAGGGTTGTGTCAGTGCCAGCCTGGTTGAGGAGAGGAGAGGCAGGGTTGTGTCAGTGCCAGCCTGGTTGAGGAGAGGAGAGGCAGGGTTGTGTCAGTGCCAGCCTGGTTGAGGAGAGGAGAGGCAGGGTTGTGTCAGTGCCAGCCTGGTTGAGGAGAGGAGAGGCAGGGTTGTGTCAGTGCCAGCCTGGTTGAGGAGAGGAGAGGCAGGGTTGTGTCAGTGCCAGCCTGGTTGAGAGGCAGGGAGTTGAACTAACATGTCAGGCCTGGTCTGGACTTACACAGCTTGTTTACTCATTGCCACTCCCCCTTGGTGTTACATGTGCTATTTCCCTTCATGCTAGCTCCTCCCCGTCTGGTGTAGTGTAGAGTCAGTGTACTAGAATAAAGAGACCCTGTTCTCTCCCAGCCAGGTCCCAGCCAGGTCACAGCCAGGTCCCAGCCATGTCCCAGCCAGGTCCCAGCCAGGTCCCAGCCAGGTCCCAGCCAGGTCACAGCCCAGCCAGGTCCCAGCCAGGTCACAGCCCAGCCAGGTCACAGCCAGGTCACAGCCCAGCCAGGTCACAGCCAGGTCACAGCCAGGTCACAGCCAGGTCACAGCCAGGTCACAGCCAGGTCACAGCCCAGCCAGGTCACAGCCAGGTCCCAGCCAGGTCACAGCCAGGTCCCAGCCAGGTCACAGCCAGGTCCCAGCCAGGTCACAGCCCAGCCAGGTCACAGCCCAGCCAGGTCACAGCCAGGTCACAGCCAGGTCACAGCCCAGCCAGGTCACAGCCAGGTCACAGCCAGGTCCCAGCCCAGCCAGGTCCCAGCCCAGCCAGGTCACAGCCAGGTCCCAGCCATGTCCCAGCCAGGTCACAGCCCAGGCATGTCCCAGCCATGTCCCAGCCAGGTCCCAGCCCAGCCAGGTCCCAGCCATGTCACAGCCCAGCCATGTCCCAGCCATGTCCCAGCCATGTCCCAGCCAGGTCCCAGCCAGGTCCCAGCCATGTCACAGCCCAGCCATGTCCCAGCCATGTCCCAGCCAGGTCCCAGCCATGTCACAGCCATGTCACAGCCATGTCACAGCCATGTCACAGCCAGGTCACAGCCATGTCACAGCCCAGCCATGTCCCAGCCAGGTCCCAGCCAGGTCCCAGCCAGGTCCCAGCCATGTCCCAGCCAGGTCCCAGCCAGGTCCCAGCCATGTCACAGCCCAGCCATGTCCCAGCCATGTCCCAGCCAGGTCCCAGCCAGGTCCCAGCCATGTCACAGCCATGTCACAGCCATGTCACAGCCATGTCACAGCCAGGTCACAGCCATGTCACAGCCATGTCACAGCCATGTCACAGCCATGTCACAGCCAGGTCACAGCCATGTCACAGCCATGTCACAGCCAGGTCACAGCCATGTCACAGCCATGTCACAGCCATGTCACAGCCCAGCCATGTCACAGCCATGTCACAGCCATGTCACAGCCCAGCCATGTCACAGCCATGTCACAGCCAGGTCACAGCCAGGTCACAGCCCAGCCATGTCACAGCCATGTCACAGCCCAGCCATGTCACAGCCATGTCACAGCCATGTCACAGCCATGTCACAGCCCAGCCATGTCACAGCCATGTCACAGCCATGTCACAGCCATGTCACAGCCATGTCACAGCCATGTCACAGCCATGTCACAGCCAGGTCCCAGCCAGGTCCCAGCCATGTCACAGCCATGTCACAGCCATGTCACAGCCATGTCCCAGCCATGTCCCAGCCATGTCACAGCCATGTCACAGCCAGGTCCCAGCCAGGTCACAGCCAGGTCACAGCCAGGTCACAGCCATGTCACAGCCATGTCACAGCCATGTCACAGCCAGGTCCCAGCCAGGTCACAGCCAGGTCACAGCCAGGTCCCAGCCAGGTCACAGCCAGGTCACAGCCAGGTCCCAGCCAGGTCACAGCCAGGTCACAGCCAGGTCCCAGCCAGGTCCCAGCCAGGTCACAGCCAGGTCCCAGCCAGGTCCCAGCCAGGTCCCAGCCAGGTCCCAGCCAGGTCCCAGCCAGGTCACAGCCAGACAGGGAGGAATCAGCAGCCTCTTATCTCTCTCCCTCCTATTACGAAATGCTCTGCTAATTACTGGGGGTGTTAAAAATGCATTTAGGTCAGGTTTTTAATGGCATGCAAATTTATGAGCAGACGGAAGCAAATATTAACTTGTAGAGCCACTGACAATCATTGTCTGGGACAAAGGTACACCAATCTTAACTGACAAACGCCAGGGTTCCTCATTGTGCTCCGGTGTTGTCTCCCTGTGCTAGCTGTGGTCAGGGGCGGAGGAGTAGGGACAGCAGGGTAGCTGGGTGCACACATTCAGCAGAGGCTCCTACTAGAGGTCCAGGCTTCCACAGGCCTACTCTCAATGCTTATGCACATTGTTACTATACCTGTCCTTTATAGCATTACTGCTAAAATCACAGTAATAAAACATAACTAGCAGATTCACTGTAGTTTTCATTTTTACATGTTTTAAACAAGTAAAAATATTATACTGGTTACCTTTTCCTGGACTCCTCTACATTATATTACATTCACAGTGTGTTTGTATGTCAGATGGGAGAGGTGAAAGACTGTATATTACATTCACAGTGTGTTTGTATGTCAGATGGGAGAGGTGAAAGACGGTGTATTACAGACTCTGTGAATGCCGCAGCAGAGCACTGTGCTTTTGATGGTGTCTGTCTTGGCTTAGTGGAGCAGCACTGGGATCTGTCAAGCCCTGATGACCCAGGGGAGGCCAGGGGAGTCAGGGCCAGGACAGGGCCAGGCCAGTGGCAGCGTGACCCCCGGACACCCAGGACCAGGCCCAGCCGCCCAGCTGTTCTACGGTGTGACTCCACTGTGACAGCCAACCCACAGAGTGAGCTGCCTTGTTGATGGAGACGTATCTCTCTCTCCCCTGCCTTTCCTCCCTCAGAAATGACAGCAGTGCTGTCAGTAATTACCATTGATAGAATTATGAAAGGGGCTAGAGATGCAAACATCATGTAGAAGAAGAGAGGGAAATGGAGAGGTAGTCCCAGTCATGAAATGAGAGGAAGTGGGTTGGCATAGTGGAGTTTGAGCCTGGCCAGATCCCTCTTCACTGAAGACAAAGGTTGACCACAAAGTTGGAGCAGCTGGATGAGCAGTAGTTCTCTGCTGTTGTTTTCTGTCTCTCTCTGCTGTGCAGATGTACAGGACATCCCTCTGCAGCCGTTTCTCCTGTAATTAAAAACTAATTACCAGGGGTGCCTCTTTTGTTATTCCGAATAAACAACTATTGTGTGTTTGTATGAGTCAGTGTGTGAGAGTGTGTATCTCACCACATTCTTGAATCTCTGCTGAATAAACAGCCATTTCAGACCGGCCCTGTTGCATTCCTGGGGAATCATATGTCTTACGCTAAAACAAAGAAAGAAGCAGAGGTAGAGAGAGAGAGTTTCAACATGGGTTTCGCCGCCATGTTGCGTGGGTAGCCACCACCTGTGGCCCTCACCACGCCAATTACACCCCCCCCCCATGGACACACACACAAATATACACACACACACACTGGGGAAGACTGTTGGCTGGCCAAGGCTGGATCAAAGGGCATGTGTGAGGGAGCCAGGGCACCTCGTAGAAAGCAGCTGCTCCTCCCTGTCTCTCCCTCTCACCCCAGCCTGACAGCAGCTAGAAATATGAGGCCTCTCCGGACCTCTGGCCTGGGAAAGAGGACGGCCTGACACACACATTCAGAAAAGCTTTTGTATCTGCACACACACACACACACACACACACATTAAGAAAGCCTTTTGTCTCTACACACACACACACACACACACACACACACACACATTAAGAAAGCCTTTTGTCTCTTCTCATTCACTCACATGGCCACCAGCACAAATAGACTTGGAAGACGACATACTCTCTCTCTCTCTCTCTCTCTCTCTCTCTCTCTCTCTCTCTCATACGAAACCATTACATTCTTACATGTTTCATTCATATTTATTGTCCTCTTTCATTTGTTTCTATAGTTTATTTGTGGTCCTTTCGCCATCACTCTTACGTCACGCTTTCTCTCCATCTCTCCCCCAGACGTCTACAATTCGGTCTGCTCTTTCTCAACTAGTCTATCCTCCCTCTGAAGGTGTTTTCTTCATCTCCTCCTCCCTTTTCTCCTGGCCTGTCTGTGCTTTATTTTCGTGGTCCTGGCTCTCTCTCCGGTGTGTTCAGGCTCTGACAGAGAGGTTTGGGAAAGGCATTCAGCTCCCTAATCCAGGCTCCCTCCATCAGGAATGCTAGTGTGTGTGTGTGTGTGTGTGTGTGTGTGTGTGTGTGTGTGTGTGTGTGTGTGTGTGTGTGTGTGTGTGTACAGGAGCCTGTGCCGAGGGCCCCCTCCACCCCGGCCCTTTGAGCCGTTCACTCACTGCCATTATTTAATTGTTTCACTTCACGCCTGTGACTGGGCGGTGCAGGACGGTTAACCCTCTGCTGCACACCCAGCCCAGCCCAGTCCCATATAGTCCTGCTACTCACAGAGGAGGTAGAATGGTGCTGAGGAGGGTACAACCAGGGCCCTGGGAGGAACAGGGCTCCCCACCACACAACACACTGTTTACCCACACACATTCCACTACTCACTTACTCAGTCACTGTGTGTGTGTGTGTGTATGTTGAGGCAATATGTTTAAGTGTACAGAATGTAAGCAGAGTTAAGGCGTAATTGCAGGATTTATCCTCTGTGTTCCACTATTGGACATCACATAATGGACACACCTAGTCTGTACGACAGGCAGGGCAAACTTTTATTTGATAGGGTGAGATGTGATGGGGGTGTTAGCCTATCAAATCCTTGTTATTAGATTTTCACCCGCCCCCTTTGCCAGGTATTTGAGTTGAAAGAAATGATTGTTTGGATTGTCTTCGTTTTCAGAAAGATGAATAACTGGTGAAGTTAACTGACATGTGAATCTGCGTCAAGCTGCAGTGAATTACACTTCTCCCCAGTCAGTCCTAGTCCTGGCCACATTCCTGCATTATGCACTCCAACGCCACCATGTCGCAGGCAGGCAGGCAGGCAGGCAGGCAGGCAGGCAGGCAGGCAGGCAGGCAGGCAGGCAGGCAGGCAGGCAGGCAGGCAGGCAGGCAGGCAGGCAGGCAGGCAGGCAGGCAGGCAGGCAGGCCGGCCACCTAATATTAGATTTTTGCATCTCCCTCCTCATCCATGTCCTCTATAACTTTGATATGTCTGTGATATGCGACCTGTCAGACCCTGGCCCTGCTCTCTGTCTAAGGAGACTCCCTGTGGGTCACAGACCGGTATGGATAATGTCTAGAACACACAGGGGCTGAGCTTGGAGCTACAGGCCCATGCAGGAGGCGGAGCTCCCAGATTGGAAGCAAATACAGCGTCTAGTAACGAGTCTCACGAGACAGAGAGGGTGTAGAAATTACAGAGATAATTAAGAAAGAATTCATTCAAAATACTGACACTGTCTGTCGTTGAATCCCAGCATAAACAAATACTGACACTGTCTGTCGTTGAATCCCAGCATAAACAAATACTGACACTGTCTGTCGTTGAATCCCAGCGTAAACAAATACTGACACTGTCTGTCGTTGAATCCCAGCATAAACAAATACTGACACTGTCTGTCGTTGAATCCCAGCATAAACAAAAACTGACACTGTCTGTCGTTGAATCCCAGCATAAACAAATACTGACACTGTCTGTCGTTGAATCCCAGCGTAAACAAATACTGACACTGTCTGTCGTTGAATCCCAGCATAAACAAAAACTGACACTGTCTGTCGTTGAATCCCAGCATAAACAAAGGCTAGGAAAGAAAGAAGGGAAGGAAAGTGAGTGTGATTGGAGAGATGGGGGACTTTCCCGTGGACAGACAGACAGTGTGAGTGGAGAGATGGGGGACTTTCCCGTGGACAGACAGACAGACAGTGTGAGTGGAGAGATGGGGGCTTTCCCGTGGACAGACAGACAGACAGTGTGAGTGGAGAGATGGGGGACTTTCCCGTGGACAGACAGACAGACAGTGTGAGTGGAGAGATGGGGGCTTTCCCGTGGACAGACAGACAGACAGTGTGAGTGGAGAGATGGGGGCTTTCCCGTGGATGGACAGACAGACAGTGTGAGTGGAGAGATGGGGGCTTTCCCGTGGATGGACAGACAGACAGTGTGAGTGGAGAGATGGGGGCTTTCCCGTGGATGGACAGACAGACAGTGTGAGTGGAGAGATGGGGGCTTTCCCGTGGATGGACAGACAGACAGTGTGAGTGGAGAGATGGGGGACTTTCCTGTGGACAGACAGACAGTGTGAGTGGAGAGATGGGGGACTTTCCTGTGGACAGACAGACAGTGTGAGTGGAGAGATGGGGGACTTTCCCGTGGACAGACAGACAGACAGTGTGAGTGGTGAGATGGGGGCTTTCCCGTGGATGGACAGACAAACAGTGTGAGTGGAGAGATGGGGGACTTTCCCATGGACAGACAGACAGTGTGAGTGGAGAGATGGGGGACTTCCCCGTGGACAGACAGACAGTGTGAGTGGAGAGATGGGGGACTTTCCCGTGGACAGACAGACAGTGTGAGTGGAGAGATGGGGGACTTCCCCGTGGACAGACAGACAGTGTGAGTGGAGAGATGGGGGACTTCCCCGTGGACAGACAGACAGACAGTGTGAGTGGAGAGATGGGGGACTTTCCCGTGGACAGACAGACAGACAGTGTGAGTGGAGAGATGGGGGCTTTCCCGTGGACAGACAGACAGTGTGAGTGGAGAGATGGGGGACTTTCCCGTGGACAGACAGACAGTGTGAGTGGAGAGATGGGGGCTTTCCCGTGGACAGACAGACAGTGTGAGTGGAGAGATGGGGGACTTTCCCGTGGACAGACAGACAGACAGTGTGAGTGGAGAGATGGGGGCTTTCCCGCGGACAGACAGACAGACAGTGTGAGTGGAGAGATGGGGGCTTTCCCGTAGACAGACAGACAGACAGACAGTATGAGTGGAGAGATGGGGGACTTTCCCGTGGACAGACAGACAGTGTGAGTGGAGAGATGGGGGACTTTCCCGTGGACAGACAGACAGTGTGAGTGGAGAGATGGGGGACTTTCCCGTGGACAGACAGACAGACAGTGTGAGTGGAGAGATGGGGGCTTTCCCGTGGACAGACAGACAGTGTGAGTGGAGAGATGGGGGACTTTCCCGTGGACAGACAGACAGTGTGAGTGGAGAGATGGGGGCTTTCCCGTGGACAGACAGACAGTGTGAGTGGAGAGATGGGGGACTTTCCCGTGGACAGACAGACAGACAGTGTGAGTGGAGAGATGGGGGCTTTCCCGCGGACAGACAGACAGACAGTGTGAGTGGAGAGATGGGGGCTTTCCCGTGGACAGACAGACAGACAGACAGACAGACAGTATGAGTGGAGAGATGGGGGACTTTCCCGTGGACAGACAGACAGTGTGAGTGGAGAGATGGGGGACTTTCCCGTGGACAGACAGACAGTGTGAGTGGAGAGATGGGGGACTTTCCCGTGGACAGACAGACAGACAGTGTGAGTGGAGAGATGGGGGACTTTCCCGTGGACAGACAGACAGTGTGAGTGGAGAGATGGGGGCTTTCCCGTGGACAGACAGACAGTGTGAGTGGAGAGATGGGGGACTTTCCCGTGGACAGACAGACAGACAGTGTGAGTGGAGAGATGGGGGCTTTCCCGTGGACAGACAGACAGTGTGAGTGGAGAGATGGGGGACTTTCCCGTGGACAGACAGACAGACAGTGTGAGTGGAGAGATGGGGGCTTTCCCGTGGATGGACAGACAGACAGACAGTGTGATTGGAGAGATGGGGGGCTTTCCCATGGACAGACAGACAGTGTGAGTGGAGAGATGGGGGCTTTCCCATGGACAGACATACAGACAGTGTGATTGGAGAGATGGGGGCTTTCCCGTGGACAGACAGACAGTGTGAGTGGAGAGATGGGGGACTTTCCCGTGGACAGACAGACAGTGTGAGTGGAGAGATGGGGGCTTTCCCGTGGACAGACAGACAGTGTGAGTGGAGAGATGGGGGACTTTCCCGTGGACAGACAGACAGACAGTGTGAGTGGAGAGATGGGGGCTTTCCCGCGGACAGACAGACAGACAGTGTGAGTGGAGAGATGGGGGCTTTCCCGTGGACAGACAGACAGACAGACAGACAGACAGTATGAGTGGAGAGATGGGGGACTTTCCCGTGGACAGACAGACAGTGTGAGTGGAGAGATGGGGGACTTTCCCGTGGACAGACAGACAGTGTGAGTGGAGAGATGGGGGACTTTCCCGTGGACAGACAGACAGACAGTGTGAGTGGAGAGATGGGGGACTTTCCCGTGGACAGACAGACAGTGTGAGTGGAGAGATGGGGGCTTTCCCGTGGACAGACAGACAGTGTGAGTGGAGAGATGGGGGACTTTCCCGTGGACAGACAGACAGACAGTGTGAGTGGAGAGATGGGGGCTTTCCCGTGGACAGACAGACAGTGTGAGTGGAGAGATGGGGGACTTTCCCGTGGACAGACAGACAGACAGTGTGAGTGGAGAGATGGGGGCTTTCCCGTGGATGGACAGACAGACAGACAGTGTGATTGGAGAGATGGGGGGCTTTCCCATGGACAGACAGACAGTGTGAGTGGAGAGATGGGGGCTTTCCCATGGACAGACATACAGACAGTGTGATTGGAGAGATGGGGGCTTTCCCGTGGACAGACAGACAGACAGTGTGAGTGGAGAGATGGGGGCTTTCCCGTGGACAGACGGACAGTATGAGTGGAGAGATGGGGGCTTTCCCGTGGACAGACAGACAGACAGTGTGAGTGGAGAGATGGGGGCTTTCCCGTGGACAGACAGACAGACAGTGTGAGTGGAGAGATGGGGGCTTTCCCGTGGACAGACAGACAGTGTGAGTGGAGAGATGGGGGCTTTCCCGTGGACAGACAGACAGACAGTGTGAGTGGAGAGATGGGGGCTTTCCCATGGACAGACAGACAGACAGTATGAGTGGAGAGATGGGGGCTTTCCCGTGGACGGACAGACAGACAGCATAGGAGATGAATTGATATGTATGCCCTGCGCCTGATTGGAGTCATTTGAAATGTGGTGAGGGTTTAATATCTGCAGCTTTGTCCAGGCAGCACTCCACTACTAGCTAGGTTATGTTATGAAAGGTTATGTTTCATTTCAACCTCCTCATTTTGAGTTGGGTTAGGGTTAATAGCAGGGAGATGCTATGTTGAGTTGGGTTAGGGTTAATAGCAGGGAGATGCTATGTTGAGTTGGGTTAGGGTTAATAGCAGGGAGATGCTATGTTGAGTTGGGTTAGGGTTAATAGCAGGGAGATGCTATGTTGAGTTGGCCAGCCAATAGCAGGGAGATGCTATGTTGAGTTGGCCAGCCAATAGCAGGGAGGTGCTATGTTGAGTTGGCCAGCCAATAGCAGGGAGGTGCTATGTTGGGTTGGCCAGCCAATAGCAGGGAGGTGCTATGTTGAGTTGGCCAGCCAATAGCAGGGAGGTGCTATGTTGAGTTGGCCAGCCAATAGCATGTAGGTGCTATGTTGAGTTGGCCAGCCAATAGCAGGGAGGTGCTATGTTGAGTTGGCCAGCCAATAGCAGGGAGGTGCAACATGAAAGTTGCCGAGCGCGGGGTGTAGGCCTTTACTGCAACCAACCTGCCTGGCTCTAAAGAGAGCTCCATGGAACAGGGCCTTCTCTCAGCCCTCTCCTACCCTCCTCTGACACTTAACAGGCCTGTTAGTGGGCAGACACAGACAAATAGCCTTCAAACAAAGCTCTCCCCCAATAATCAAGATGGTGCCTAATAACCACGGCTAGTTTAAAGCAGAGAGAACAAACCAGGTAGTGAACGGGTTAGTACTCACAGTACTAATGAAGGCCCATTTCCATTGGATTTATTTCCCTTTATATCAGATGTCTTTTGTCTTTTCATTGTTGTTTGGATGTGAATTACAAAGCACATTTAATTTAGATCTTACGTTTCTCAAAAGGGATTTTTCAAATGAGCGATTTGCCCAGATCTGTCCTTGTTCATGTTAATTCATTCAGAAGTCAGTCTTGTGGTGTTCAGACGCCATGGGGACTTTGCTTGCTCCCTACAAAACAATTGGGGACTTTGAATACATTGTGCATGTGCTCTACCCTCTACTGTATCCAGCACAAACTAGGCTGTCCTCAGCCCCTATCAGTGCTCATTCACACCAGGGACCTGAGGAATGTCCTCCATTTTAGGATCAGACCACATGCCCCGACAGGCCTCCAGACGCCTCCTCTACACCGGCAACAACAGCAGCATCACACATTGTTATATACTGTTATCATGAACAGTCAACATGGATACCACCTCTGGATAGTTTTAGTATCTATGATGGCACATGATTGTATGATTTCCTATGTAAATAAGTAACTAGTTTGTAGCATCTCATCCCTTTGTTTACAGACATGGTGCATGGTTTTCTGGTTTAAAAGGAATGGTCTCGACGCAGCCAAATTGGATCTGGGTATGTAAATAACACTCTGATGTTTAATGAGAAACAAAGTTAGCTAATTATAGCAGCTGGGAGAAAGACGAGGAGGACAGTGGGAAATGTTTCCATCACTCCCAGGGTCTATAGATTACTGCCTAATTGTCTAAATCGAATCAGACCGAGACATTAGCTAGCTAGCGAGGAGGACACTGGCACTGAGAGAGATAGAGACGGAGAGGGAGGATGGCATGATTGCACAGACCCATGGGTGATTCTCAGGAAGGACAAGCTCTCATGGATGGTATGGTCCAGCACAGAGCGTGACCCAAAGCTATTTGTTTCAATAAGCACACCTTTCAATTGGCTATGTCATGACCTTTTTAGTGCCCCATCCCATGACTCAGTGTTGTGGTTTTAGTCCTGAAATGTCTCCCATGCTAGCCCAGTGTCAGTCCCTCCTGCCCCCCACCCCCCAGGTATTGACGTTGAGACGAGCATGGTACTATAATCTCCGCTGGCACGCCAGCCAGCTGCTGAGCTGATTCATACTCGCAGGCGGAAGTTTTTCAGCTGTAATGACATGTAATTCTGAGGCATGTTTATGCTGGGCCCAGGCAGTGAACTTCTCTCCTAATGACCAAGTAGCACTTAACATTCCTCCTGAACATTTATCACCGCATTCTTTTTTTTAACCTTTTTTATGTTTTTTAGGTCAGCGTCTGAAATGTTTGATGGGAAAACAATGGTATTTATGTGATATTTGCAGTTAGGTGATTAGATGAACACGCCATGATGTTCTGTCCATCCTGGTGGAGGATGGCAATAGTGAAACAGTTGTGAACAGACAGTGGCTATAAAGCCCAGCTTGTGTTTCCACTACTTTATTTCTCTCTGTGGATGAAGGGAGGAGGAGGAAAAGAGCCACCGTTGATTCCTCTAAATGGTGGTATGAGAATAAAAAGGGTATTTCTGGCGATAGCAGCTAAATGCCTGTGCTGGTTAGTAGTGCAGTGCTCTGTCAGTAGTAGGCTGTATAGTGTGGTGGGGAATAAGAAGAAGCCCCATTGGATCTATTTCTAGGAGTGCAGTGATATTGAGGTCAGCTGTCCAAAATGATTTCATGTTAGGAATCGGCGAGTCAGCAGGGTCAGAGCAGAACCGCCATGACGACACTTTCTCCACGGTGATAACGCTGCCTGCCTGCCTGCCTGCCCTCCTTCCTCCCCCTCCACTTCCTTTTTATGGGAGCAGAGAGAGAGAGAGGCTCAGCCTGCTCTGTGTCCGTACCCTTTCACAGGGACAACGGGGAACAGAGGAGCTAAAAGAAGCTACTGCCTCTAATAATAATAATAATACATGGGAACTATATAGAGCTTTTCAACCCAAAGTCACTTTACAATTGTAGAAATGAGAAGAAAAAAATAAACTGTCAAAACAAAACATCAGACTTAACAAAAACTTGAATAAAGAGGGGAAATAGTGTGGCATGTCAGTGTATGGGGGAGAGGGGAGGGTTGGGATTAGGATACAAACCCGGGTTAGGGTTAGGGTTTGGGTAAGGGTTAATTCTAAACAAACAACTGAACTGCTGAAAATAGCAGACGGACCGCTTCCTGGATGTCATGGTGGTGCTGACTGGTGCCTGAACAATCCTTCCTTCTGTTTCCCAGGCGGAATGCCATGGCGTAGGAACTGCGTTTAGGAATTCACAGTGCGAGTAGGCCCGACTTCAGCTGATTTCTATTTAACAGTTCCGTTGAGAAAACAGGGACTGTGAACAGATAATGGCGCTCATGCAGAATGGACCGGAAGTGGGAGGTCTCGTTAGTCCAGGCCTTTAGCTGGGGCGCTCTGGGTGCCAATCTTAGGAACGTTGTGTGGGAGTTAGTTGGAGGGCACTGTTCAGTATGGTTCCAGCCCCAGCCTTGCCAATGGAGAGCACTGTACACAATTGGCTGAACTGAACAGGGCCAACAGTTGGATCTTCAGCTGCCACTAGAAATACTGTCAAAACCAATTGAGCAGTTGCTTTGAAAATGTGTGAGAATATCCAGTTCATATGTCCATGTTCACTAGGATGTAGTGACTATGTCTGCAGTGAAATGCCCCTCATATCTCTTTTCTGACCTAAAATAATCCTTTAGGCACACACGGGCTCTCTCCCTCTCTCTTTCTCTCTCTCTCTTACACACACACACACACACACACACACACAAGCCTATAATTTATGGCTGCCGGGTCCTTGATCAATTGATAGCAGGGAATCCTTTGGTAAATAGAGTTTTAGACACATTGCCAATAGACCTGGGCTATTGATTGGAGTGTAAATTAAAAACTTAATCAGGTCTCTGAGATAAGATTTATCTCCGACCCAAGCAAATTACAGGGCTGACTGGGAGACAGGGAGTCAGGCAAGAGCACTGCCCCCTCAGAGGGTGCCAGAGCTGGGGACAACCAGCCAGGCTGCAGACTCCCCTCGGATGCTCCTCCCTCCCTCCCGCTACCTATTGAACCAAGTTCAAGTCTTTCTCTCAATCTCCTTCCGTGTCACATTCATCTCTCCCTTCCTCCTCATCCTCCCATGACTGTAGACACCAGGGTATCTTTAGCATGCTGGAATAATTGATGTAGACTTCGCTGCCCTTGTTTTCTGAAGTTAGAAAAAGACTTTGAGAAACACAATCAATGTTCTTCTGGTTAGCAGTCGTTGCTTCTCTTCTCCAAATTCCCTAAAACACCCATTTCCTGTCTTAGATGAAATATGTAAATCATTAAACCAGGCTTTATTTCTTCAATAATATTCTCATCTTGGTGAGGTCATTTTACGGCACAGTAAATTCATGCACATTCATACAAGCTACCAGCCCTCACACACACATGCTGTGTGGTCTATATTTTATAGGTATTAAGACAATCCTTAAGATTGCACATTGATTAGATTATAGATTTTTACAGTAATTGCTGAGGGAAATGTTCTCTCTACCTGCCTTCATTATTCATATTGGGAAATGGGTATATTATTCAAAATGTCTCCCCAGGTATAATTTTATCTGGGGAAAGAATGAGAGCACTCTAGTCCTTTGTTGACCCAAGACAGAGAGTGTGAGTGTTCAGAGCAGGTATCACAGATAAGACATGTTCACTAAGGAGACGTGTATCAAGCTTTACAGATCATTTTTTCATACATATTTCTCTGTGATTAGTTCCAGTATGAGCCTCCTCTCTGGGATTAGAGCACTGCCATTATCTCTCTGATGATGGGAACCATAGAATGCCATTAAACCTGAGAGAGACAGCGCTGATATAGAGACCCACTGGTGTCCATCAGCAGGCAACCATATAGAGAGGGATGGAACCTGGCTTGAAGGAAGAGCAGGAGAAGGGTGAGGATCGGTCTCAGGTGCCCATCACACCTACACAGATCTGTTCTGTTAGTGGCTCAGAGTGACGGTCTCAGGTGCCCATCACACCTACGCAGATCTGTTCTGTTAGTGGCTCAGAGTGACGGTCTCAGGTGCCCATCACACCTACGCAGATCTGTTCTGTTAGTGCAGTAAGGATATAGCTCCAGGACAGTCTGGTGTGAATGGTTTAGTGATGGAGGTCCTAAAAGAGCCAAGCCAAAATGGAGTCTGTGGCTAGATAATGGTGGAGGTGTCCTGGCCACCCTCTCTCTCTCGATGGGCGAAGGGGAGGCTGAGGGAGTCAGTAATAGGCTCCTTGTCTGATAAGCCCTGAAAATACTTGTTTAGTTAGTGAAAGTGCAGGGGGATCCTGGCCTGATAAACCCATGGTTTCCCTCTGTAATACCCAACAGCTAAAATCAATAGGCGGGATAATTCTGTCACTAGTCTCCAGTCTCCTTTATCTTCAGCTTTCCTCAACTTGTGTACATGGGTGGTAGAGGTTAGCTAGTGTGTGCTTGGATGTATGTGTGTGCCCTTGTCCATCTGTGTATAGTGGGTTATGGAGGTGGCATTGATGTTATTAGTCCACTAACACCCAATATTGGCCTTGTTCCATTGACTTTAAATGACCTATATCTCTGTCTTTCCCTGTTCTATGAGTTTTAAGGCCTTACTAAACTATGCCAGTTTCTCCTCCTCTCTGCACTCTGTTTCCCATCCGCCTCTGGAGGGGTGCCAGCTGACCAGCCACAGGCTAGGAGGGTAAGGTGGGGGGTAAGGGGTTGATGAGCCGGGTCTAACTGAGAGGAGGAAGTCCCTGTCAGCACTTTTTCCAATCGAGTAAGAACCCTGTGCTCTCTGTCAACACAGTGTCAGTGCCCCGACACAGGTGTTGGTTTGTGCTCTCACACAGTCAGGGCACAGTCAGAGCCTCACACACACACAGGTAGGGGAGGAGATCATTAAGATGGGAGATCTGGTTGTTGGAGGGGTCAGGGTGAGGACCTGCCATATGGTCAGAAGTCGGAAGTTTACATACACTTAGGTTGAAGTCATTAAAACTAAACTACACAGATTTCATGTTAACAAACTATAGTTTTGGCAAGTCGGTTAGGACATCTACTTTGTGCATGACACAAGTAACTTATAATTCACTATATCACAATTCCAGTGGGTCAGAAGTTTACATACACTAAGTTGGCTGTGCCTTTAAACAGCTTGGAAAATGCCAGAAAATGATGTCATGGCTTTAGTAGCTTCTGATAGGCTAATTGACATTATTTGAGTCAATTGGAGGTGTAGATGTATTTCAAGGCCTACCTTCAAACTCAGTGAAGATGCTGAAGGAAACAGGTACAGAAGTATCTACAGTCGTGGTCAAAAGTTTTGAGAATGACACAAGTATTGGTCTCAACAAAGTTTTCTGCCTCAGTGTTGATGATGGCAATTTGCATATACTCCAGAATGTCACGAAGAGTGATCAGATAAATTGCAATTAATTGCAAAGTCCCTCTTTGCCATGAAAATGAACTTAATCCCTAAAAAACATTTCCACTGCATTTCAGCCCTGCCACAAAAGGACCAGCTGCCATCATGTCAGAGATTGTCTCGTTAACACAGGTGAGAGTGTTGACGAGGACAAGGCTGGAGATCATTCTGTCATGCTGATTGAGTCAGAATAACAGACTGGAAGCTTTAAAAGGAGGGTGGTGCTCGAAATCATTGTTCTTCCTCTGTCAACCATGGTTACCTGCAAGGAAACACGTGCCGTCATCATTGCTTTGCACAAAAAGGGCTTCACAGGCAAGGGTATTGCTGCCGGTAATATTGCACCTAAATCAACCATTTATCGGATCATCAAGAACTTCAAGGAGAGAGGTTCAATTGTTGTGAAAAAGGCGTCAGGGCGACCAAGAAAGTCCAGCAAGTGCCAGGACCGTCTCCTAAAGTTGATTCAGCTGCGGGATCGGGGCACCACCAGTGCAGAGTTTGCTAACGAATGGCAGCAGGCAGGTGTGAGTGCATCTGCACACACAGTGAGGCGAAGACTTTTGGAGGATTGCCTGGTGTCAAGAAGGGCAGCAAAGAAGCCACTTCTCTCCAGGAAAAACATCAGGGACAGACTGATATTCTGCAAAAGGTACAGGGATTGGACTGTTGAGGACTGGGATAGAGTCATTTTCTCTGATGAATCCCCTTTCCGATTGTTTGGGCCATCCGGAAAAAACCTTGTCTGGAGAAGACAAGGTGAGCGCTACCATAAGTCCTGTGTCATGCCAACTGTAAAGCATCCTGAGACCATCCATGTGTGGTGTTGCTTCTCAGCCAAGGGAGTGGGCTCACTCACAATTTTGCCTAAGAACACAGCCATGAATAAAGAATGGTACAAACACATCCTCCGAGAGCAACTTCTCCCAACCATCCAATAAAAGTTTGGTGACAACCAATGCCTTTTCCAGCATGATGGAGCACCTTGCCATAAGGCAAAAGTGATAACTAAGTGGCTCGAGGAACAAAACATCGACATTTTGGGTCCATGGCCAGGAAACTCCCCAGACCTTAATCCCATTGAGAACTTGTGGTCGATCCTCGAGGCGGGTGGACAAACAAAAACCCACAACTTCTGACAAACTCCAAGCATTGATTATGCAAGAATGGCCTGCCATCAGTCAGGATGTGGCCCAGAAGTTAATTGACAACATGCCAGGGCGGATTGCAGAGGTCTTGAAAAAGAAGGGTCAACACTGCAAATATTGACTCTTTGCATAAACTGAATGTCATTGTCAATGAAAGCCTTTGACACTTATGGAATACTTGTAATTATACTTCAGTGTACCATAGTAACTACTGACATAAAGATCTAAGAACACTGAAGCAGCAAACTTTGTGGAGACCAATACTTGTGTCATTCTCAAAACCTTTGACCACGACTGTATATCCACAGTAAAACGAGTCCTTTATACATAACCTGAAAGGCTGCTCAGAAAGGAAGAAGCCACTGCTCCAAAACCGCCATAAAAAAGCCAGACTACGGTTTGCAACTGCACATGGGGACAAAGATCGTACTTTTTGGAGAAGTGTCCTCTGGTCTGATGAAACAAAAATAGAACTGTTTGGCCATAATGACCATCATTATGTTTGGAGGAAAAAGAAGGAGGCTTGCAAGCCGAAGACCACCATTCCAACCGTGAAGCACGGGGGTGGCAACATCATGTTGTGGGGGTGCTTTGCTGCAGGAGGGACTGGTGCACTTCACAAAATAGATGGCATCATGAGGAAGGAAAATTATGTGGATATATTGAAGCAACATCTCAAGACATCAGTCAGGATGTTAAAGCTTGGTCGCAAATGGGTCTTCCAAATGGACAATGACCCCAAGCATACTTCCAAAGTTGTGGCAAAATGGCTTAAGGACAACAAAGTCAAGGTATTGGAGTGGCCATCACAAAGCCCTGACCTCAAACCTATAGAACATTAGTGGGCAGAACTGAAAAAGCGTGTGCGAGCAAGGAGGCCTACAAACCTGACTCAGTTACACCAGTTCTGTCAGGAGGAATGGGCCAAAATTCACCCAACTTATTGTGGGAATCTTGTGGAAGGCTACCTGAAACGTTTGACCCAAGTTAAACAATTTTAAGGCAATGCTACCAAATACTAATTGAGTGTATGTAAACTTCTGTCCCACTGGGAATGTGATGAAAGAAATAAAAACTGAAATAAATCATTCTCTCTACTATTATTCAGACATTTCACATTCTTAAAATAATGTTGTACTCCTAACTGACCTAAGATAGGGAATTGTTACTATGATTAAATGTCAGGAATTGTGAAAAACTGAGTTAAAATGTATTTGGCTAAGTTGTATGTAAACTTGCGACTTCAACTGTAGATGACAAGCCAGGAGAGTGCATAGTATTCAGCCCTCAGATACTGGGTAGTGTGGTCCTCCACTCCCATCACCAATATGGCCAATCATCTCACCTCCCATTTCCCCATCCTCCATATGGCTGTGTTATCACCCTCTGCCATGCTCTCTCTCTCTCTCTCTCTCTCTCTCTCTCTCTCTCTCTCTCTCTCTCTCTCTCTCTCTCTCTCTCTCTCTCTCTCTCTCTCTCTCTCTCTCGTTCTCACTCTCGCTCTCTCTCTGAGTTAGTTTCAGTGTAATCTCTATGGCCATCAGACTGGGAGGGTAAAATATAGCCCCAGGTATTAGCAGGCAGGGAGGTGAACCCGTGACACTGTTACCCAAAGTGCAGTGTATTAAAAAGCAGTCAGGGCTCCAGATCACAGTATATCACAGGGGAAAGGCAGCGATAACGCCTGCCTACCCACCCGCAGATCAATGAAGGTTACTGACATCATATCACAAAGTGAAAGCGAGTGCTGCACCCCCAGCTATTTATCAGATGGGGTGTAGGTGTAGGAGAGAGGGGGTAGAGACAGGACAACACTCTCCACCGCTGGGGGCTCAGTCTCCTCCGCTCCTCTCCTCCTTCATTCCTGCTTCCTCCCACGTCTGTGGCTCCCTGATGGCGGAGGGATGGTGAGAGTGATAAAGGAAGAGATGGCTGAATGACCCAGATGTTGCCAGGGGGATTGGCATGATGGCTTCCTCTGATACCTCAGCATGGCCAAGCTGTGCACTGAGATGATTTCCCTCTATCTCTCTCTCTATTTCTCCCTCCCCTGCTGTGTCAATACAAGTCATTCTGTTTGGGTTTGGAGAGCTATTTCCAAGGCCATTATTTAGCTATTGAATGGTTGAATATTTTATAGAGTACCTTGATCATAGCTGTAGATATTGAGCTGAGGTCACAACAATGGAACTTATTTTTCTATGGAGTGGAGTGTCAGGAGACAGGCTTTTACAGGGTCAGATGCCACTATGGAGTAGGGTGTCAGGAGACAGGCTTTTACAGGGTCTAGATGCCGACCCTAGATGATCCGACAGATTGGTGACCTTTACTCTTTACTCTGACCCTCCTCTTCATGTGTCTTTGTCTCTCCTTACATTAGCATAATATCCCCTTCCTCACACACACTCTCTCACCTTTTACTGTGTGTGTGTGTGTGTGTGTGTGTGTGTGTGTGTGTGTGTGTGTGTGTGTGTGTGTGTGTGTGTGTGTGTGTGTGTGTGTGTGTGTGTGTGTGTGTGTGTGTGTGTGTGTGTGTGTGTGTGTGTGTGTGTGTGTCTGGTATTGAACCGATCCAGTGTGTGTGTGCATGTCGTTCATGCTTACAAGTAGTGTATGAGTTCCATTTATCAGCTGCCTGGGGCACAATGTGGAGGATTTCCCCCAATGGGTTAGTGTGTAACTGCTCTGTCAATACATGCTTGTCAAGGCTGGGGAGAGCGCAGGGAAAAAGGCCCCTCACTCCAACGCACTGAAGCCACTTATTGAGCAGCCAATAGCTATTTACCTTCTGACAGAGGCAGGCCGAGAGGGGCCCAGCCCGGACAGAGAGACTCGGCAGTTCAGTCCCTGCTCTCAGGGCCATTTTGCTGGGGCAGCCTGCTCTGAGACAGGCCCGTTCAGGGCCAGGAACCAGAACCAGTGGGCCAGGATCTCTGCAGAGCAGAGGAAGAGAAGGAGCCGTGGTGTGTGTTAGACTGTTAGTGTGAAGCAGGTTGTCTCCTCAGTCAGAGCTCCTGGTCTTTCCAGGCCCTGGCTTTGTCTCCAACCTGCTGTTGTAAAGCCCTGCTTCCTCTCTGGAATCTCTATGTTGACAGAGAGCATCTGGGCTCTGGGAGAGCTTCCAGCCCGCTGGTCCTCCAGTCTCCACACACACACTACTGCTTCCAGTTTGGAGTTCACATCTAGGTAGTCCTCACTCCCTGGGCTTGGTTCTGATGTCTGTTAGCCTGTGGCTGTACCCTCTGCCCCCATCCACCTTAAGCTGGTGCTTTTTATTTAAATTGTTATTTATTTAACCTGTATTTAACTGGGCAAGTCAGTTAACAGATTCTTATTTACAATGACGGCCTCCCAAAAGACAAAAGATCTCCTGCGGTGACGGGGGCTGGGATTAAAAATAAAAATAAATAAAATATAAATATAGGACCAAACACACATCAGGACAAGAGAGACAAAACAACACTACATAAAGAGAGACCTAAGACAACAACACAGCAAGGCAGCAACACATGACAACACAGCATGGTAGCAACACAACATGACAACAACATGGTAGCAACACAACATGACAACAACATGGTAGCAACACAACATGACAACAACATGGTAGCAACGTAACATGACAACAACATGGTAGCAACACAACATGGTAGCAACGTAACATGACAACAACATGGTAGCAACACAACATGGTACAAACATTATTGGACACAGACAACAGCACAAAGGGCAAGAAGGTAGAGATGACAATACATCACTCAAAGCAGTTTTTATGAATGGGTGTTTTGATGGGTGTTTCTTTTAAGCTCCCCTACTTTGATTGGACAAAGAAAATAATTGTTCTTCTCCTCCTCTCATTTTGTTTTTGACAGACAGACAGACAGACAGACAGACAGACAGACAGACAGACAGACAGACAGACAGACAGACAGACAGACAGACAGACAGACAGACAGACAGACAGACAGACAGACAGACAGAGACCTGAATGAATGAGTGCTGAATGAATAAGTCCTGAGTGAATGAGTGATTACAGACCAGAGAGTTACTCACAGATGGATGGATGCCTAATTGTTAAACTAGGTCCTAACACCCCAAAATTAAATCTAGAATCGGCTTCCTATTTCGCGACAAAGCCTCCTTCACTCATGCTGCCAAACATGCCCTTGTAAAACTTACCATCCTACCGATCCTTGACTTCGGCGATGTCATTTACAAAATAGCCTCCAACACTCTACTCAGCAAATTGGATGTAGTCTATCACAGTGCCATCCGTTTTGTTACCAAAGCCCCATATACTACCCACCACTGTGACCTGTATTCTCTCGTTGGCTGGCCCTCACTACATATTCGTCGCCAAACCCACTGGCTCCAGGTCATCTATAAGTCTTTACTAGGTAAATCCCCGCCCTATCTCAGCTCACTGGTCCCTATAGCAACACCCACCCGTAGCATGCGCTCCAGCAGGTATATTTCACTGGTCATCCCCAAAGCCAACACCTCCTTTGGCCGCCATTCCTTCCAGTTCTCTGCTGCCAATGACTGGAACGAATTGCAAAAATCATTGAAGCTAGAGGTTCCTATCTCCCTCAATAACTTTAAGCATCAGCTGTCAGAGCTGTAAATAGCCCACACTACTACCTCATCCCCATATTTATTATTTTCACTCATTTTGCACTCCAGTATCTCTATTTGCACATCATCATTTGCACAGCTATCACTCCAGTGTTAATTCTAATCTGTAAATTATTTCGCCACTATGGCCTATTTATTGTCCTACCTTCCTAACCTTACTGCATTTTGCACTATTGTGTTATTGACTGTATGTTTGTTTACTCTCATGTGTAACTCTGTGTTGTTGTTTTTGTCGCACTGCTTTGCTTTGTCTTGGCCAGGTCACAGTTGTAAATGAGAACTAGTTCTCAACTGGCCTACCTGGTTAAATAAAGGTGAAATAAAACATTTTTTTTAAACAACAGTTCCAGGTCTGTTTTGCCGACGGCACGGCATCCAGGTGAGGCATTAAATAGTCTTAATAGCCGCCGGCAGGAAGGACCTCCTGTAGCGCTCTCTGGCACATCTTGGTGGGATCAGTCTGTGACTGAAGGTGCTCCTCTGCGTCATAACAATGGCGCAGAGAGGGTGTGTGAGGGTGTGTGAGTAGAGTCGGCTCTGGCCCTTTTTGTACAGATCCCCGGTGTTACCAGCCCATTCCAGCCTGTTGTCCATATGGACTCCCAGGAACTTGTATGACCCAACCATTTCCACATCCATCCCATGTATAGGGACTGCAGTCGGTTGGGCCTTGGTTCTCCTGAAGTCCACCACCATCTCCTTTGTTTTGCTGATGTTGAGCTGAAGGGGGTTCTGCTCACACCACAACACAAAGTCATTGATTGCGCTCCTGTACTCCTCCTCCTGCCCACCCCTGATGCACCCTACAATTGGGGAGTCATCCGAGAACTTCTGTAGGTGGCATGTTTCAGAGTTATATCTGAAGTCTGAGGTGTAGAGGGTGAACAGGAAGGGGGACAGGACCGTTCCCTGGGGGGCCCCTGTGTTGCTTACTGCCCGTTCTGACACACAGCTCTGTAGCCGCACAAATTGTGGCCTGCCGGTCAGGTAGTCCGTGACCCAGGAGACTAAGGGTGCTTCCACTTTCATCCTCTTCATCTTCTCACCCAGTAGCAGGGGCTGAATGGTATTGAAGGCACTGGAGAAGTCAAAAAACATAACCCTCAGAGTGCAACCTGCGTTGTCCAGGTGAGAGTAGGCCCTCTGCAGAAGGTAGATGATTGCATCATCCACCCCGATGTTGCGCTGATATGCGAACTGCAGCGGGTCCATTGATGAACACACCAGGGGTCTGAGGTGAGCGAGGACTAACCTTTCCAGGGTTTTCATGATGTGGGATGTTAGTGCTACAGGTCTGAAGTCATTCAGGACAGTGGGGTGTGCCTTCTTGGGCACTGGGACGAGGCAGGATGTTTTCCACAGCACAGGGACCCTTTCTAGGCTCAGACTAAGGTTGAAGGGTCGCTGGAGTATTCCACACAATTGATCAGCACAGACCCTAAGCACCCTTGGGCTGATACCATCAGGGCCTGCCGCTTTCCACTGATGTAGTCTCTCCAGCTCTCTCTTCACTTAGTTGGTGGTGAAAGCCAGCCCAGGTGGGGAGGTGGGGGGAAGGGGGGTGTTGAGGATCAGTCCAGAGGTGGGGTGAAGGGAGGTGTTGCAGAACTTCTCGTTCCGGTGAAATTCCCCCTCTCTTGTGGGCCGTGTGGATCTGTGTAGCTCAGTGGTGGGTTTTGGGTCGCCTGTCGGGACACGTCCTGTGTACCTGAGTCACAGGGGGAGAGTTAACCCCTGCCATGCCACACTACACTGAGGCTGACTGCTCCTGACACCTCCTAACACACAGGCAGACAACCACATAGCAGAGAGCTCTGCACCCACCACCCCCTCAGCTGTTCCCTCTCCTTGCCAAACCCGTAATGTATTTATGTTTATTAACTTGAAATGAGACGTTAATTCCGCACAAAAAAAGTTATGCTAGAGCATTATCTTAACATGGCCTGCTGTTAAAGAACAGCTGTCCAAACACAGAGGGAAACAGAACCAGAAAAACACATTATATAAAGGTTTGACAACAGTTGCTCAGTAATTCTGTATTACTTCCACAAGCAGAGCAGAGGCCGGAGTCGGGCCAGAGTGAACTGGGATACTGTTGTGTCAGGAGGGAGCCCAAGATGGGAAGGGCCACAGACTCATCTTAATCCAGGAGGCTTGTGCTTAATCGCTTTTGATGTGCATGTGAACACAAGCAGGTTCAGAATTCCAGCCCACGCCATGCCAAGTTCAGAGGGTTATGGCCAGGCTGGGGAGGGGAGGGGGCGAGGGGGAAGTTATATTAGGAGGGGTCGATGAGGGACGGTGGGAGTGGCTTCAGTTTACACTAATTGGCTGACAGGCCTGTCGTGGCCGTGGGTGGCGTCATACCATTCTCCTATAGAGCTGTGTGTACTCTAAGCCTAGTCTGTCTGTTAGAAAGTCCTGTATTCAATACAGAAGTGTAGTGTGGCGTACAGACCTCCTCCATCTGCCTCTAGTTGTCTAGTTCTGTGGTTAGGACCTTGTTGTTGTTGTGGACGTGTAAAAGAGGCTGGCCAGAGACTTGCTGACTTTGCAGCCAGGGCTCTGTGTGTGTGTGTGTGTGTGTGTGTGTGTGTGTGTGTGTGTGTGTGTGTGTGTGTGTGTGTGTGTGTGTGTGTGTGTGTGTGTGTGTGTGTGTGTGTGTGTGTGTGTGTGTGTGAGAGAGAGTGTCATGACTTGGCAAGGGTGAGTGTAGTAGACATGCAGTCCCAGCTCCTCTGGGTTGGCACATAGACATGCAGGCCTCCCAAGTGGCGCAGTGGTCTAAGACACTACATCTCAGTGCTAGAGGCGTCACTACAGACAATCTGGTTCGCATCCAGACTGTATCACAACCGGCCATGATTGGGAGTCCCATAGGGCGGCGCACAATTGGCCAAGCGTTATCCGAGTTTGGCCGGTGTAGCCCGTCATTGTAAATAAGAATTTGTTCTTAACTGACTTGCCTAGTTAAAGGTTATATAAAAAAATATATATACAAAATTACAGTCCCACCTCCTCTGGGTTGGCACATAGACATGCAGTCCCACCTCCTCTGGGTTGGCACATAGACATGCAGTCCCACCTCCTCTGGGTTGGCACATAGACATGCAGTCCCACCTCCTCTGGGTTGGCACATAGACATGCAGTCCCACCTCCTCTGGGTTGGCACATAGACATGCAGTCCCACCTCCTCTGGGTTGGCACATAGACATGCAGGCTATGCCCGTGCAGGGCTGTGGAGTATGGATCACACGTGCGCTCCTTCCTCTGTCCTCACAGTCGGCGTGCCGTGGAGCAGCTTCAGGTGTGGTTAACGTTGGCAGCAGATCTCCAGGCCTAGGGCAATAAACAGGGGTGTAGGCAGGAGGCCAGATGCAACTCTATAAACTTTGAATCTCTCCCTCAACTAATCTAGCAACTACACTAGCAACTCTCTCTTGGTCTTTCTACTTAGTCTCTCTCCTTCGTCCCATCCTCTCCTTCTCTCTCCCTCTCTCTCCCCTAGTCCCCCTCTCCCTCTCTCTCTCCTTCGTCCTATCCTCTCCTTCTCTCTCCCTCTCTCTCTCCCCTAGTCCCCCTCTCCCTCTCTCTCTCCTTCGTCCCATCCTCTCCTTCTCTCTCCCTCTCTCTCTCCCCTAGTCCCCCTCTCCCTCTCTCTCTCTCCTTCGTCCCATCCTCTCCTTCTCTCTCCCTCTCTCTCTCCCCTAGTCCCCCTCTCCTTTTAAGTGAAGTCAGTGAGCTGACCTTTAAATAAGGGCTTGAACACTACAGCTGTTACCAACTTCAAACGGCCGCTGGTTCAGAGTGGAACCTGAACGGGGGTGAGGAGGGGGAAATGTGCCTATTAAAAGTTACTTAAAGCCCCTTTTACTCCTGTGGCTCTCTGGGTCTGACCACGGACAGGGCCGAGCTGGTCTGACCACGGACAGGGCCGAGCTGGTCTGACCACAGACAGGGCCGAGCTGGTCTGACCACGGACAGGGCCGAGCTGCTGGTCTGACCACGGACAGGGCCGAGCTGGTCTGACCACGGACAGGGCCGAGCTGGTCTGACCACGGACAGGGCCGAGCTGGTCTGACCACGGACAGGGCCGAGCTGGTCTGACCACGGACAGGGCCGAGCTGGTCTGACCACGGACAGGGCCGAGCTGGTCTGACCACGGACAGGGCAGCCACGTCTCCCCTTCAGCCCTGTCTTGTCTAACAGAAGAAAGAGAGCAAGTACAAAGATACTGTTCACATTGACCTTACAATACAGTATCTATCTCTCTCTCCAATGGATGTGATCTTCCCACGATGCAGTGCTCTAACAGAGGGGTCACCTTAGAGATGCCTTCGCGCCCACTGGTTGTGTTTCATCAGCAGGTCACTTCACTGCTCTGCTCTGCCTCACACATAACTGGTTATACACTATTAATTAGCTCACTGCTGGCACCATAGTAAAGCCCATTGTGGGCGTTTTAAAAACGTTTCACTTGGAAGGTGGCTTAATGTAACATTTTAATCAAAGCATGGTCAGTGTTTCAGTGTACGGTATGTACTGTACCGAGGTTGAATATGAACGAGTGTGTGATGCACAGTATGAATGAATGTGTGATAGGAGCAGATTCCATGGAAAAGGTTTTGCACCGTCCATCTCCATGGAACATAAAGCAGAGCTGCTGAGAACAGAAACAGCCAGGTCACATTTGAATCACCTTCAACCCAGACATTTCTGGAGCCTGTAAAAATAGTTCCCCTTTTTATCCAAACACATCCAACTTCTCCATTACATAAAGACATGAGTCCAGTTCCAAACTTTATGGCATCATTATTATTACGCAATCCCCCCCCCCCCCCCAATGGACTGCATGGTGTTTTCTTACTTAATACATATGCCAAGCTATATCAGAGCCCTCCCTCATTCCTCCTCTCCCTCAGACTGGCCTTCATCACGCATGGGGAACACAGTAAAGTAAACTATGAAAGAGGGGCCTATAACTCTCACATTGCAGCCTTTTACTGTAGATGAGCTACGACTCCAAGGGGCTCAGAGAGGCCCATTCTGGGACGCACCTTTTCACTTGACTTGACTAAAACATTTAAAAGTCAGCAGCACAGAGAACATTATGCACACAGTCTGTCTGTAGCTAGTTTCAACTGAGAACACCCTCCTTCACTCCTGTTGGCCTTCTCAGAACACGTAACCAAACAAGATCAGGGGACAGCGGAGGTGGGACTTCTTCATCAAGTCATTTTGCACCCAAATTAGTATAACCCACTCTATTGTGGTAGAAACCCACTCTATTGATAGATAGATAGATAGATAGATAGATAGATAGATAGATAGATAGATAGATAGATAGATAGATAGATAGATAGATAGATAGATAGATAGATAGATAGATAGATAGATAGATAGATAGATAGATAGATAGATAGATAGATAGATAGATAGATAGATACTTTATTGATCCCCCGGGGGGGAAATTTCTTTGTCAAGCAGCTACAACAAAACACAGGGCAGGTGCAAAATGCCACAACGAAAGTACACAAAAGACAGATACACGGTACATGATACATAGAGCGGCAGTATGAAAAAGTATAGAAATACAAGATATCTGGAGCGCAAAATAAAAGCTATAAAAAGACATAGCATAGTATGAGTGGTTGGCTGAATATGTACACTATACATTGGTGGATGTTGGATGGTTAACTATACTATACAGGTCGATGGCAGAGAAATACTTCAGTAGCTAAAAAATGCGTATGATATGAGCGAGGGTAATAATAGTTTACTTAATAGACAGACTGGCTAAATGAACAGGTAAGTGAATATTTTGCCTGGTTAAATTAGCTGTACAGTTAAGTATACAGTTATATTTACAGATAAGTTAATACTTGCATGGTTACATAAAGTGTACAGGTAAATGACAGGAAGAGATACTTTAATAGCTAAATGTGTGTATGATATAATTTGTGGTAATAATAGTAATTCCCTTAAAATACAGTCCTTAGTGCGCAGGGTATAATTACAGACAACTGCACGTATTGCACATTCAATATAGTTAAAAGCAATGAGAAAAGGTGCAACTGGCAGGATACTAATAATATGCATTCCTGAGTGAATGCCTAAGTCCAATAATTACTTACAATATGCATGTGATATGATATAACAACTGTACATGAGTATGTATATACAGACCTGTATGAATAAATAGGTCCTGAGTGGATGAGTGCTGATGGACCAGAGTTACTCACGGATGGATGCATAATTGTTAAACTAGGTCCTAGCACCCCAACAGTTCCAGATCTATGTTGCCGACGGCACGGCACCCCGGTGAGGCATTATATAGTCTAATAGCCGCCGGCAGGAAGGACCTCCTGTAGCGCTCTCTGGCACACCGTGGTGGGATCAGTCTGTGACTGAAAGTGCTCCTCTGCGTCATAACCATAGCGTGCAGAGGGTGGGTGACGTTGTCCATGATGGCCAGCAGTTTGGCCAGGATCCGTCTCTCCGCCACCTCCTCTAGAGTGTCAAGGCTCATCCCCAGGACAGAGCTAGCCTTCCTGATCAGCTTATTTACCCGAGAAGCATCACCGGCTTTGATGTTTGCTCCCCAGCACACCACTGCAAAAAAGATGGCACTGGCAGACTGGTAGACTGGTAGAAGGTATGCAGTAGTTTACTGCACACGTTGAAGGACCTGAGCCTCCTCAGAAAGTAGAGTCGGCTCTGGCCCTTTTTGTACAGGGCCCCGGTGTTACCGGCCCATTCCAGCCTGTTGTCCATATGGACTCCCAGGAACTTGTATGACCCAACCATTTCCACATCCATTCCCTGTATAGGGACTGCAGTCAGTTGTGCCTTGGTTCTCCTGAAGTCCACCACCATCTCCTTTGTTTTGCTGATGTTGAGCTGAAGGTGGTTCTGCTCACACCACAACACAAAGTCACTGATTGTGCTCCTGTACTCCTCCTCCTGCCCACCCCTGATGCACCCTACAATAGCAGAGTCATCCGAGAACTTCTGTAGGTGGCATGTTTCAGAGTTATATCTGAAGTCTGAGGTGTAGAGGGTGAACAGGAAGGGGGACAGGACCGTTCCCTGGGGGCCCCTGTGTTGCTCACTGCCCGCTCTGAAACACAGCTCTGTAGTCGCACAAATTGTGGCCTTCCGGTCAGGTAGTCCGTGACCCAGGAGACTAAGGGTGCTTCCACTTTCATCCTCCTCATCTTCTCACCCAGTAGCAGGGGCTGAATGGTATTGAAGGCACTGGAGAAGTCAAAAAACATAACCCTCACAGTGCAACCTGCGTTGTCCAGGTGAGAGTAGGCCCTCTGCAGAAGGTAGATGATTGCATCATCCACCCCGATGTTGCGCTGGTATGCAAACTGCAGGGGGTCCATTGATGAACACACCAGGGGTCTGAGGTGAGCGAGGACTAACCTTTCCAGGGTCTTCATGATGTGGGATGTTAGCGCTACAGGTCTGAAGTCATTCAGGACAGTGGGGTGTGCCTTCTTGGGCACTGGGACGAGGCAGGATGTTTTCCACAGCACAGAGACCCTTTCTAGGCTCAGGCTAAGGTTGAAAAGACGCTGGAGTATTCCACACAGTTGGTCAGCACAGACCCTCAGCACCCTTGGGCTGATACCATCAGGGCCTGCCGCTTTCCACTGGTGTAGTCTCTCCAGCTCTCTCTTCACTTGGTTGGTGGTGAAAGCCAGCCCAGGTGGGGAGGTGGGGGGAAGGGGGGTGTTGAGGATCAGTCCAGGGGGAGCAGGGGCTAAGGTGGGGTCACTGATTGTCTCAGCAGAGGTGCTGTGAGCAAAGTGGGGGTGGGACAGCCGTGAGGGTGTGTGGTCTGGGGAGCTGGAGGGGAGGTGGACAGGGCCAGTATCAAACCTGTAAAAAATTGGTTCAACTCATTGGCTCTGTCCTGGGTCCCCTCCGTCTGCCCACTGTTTGACTTTTTGAAGCCAGTGATATTTCTCATACCCTTCCACACCTCTCTCACCTGGCTCTGCCTCAGCTTGTCCTCCATCTTCTCCTTATACACTCTCTTCCCCTCAGCAATCCGCAACTTCAGCTCCCTCTGGATGCATTTCAATTTGTCCTTGTCCCTCTCCTTGAAGGCCCTCTTCTTCTCATTCAGCAGGGCCTTCAGGTCGCTGGTGACCCAGGGTTTATTGTTTGGGAAACAGCGTACCTTCCTGGTGGGTACAGTGTTGTCTACACAAAAATTAATATAGTCTGTTATGCAGTCAGTGAGTCCATCGATGTCCTCCCCATGAGCCTCACAGAGCACATCCCAGTCTGTTGTTTCAAAATAGTCCTGTAGGGCCTCATTCGCCTCCGGAGACCGTCTCCTAATAGTCCTGGTGGTTGCAGGCTGCTGTTGGACCAGAGGCCTGTAGAGTGGGGTGAGGTGGACAAGGTTGTGATCCGATCTACCGAGGGGAGGGAGTGCAGTGGAGTTGTATGCATCAGAAGAAAGAAAGAAACCCACTCCATTGCCTAGTTAAATTGTGGACATGTGAAGCTTACCCTTTGAATCAGGGCTGATATTGTGCAGAGATTTAATTCTGTTATAAATAGGAATAGACTACTTTTGTGCACTTTAGAAGAGTTGTGTAACATGAATGTAGGACACTAACTGATTCCTGTGCTGCTACTCTTAGTTAACCACATGCTTTGAGCATAGCTTGATTTAGACAATAATAGGTACAGTAGTTAGTCTTTTTTTAATTTTTTTTTATTTCACCTTTATTTAACCAGGTAGGTCAGTTGAGAACAAGTTCTCATTTGCAACTGCGACCTGGCCAAGACAAAGCAAAGCAGTGCGACAAAAACAACAACACAGAGTTACACAGTAAACAAAACATAGTCAAAAACACAATAGAAAATCTATATACAGAGTGCAAAATGTAGTGCAAAATGCAGTAAGGTTAGGAGGTAGGACAATAAATAGACCATAGTGGTGAAATAAATTACAGATTATCATCATTAACACAGGAATGAAGGATGTGCAAATTATGATGTGCAAATAGAGATACTGGAGTGCAAGATTTGTGAAAATAACAAAAATAAATAAGGGGACGAGGTAGTAGGGTGGGCTATTTACAGAAGGGCTGGATCCCGGGGGATCAATAAAGTACCTATCTATCTATCTATCTATCTATCTATCTATCTATCTATCTATCTATCTATCTATCTATCTATCTATCTATCTATCTATCTATCTATCTATCTATCTATCTATCTATCTATCTATCTATCTATCTATCTATCTATCTATCTATCTATCTATCTATCTATCTATCTATCTATCTATCTATCTATCTATCTATCTATCTATCTATCTATCTATCTATCTATCTATCTATCTATCTATCTATCTATCTATCTATCTATCTATCGGTGCAGTGATCGATAAGCAGCTTTGACAGCTGATGCTTAAAGTTAGTGAGGGAGATAGGAACCTCTAGCTTCAATGATTTTTGCAATTCGTTCCAGTCATTGGCAGCAGCGAACTGGAAGGAATGGCGGCCAAAGGAGGTGTTGGCTTTGGGGGTGACCAGTGAGATATACCTGCTGGAGCGCGTGCTACGGGTGGGCGTTGCTATAGTGACCAGTGAGCTGAGATAGGGCGGGGATTTACCTAATAAAGACTTATAGATGACCTGGAGCCAGTGGGTTTGGCGACTAATATATAATGAAGGCCAGCCAACGAGAGCATACAGGTCGCAGTGATGGGTAGTGTATGGGGCTTTGGTGACAAAACGGATGGCACTGTGATAGACTACATCCAATTTGCTAAGTAGAGTGTTGGAGGCTAGTTTGTAAATGACATCGCCGAAATCAAGGATCGGTAGGATAGTCAGTTTTACAAGGGCATGTTTGGCAGCATGAGTGAAGGAGGCTTTGTTGCGAAATTGATGTGAGTCTGGAAGTTAAGTTTACAGTCTAACCAGATGCCTAGGTATTTGTAGGTGTCCACGTATTCTAATTCGGACCCGTCGAGAGTAGTGATGATAGTCCGGTGGGCGGGTGCTGGCAGCGTTCGATAGAAAAGCATGCACTTAGTTTTACTAGCGTTTAAGAGCAGTTGGAGGCCATGGAAGGAGTGTTGTATGGCATTGAAGCTTTTTTGAAGGTTAGTAAGCACAGTGTCCAAAGAGCGGCCAGATGTATACAGAATGGTGTCATCTGCGTAGAGATGGATCAGAGAGTCACCAGCAACGAGAGCGACATCGTTGATGTATATAGAGAAAAGGGTTGGCCCAAGAATTGAACCCTGTGGCACCCCCATAGAAACTGCCAGAGGATTGGACAACAGGCCCTTCGATTTGACACACTGAACTCTGTCTGCAAAGTAGTTAGAGAACCAGGCAAGGCAGTCACTTGAGAAACCAAGGCTGTTGAGTCTGCCAATAAGAATGCGGTATTATGGTGTGTCCATTTTGTCACCTAAGTGTTAAGGTGTTCTAGTATTTATGTACACTATGCCTGTACCGTGTATGCGTACATATTTATGTCACACCAATAATTATTTGCCACAGTAAGGGCCTCTTCTCTCTGGTCCACACTAAGCTGTCATTATGAACATGGCTGTCCAGCCTCCTCCCTGTCTCTCTGACTCAATGCTGCTGACACTGTCTTCTTCAGCTCTCAATGTTTAATTACAGAGCTCACAATGATGATGTCATGGCTGTGGCGTCTCCTGACACTCTCGGGCCCATGGATAGGGCTTTTCTGGGTCGTCTCTCTCCCTCCCCTCCCATAGCCTCTGTAGGTTTACCCTTGACTCCCCCCTCTCCCTCCCCTCCCATAGCCTCTGTAGGTTTACCCTTGACTCCCCCCTCTCCCTCCCCTCCCATAGCCTCTGTAGGTTTACCCTTGACTCCCCCCTCTCCCTCCCCTCCCATAGCCTCTGTAGGTTTACCCTTGACCCCCCCCTCCTTTGTCTCACCCCCATCCATCCTCTAACTGTCCTAAAGGGCCTCTTGTATCAGACCCATTGTCTTACATCTGGTATACTTCTTTCCCCCCTTCTACGCATTCTGTCTTACCCCAGGTATCCCCCTCTCTCTCCTAGTGTTGGTCACGTCCCTCCCTCCTCCCCCCTGATGTTTAGTGTGGGATCCTGGGATTCTATGTGGTGATGTGTTCTGTGGATGTGATTATTCCACTTCCTGCTGAACTAGTAGATGAGGACCTCTACAACTGTTTTCATAAGAATGGACTTGTGTCAAGAAAGAGGGAGACAAAAGTGTGTCTCTCTCGGTCTTGTTAACCGCATAATTTCCCACCATCCTCTCTGAGTTTGAAATGTTTACAGGTTACACACTGTTGAGATTAAAACTTATATAAAAGGGCGGGGAAAGATGTCGATTTGTTCTTGTTTGTGGAAGTGTTTGAATTGTGTCGTCGAACCAGACGGTGTGTGGAAGAGGTAGACTGCATTCCTGGGTGAATGAATAGAGTGAATGAACAGTGTTAAGAAACGGATGTATACAGGCACTCGAATTCCTCCTGCAACACCTGAGAGGTGAGGTGGATGGTGACTGCAGGCCAAGAGAATGTTGAGTGCAAATCTGTGTGGACTTGATGTCTCCTGCTGCACTCTTCCACCTGGGGAATGTGTTACCTAATCGGTCACCAAACTGCCCCGACGACCATATCTCTTATCCTAGATATTAGACCACATCTCTTATCCTAGATATTAGACCACATCTCTTATCCTAGATATTAGACCACATCTCTTATCCTAGATATTAGACCACATCTCTTATCCTAGATATTAGATGACCCTGACCGACGACCACATCTCTTATCCTAGATATTAGACCACATCTCTTATCCTAGATATTAGACCACATCTCTTATCCTAGATATTAGATGACCCTGACCGACGACCACATCTCTTATCCTAGATATTAGACCACATCTCTTATCCTAGATATTAGATGACCCTGACCGACGACCACATCTCTTATCCTAGATATTAGACCACATCTCTTATCCTAGATATTAGATGACCCTGACCGACGACCACATCTCTTATCCTAGATATTAGACCACATCTCTTATCCTAGATATTATATGACCCTGACCGACGACCACATCTCTTATCCTAGATATTAGACCACATCTCTTATCCTAGATATTAGACCACATCTCTTATCCTAGATATTAGATGACCCTGACCGACGACCACATCTCTTATCCTAGATATTAGACCACATCTCTTATCCTAGATATTAGATGACCCTGACCGACGACCACATCTCTTATCCTAGATATTAGATGACCCTGACCGACGACCATATCTCTTATCCTAGATATTAGATGACCCTGACCGACGACCATATCTCTTATCCTAGATATTAGATGACCCTGACCGACGACCATATCTCTTATCCTAGATATTAGACCACATCTCTTATCCTAGATATTAGTCCACATCTCTTATCCTAGATATTAGACCACATATCTTATCCTAGATATTAGACCACATCTCTTATCCTAGATATTAGACCACATCTCTTATCCTAGATATTAGACCACATCTCTTATCCTAGATATTAGACCACATCTCTTATCCTAGATATTAGACCACATATCTTATCCTAGATATTAGACCACATCTCTTATCCTAGATATTAGACCACATCTCTTATCCTAGATATTAGACCACATCTCTTATCCTAGATATTAGATGACCCTGCTGGAAAAGAAATGTTATCTTGTTCACAGCTACAATAATCCTGCGCGCCGTGGCTATGGGTTTCCAGTTTCTAATATGTATATAAAGTTGCGCTGCACAATGGATCTTTTGTGTAGTGCAAACTGACCCCCCCTCCTCTTCCTCCATCCTCTTGTAAAATAAATGCATTCATGTGCTTGTGGGTCTGTGAGGACTCAGGTTTCTGCTATCTTTGTGTGCCGTGTCGTCACTCACCCCTGCATCTCACTCTGCAAGGGCCGTCTCCAGCCACGGATTAGGAAGAATCCGGGAAACAACGGGGTCCTGACAGAACGGCAGTATGACAGGTAACCGAAGTTGCACAGAGGAGAGAGAGATAATTACAGAGCTTTTTGTTTTAGCTGGCTACTTAAGTGCCTGATTCCAAATCTGTGCCTTGTAATTACAGTAGTGGGCCCCGTTAGGGCAGAGGTCTTAGGGGGATCATGCTCTTCTCTTCTTTACGTTGTGTGTGTGTCTATGTGGGTTTGAGAGCGAGTGTGTGTAGTGTAGTGTAGTGTAGTGTGTGTATGCAGGCTCATGTGTGTCCGTGGTGTCATTGTGGTGTCTGTCTAGCTAGCTGGTCAGGCTCCAAGCTTCCACTCACAGTGATACACTGTTTACTTCCTGGTCATGACGAGGCTGTGCAGCTCTGCTCTGAGTATGTGTGTGTAGCACAGCAGGGAGCCCCTGTCTTCCTGTGTCACACAGTCACAGAGCCATGCAGAGGAGCAGGAAGAGATGGGCCTCCCCCAGACTGATCCTCCTGTGTCTACACAGACCCAGACCCAGACCCAGCTCACTAAGGCAGTCTGATCCGAGCCACCCTGACTTCTGCCCCAGCAACTCCCCATCTCTCTCCTCCCTCTTTCTCCTCCCCCTCCCTCTTTCTCCTCCCCCCTCTCTCTTTCTCCTCCCCCCTCTCTCTTTCTCCTCCCCCCTATCTTTTTCTCCTGCCCCTCTCTCTTTCTCCTGCCCCTCTCTCTTTCTCCTCCCCCCTCTCTCTTTCTCCTCCCCCCTCTCTCTTTCTCCTCCCTCCTCTCTTTCTCCTCCCCCTCTCTCTTTTCTCCTCCCCCCTCTCTCTGCTCTCTCTTCCCCTCCTCCTCCTCTCCCTCTCCGTGCTGATTGGGGGAGATTTGTGGTGATTTTAACAGGGCTGTCACAGTGATGAGTGGGCGGCGTGGCTTGTGTCATGTCGACTTGACAGGCCCTTTTGGTGTCACGTCTGTGGAGACGGGGCAGCGCCCGGGCAGGGCCAGCACAGAGCCACCAAATTAATGGAGGAGCGCCAGCAAGGCATCTTACGGAGGGATTTGTAGTCAGCCAGAGATCAGGGGGCAAAGCCTGGCATTGTCTTTTAGCACATTAAAGGAGCAAGCAGCGGGCAAACAAACGAGACAGAGGGACTAAACCCCTGTCGGCGGAAAATGACCCATGGCTGCCCCCCCCCTCTGGGCTCGGGACAGTAACATGCTGTGTGAGATCCATCCCAACCAGCCAACATGAGATAGATCCTGCCTCTTTAAGCTGCTAGCTTTCTTAATAGATTCTTAAGCACTGGCTTTAGTGCATGTTAAACCAGGATTACCCAATCAATTATGGCCTGTACCAACTAGGATTACTTAAAACACTACATTTTTCTTGTTTAGAGGCTAAAAGCAGGGCAAACTAAGGGAGAGGCTCTGCCGTTGATAAGAAGAGCAGTCTACCAGGGGTCACATTGACCCCAGACATGGCGTGCCACAAGGCGGGGACAACACACCAGCGGCATCATGGGTAGTGGACTGTCCAGATGGCTGTACATCGGCTCATCTGAAGATTTGTAGAGCTCAAAACTACTGGGAAAAGGGAAAATGGGATAAATGTTTATTACACAATGACACTCACTTTTGGTTTGACACAGAGGAGTCCAGTTACATGGGATCCTAGTAGTTGTGAAGGAAGAAGTCAGGTACTTGCAGCAGGTTTAAGGTGATACCAGGCCATGAGAAGCTGTGTGAATGGTTGGAGTGTTTTCAGTGGGTGTGGAGAGTTATGGGGGTGAGAGGGAAAAGTAATAAATATACATGGTCATCATCATCTTCATCGATCAAATCAAATCAAAGAGATTTATAAAGCCCTTTCTACATCAGCCGATGTCACAAAGTGCTATACAGAAACCCAGCCTAAAACCCCAAACAGCAAGCAATGCAGATGTAGAAGCACGGTGGCTAGGAAAAACTCCCTAGAAAGGCAAAACCTAGGAAGAAACCTAGAGAGGAACCAGGCTCTGAGGGGTGGCCAGTCCTCTTCTGGCTGTGGAGATTATAACAATTTATGGCCATTAAGGCTAGTTCTTTCTCCAAGATGTTCAAATGTTCATAGATGACCAGCAGGGTCAAATAATAATAAAAGTAGTTGTGGAGGTTGCAACAGGTAAATACATCAGGAGTGAATGTCACTTGGCTTTTCAGTGCAATAGAGAGCATCTAGTCTTTCACTGAAGAACAGACTGAGCTGGCCTGGAGCTAACCTTCCTGGAGCCTGATATGGGAGGTGTGTGTGTGTGTGTGTGTGTGTGTGTGTGTGTGTGTGTGTGTGTGTGTGTGTGTGTATAGCCTCCATCCAGATCCAACCCAGCTCTGACAATACACACACTCCTGGCCTCTCACTGAGCTCTGCTTTTGTTTCCATTTTAAATGAACAGCTGTAGCCTGCTGTACAATGCCTAGCTAGCAAGTACGGACATATACTTACCAAACCAGATATCTCTGCTCAGGTGTGTCTGTGTGTTTGTTAGCTCTCTGTGTGAACTACCACACAGTCTTTACATTCTGCTAGCGCTAACACACTGAAGCCTGCCCTGTGTGCTCCTATAGCTCTCCGTGATGTTAGGTCCTCCGTCTCTCATCACAGAGTGTTAGACCCTGGTCCCCTTTAGAGAGGCTGTGGTGGGCCTTTGAAAAGGCCTGGATGTCATCTTAACCTCTTCAGAGGGGTCAGTCCGTCTTAAGAGAGAGAGCTCAAGACCATGGACGAATCCTGCTTTATCTCTCTCACAACTCTACCTCCCTCACATTCCCTCACTCGTTCACTTTTCCCCACGTTGTCAGTCAGTGGCGAGTGACTGGTGACTAACAGGCCTCTCCTGAGAAGTCAGCTGTCTTAGAGGAAATAAAGAGTTGCCCGGCACTCAGTCAGGCCTAATAGGAATGTGTTATTGATGGTGGAGGTGGATGGAGCTGGGGCCCGGGCCGGTGAGTAGGCTGTGTCAGGAGGTGAAAGGTGGTGAAAGGGCCTGGATCCCTCCACACGGTTCACTGTAGAGGGACAAAGACCAGGCAGACAGGCCAGGTGTCCTGTTACCCTGTTGGGGCTGAGTGAGGCCTGAGGCTGGTCCTGTGTTTATATAAAATGTATACCATATTATTTCTCTGTGTTCATAATTACTGAGGTTAATTGTATCGGTGTTGATGGTACTGTAGTTTCCCTCACAGCTGTCAGCTTTTATCAAGTGAAAACAGTGAGCTAAAAGGAAATAAAAAAACAGAATCCAGAACTGGTGAGAACAGCAGAACAACTAAACAAAAGAATGTGACTCTGTTTGTCCCCAATTTAAAATGAATCCTTCTTAATTAAGAAGCAATGAGAGTCCACAGATAGCATTCCTTAATTAGCTTAAGCTGGCTGCTGTAACCAGATCCACTGCATTAATGACATCACAGCCCTGTTCTCCATCACTGTTCTCCAGGTAATTGTCCTTTTAGTTAACGTGGCCAGGAAAAGGCTGTCCTTGTTAGGGGAGTTGGCTGGGGCTGTGGACAGCCAGAGGGGAGGCAGTGATAGGACTGGGACTGGCACTGTGCCCGTCGTGACAAGCCCACTTGTGCCCTCTGCTGAAATCCCCCTGGCATGCAGTGGAATTAGCCTTCCCTGGGGTGAAGCAGGGGGGCCTTAATTATATACCCTGCATCTTAATGAATGAAGTGGGATCAATAAAATAAGGCAGATGTATGCAAACAGCGTGCTGATTATGCTGCCTAATGACGTCTCGTGTTGTCGGCAGAAGAGACCTGGGAGGATAGGGGGAAGGAGACGGGGTGGAGTTAAGATGCCAAAACCTGAGATGCGAATGAGTATGCATAAAATCAATTTGAACAATGGCAATATTCTATGCTGAATGTTTACCTGCATGTGTGTGAGAGGTGTTTGGCCTCTGAACCTACCGTGTTTCATTAGCTAGTTAGTTCCTGGATCAGATCTTATCTGGCTGCAGTTTTCTATTTCTCTGGCAGACAGACAGGAGGGAAGCACAGTGAATGTCAGGACAGACAGACAGAGATAGAGATAGATGGGTGTTGTAAGGGAGATGGGGACAGAATGCTTGGGGTGTACAGGAGTGGAGGTGGGTGTAAGGGGGTGTAATGCCAGGGTGGGGAGGCTGGTTTGATTGGTTCACCTGCTTGGAGCTCGGCCTGCGCCTCTGAGGTCTCCATTGTATCCAGCCAGCCAGAGCTGTTAGAAACTCTATACCTGCAGAGAGGGAGGGCAGCCAAGAATTAACTGCTGCTTTATCCTGGCAGCCAACGAGGGGGATGGGGAGGGAAACAGTGGTGAAGATGAGTCCCTCTAAACCTCAAAAGGTGGATTAGTTGAAGGAGGAATAATGTATCTTGGTCTGGGGGCTCGGTGGATCTGGTCAGGTTCTGCCCGGAAGAAAGACAGTGTTCTGAAGTAAAATAGATAAAACACACGTCTGCACTTTCTCATAGAGAGAGGCTGGGCTGGCGTTGGGGAGCGGTGTCTGATTACAGGACGTTTCACATTTTAGCACCGCTCTCTCTTTTCGCTTTGTCTATGTAAAACTCTCTGTTACTAAACGGCATTTAAGGGTGTTTTGTCCTCTTGTCTTTGAGGATGCCTGGAAAGAACACCACTGGCCCATGGCCCGACACTTACAGACTGCTGTAGCTACGGAGACTAGCTATATCATCTGATGTTTGTCAATGGGAGCTGTGTGGAGCAGGCTAATCTACATGTCTGACAGACAGCAAGGTTGACTGTGTCAGCCCGCATCTGACAGCCTCCCTCTACATAATGCATCAGATGCTTTATTGCACCTGTGTCCGAGCAGGCTGAGGGTTTGATTACGCACCCCTGCAGCCTCCACCTCACCACTCCTCAAACCCTAGCACACCTCCAGAGGCCAGGACAGTCCAAGGAGAGGCCAGAGAACAGGTGGTGACCCCACGCGGCCCGGGAGTATATTATTGACCAGGGTCCAGTGGCAGGATTGATTGCTTTATTGTATTGCCATGACACCTCAGTGGCCGGAGACCTCTGGTTAACCCAGGCCTGGCCGCAGCGCCACAGTGACCCTCACCTTAGCTAAATAGTTATGTGGCTTTGACCTGATCCCTGATTTGGGAAGGGGTTGACCTCCCCAGCCAGACGCTGGCCTTAGTGGACAACTAATGTTGCCTACTCCTCATCTCTTCTCTCTGTGTCAGGCCACTCTGCTGGGTAATTTAGAGGCTGGGGGTTGGCCAGAGCCGCCCTGCCACAGAACTGACCATGTGCCCTGAATCCAGACCCCAGAGATGACCTGGCGCTGTTCATCATGTCAGCAGAATGGGAGAAGAATGGAGAAAAGGGACAAAATGCTAATTCACCTCCCCCAAATTACACCAAATACGCTGCATAATCAATACATCTCCATCCCCCATCCTCAGCTCAGCTCTAATGGTCAAGCAGACGGCCAGGGCTCTCTCTTAGTGAAGGGGATTTATACTCCTTGTAGAGTATAGATAGGGTATAGAGACAGAGCTCCACTTTGGCTTCACTAAACACAGTAGAACTGAACCCCATGCCCTCTCTGTTACATTCAACCACAGACAAATGAACTGCAGGCCTAGTTTTATGGGGGTAGAGGCCATAGTGGCTAACCTCTCACCCCCATATACAAGGAAAGAGTGGAGGCTGCACATGGGGTGCTCCTCTTGCTTACATACAGCCCCCCTCCTTTCCCCCTTCCCTGTCTCACCCCTTATCTGACAGACAGACAGGTTCTCCTGCTATATCCCCACACCTCATCAAGGGGCTCCAGACAAGCACAGCAGAAGGATAACACATGCACTAAACAAGCTTGGTTGTTTCTGCTACATATCCCCCTTTCAATCTGTCTACCTTCATTCACCACCTTTGTTTTTTTTGTTAGTTTCTTCAGTGGCAGCTTCCCAAGGTTTCCATCAAAGGGACGTCGAGAGAGAAGGATGCTAGCTTAAATGTTTGAATAACGGAGGCTTATTTTAACCATCTGAGAGACATCCGATCTCAGCTCCTCTACTGTACCTGCAAACAGCAACATGACTCTTTCTCTCTCCCCTGCTTGCAATGCAGATTTATTTCTCATCACAATGTTTAGCTGTTTCATTCTCCCTGATAAACGGGAGGCAGGGATGGCGAGCGCAGAAGGGGGGTGTTTGAAGTGGATCCTATAGTCCTCAAAGCCAGATTTGAAAGCCACATCTCCCCTGTAGAGGGGGATCTCCTCAGAGCTTGGCGTGGGTTCTGGAAGCCTCTGTTTGTTGATGTGCTTCATCCAGCTTTGCTGCTTTTCCCAATGGGAATGTTCAGAAGGCCCCATAATCAGCCTTTATCAATCCCACTTCAGGCTATACAGTATGTAGACGCCAGGCCTATCTACTGACTGGTATATTCAGATGATCGTTCTGTAGGAGCACGTTGTTGTCTTCTTTTGTTTTCATCAGTTTCCAGATGATGGTACAGAAGTTATATGATGACATCGCCTCCTAATGAAAGTGGTTGATGGAGCTCCCTGTAATGTAATGGCTGTGCCCAGGAAGTGTGTGTGTGTGAGTTATGTGTCTGTGTGGAGGCCAGCCCGAAGCCTGGATTCTGAGACAGTAGGCAGGAGGTAGGAGTCAGGAGGTATTTTAATTTTTTTATTTCACCTTTATTTAACCAGGTAGGCCAGTTGAGAACAAGTTCTCATTTACAACTGATACCTGGCCAAGACAAAGCAAAGCAGTGTGACAAAAACAACACAGAGTTACACAGTAAACAAACATACAGTCAATAACACAATAGAGAATCTATATACAGAGTGCAAATGTAGTAAGATTAGGAAGGTAGGACAATAAATAGGACCATAGTGGTGAAATAATTACAATTTAGCATTAACACTGGAGTGATAGATGTACAGATGATGATGTGCAAATAGAGATACTGGGGTGCAAATGGGCAAAACTAACAATATGGGGATGAGGTAGTAGGGTGGGCTATTTACAGAAGGGCTGTAAACAGGTGCAGTGATCGATAAGATGCTCTGACAGCTGATGCTTAAAGTTAGTGAGGGAGATGGTAGTCTCCAGCTTCAAGGATTTTTGCAATTCGTTCCAGTCATTGGCAGCAGAGAACTGGAAGGAATGGCGGCCAAAGGAGGTGTTGGCTTTGGGGATGACCAGTGAAATATACCTTCTGAAGCGCATGCTACGGGTGGGTGTTGCTATGGTGACCAGCGAGCTGAGATAAGGTGGGAATTTACCTAATAAAGACTTATAGATGACCTGGAGCCAGTGGGTTTGTCGACAAATATGTAGTGAGGGCCAGCCAACGAGAGCGTACAGGTTGCAGTGGTGGGTAGTATATGGGGCTTTGGTAACAAAACGGATGGCACTGTGATAGACTACCTCCAATTTGCTGAGTAGAGTGTTGGAGGCTATTTTGTAAATGACATCGCCGAAATCAAGGATCGGTAGGATAGTCAGTTTTACAAGGGCATGTTTGGAAGCATGAGTGAAGGAGGCAAAATAGGAAGCCGATTCTAGATTTAGAATCGGCTTAATGTGAGTCTGGAAGGAGAGTTTAGTCTAACCAGACGCCTAGGTATTTGTAGGTGTCCACGTATTCAGACCCGTCGAGAGTAGTGATGATAGTCCGGTGGGCGGGTGCGGGCAGCGTTCGATTGAAAAGCATGCATTTAGTTTTACTAGCATTTAAGAGCAGTTGGAGGCCACGGAAGGAGTGTTGTATGGCATTGAAGCTTGTTTGAAGGTTAGTTAACACAGTGTCCAAAGAGGGGCCAGATGTATACAGAATGGTGTCGTCTGCGTAAAGATGGATCAGAGAGTCACCAGCAGCGAGAGCAACATCGTTGATGTATATAGAGAATAGAATTGGCCCAAGAATTGAACCCTGTGGCACCCCCATGGAGACTGCCAGAGGACCGGACAACAGGCCCTCCGATTTGACACACTGAACTCTATCTGAGAAGTAGTTGGAGAACCAGGCAAGGCAGTCTCTTGAGAAACCAAGACTGTTGAGTCTGCCAATAAGAATGCGGTAATTGACAGAGTCGAAAGCCAGGTCGATGAAGACGGCTGCACAGTACTGTCTTCTATCGATGGCGGTTATGATATCATTTAGTACCTTGAGCGTAGCTGAGGTGCACCCATGACCAGCTCGGAAACCAGATTGCATAGCAGAGAAGGTACGGTGGGATTTGAAATGGTCAGTGATCTGTTTGTTAACTTTAGAAAGGCAGGGCAGGATGGATATAGGTCTGTAACAGTTTGGGTCTAGAGTGTCTCCCCCTTTGAAGAGGGGGATGACCGCGGCAGCTTTCCAATCTCTAGGGATCTCAGACGATACAAAAGAGAGGTTGAACAGGCTAGTAATAGGGGTTGCTACAATTTCGGCGGAACGTTTTTGAAAGAAAGGGTCCAGAGCTGTTGACCGGGGTAGGGGTAACCGGGTGGAAAGCATGGCCAGCCGTAGCAAAATGCTTATTGAAATGTTCAATTATCGTAAATGTATCGATGGTGACAGTGTTTCCTAGCCTCAGTGCAGTGGACAGCTGGGAGGCGGAGCTCTTATTCTCCATGGACTTTACAGTTCCAGAACATTCTGGAATTAGTACTAAAGGATGCAAAGTTCTGTTTGAAAAAGCCAGCCTTTGCTTTTCTAACTGACTGTGTGTACTTGTTCCTGACTTCCCTGAATAGTTCCATATCGTGGGGGCTATTCGATGCTAATGCAGTGCGCCACAGGATGTTTTTGTGTTGGTCAAGTGCAGTCAAGTCTGGAGTGAACCAAGGGCTATATCTGTTCTTAGTTCTACGTTTTTTGAAAGGGGCATGCTTATTTAGGATGGTGAGGAAAGCACTTTTAAAGAACAACCAGGCGTCCTCTACTGACGGGATGAGGTCAATATCCTTCCAGGATACCTGGGCCAGATCGAATAGGAAGGCCTGCTCGCAAAAGTGTTTTAGGGAGGGTTTGACAGTGATAAGGGGTGGTCGTTTGACCACGGACCCATTACAAACGCAGGCAATGAGGCAGTGATCGCTGAGATCCTGGTTGAAAACAGAGGAGGTGTATTTGGAGGGCAAGTTAGTCAGGATGATATCTATGATGGTACCCATTTTTACGGATTTAGGATTGTACCTGGTGGGTTCCTTGATAATTTGTGTGAGATTGAGGGCATCTATCTTAGATTGAAGGACAGCCGGGGTGTTAAGCATATCCCAGTTTAAATCACCTAACAGTACAAACTCTGAAGATAGATGGGGGGCAATCAATTCACATATGGAGTCCAGGGCACAGCTGGGGGCTGAGGGGGGTCTGTAACAGGCGGCAACAGTGAGAGACTTATTTCTGGAAAGGTGGATTTTTAAGAGTAGAAGCTCAAACTGTTTGGGCACAGACCTGGACAGTATGCCAGAACTCTGCAGGTTATCTCTGCAGTAGATTGCAAAAGTTGGAGTCAGAAGGTTGGAGTCAGAAGGTTGGAGTCAGAAGGTTGGAGTCAGGAGGCAGGAGGCAGGAGGTAGGAGGCAGGAGGTAGGAGGCAGGAGGTAGGAGGCAGGAGTTAGGAGTCAGGTGGTAGGGTTTATTTTTTATTTTTTTACTGGCACTTTCCACATACCTGCCCATAGAGTGGAATGCACCGCCGCCACTCCCACCCAACGCCACTGCAGGCGCTAGCTACTGCTAATTACCATTAATCATATAGTGGTGGAAAGACAAACAGGTGTTACTATGTTCTCTGAGGGTCAACACACCCTCCAACTCCCCACCACCTCTTTCTCTCAAAGTATTAACTTATTAAAGCAACACACTATAGGCATTAAGCTGCTCTCTGTAAGAGCCTATTGTTTTTCATGTCTCTGCAGAAAGCTCCTCTCTCCCTCCCTCACTCCCTCTGACCCAATGAACACTCAGTCCCCATTACATTGATTAGAAGGGGTGTAGTATTGGATAGGTGAGCCATGAACACACTGATCACTTTGACCGGTCATGTGAACCATGAGAAATGGAAAATGTTGAGCTGGAGCATTCTTTCCTAGCAGTAGAGTGTTGAGAAAGTGTATGCTGCTGCTGGTTGCCGTTGAGTGTGTGTGTGTAGATGGTAGACTGGGTGTGGGTGGGTGTGTGTGTCGTTGTGACAGGGTTCAGTACGGGGGCTTTCATGTGGTTTCAGGGGGCTAATAGCGTGAGGCACACACCACTCCTCAGCTCTTTTCTACTGGGGCCTTGAGTGTGGCAGTACTCTTTGTTCCCTCCACCCCTGCTACCCCACCCCACCTCACCTCAACCCTCCACCCCTGCTACCCCAGCCCACCTCAACCCTCCACCCCTATATAGCCAGTCAGAGGGCAAACTGCCACCCCACCCCCCTAAAGGTGCACCTGGCATTATAGAGTCCAGTCCAATTAGGACTCACCAATTATAGGTCCTGGTCCAATTAGGACTCTCCAATTATAGGTCCTGGTCCAATTAGGACTCTCAAATTATAGGTCCTGGTCCAATTAGGACTAACCAATTATAGGTCCTGGTCCAATTAGGACTCACCAATTATAGGTCCTGGTCCAATTAGGACTCTCAAATTATAGGTCCTGGTCCAATTAGGACTAACCAATTATAGGTCCTGGTCCAATTAGGACTCACCAATTATAGGTCCTAGTCCAATTAGGACTCACCAATTATAGGTCCTGGTCCAATTAGGACTCACCAATTATAGGTCCTGGTCCAATTAGTCACCCTCTCATTTTACACTGCCTGTCAGGGATGGAGCTGAAGGTCCTACTAGAGAACATGGGGGGGTGATGTTCTTAACAGCATGCCAGGAGAAAGAATGTGCTTTGTCCCTGTGTATATTGTGTAGAGAATGTGCTCTGTTCCTGTGTATATTGTGTAGAAAATGTGCTCTGTTCCTGTGTATATTGTGTAGAGAATGTGCTCTGTTCCTGTGTATATTGTGTAGAGAATGTGCTCTGTTGCTGTGTATATTGTGTAGAGAATGTGCTTTGTTCCTGTGTATATTGTGTAGATATAATGGTGGAGATGTAAATACCTAGAACAAAACATGAATAACACTGCAGTTCTCATCGACAAACCCCAACACGCACATACATTGTAAGAAAGAATGTACTCTGGGTAATTTAAGCTGTCAAGTTGTAATTTCTTGTGAGACTTAACGTGAACTTCTATGGCAAGCCAGGCCAACTGCAGTACTCTTCACCTCTGTGACTATGTACACTGAGTATTCAAAATAGTATTCAAAATATTAGGAACACTGTCTTAGGTAGGTAGGTAGGTAGGTAGGTAGGTAGGTAGGTAGGTAGGTAGGTAGGTAGCTAAGTAGCTAAGTAGGTAGGTAGGTACGTTATTGATCCCCGAGAGGGAAATTTCTTTCCCGACATATACTGACCAGATGAAAGCTATGATCCCTTATTGATGTCACCTGTTAAATCCACTTCAATCAGTGTAGATGAAGGGGAGGAGACACGTTAAAAAAATATTTTTAAGACTTGAGACAATTTAGACATGGATTGTGTGTGTGCCATTCAGAGGGTGCACTGGTTTAAGTGTGTCAAGCTAAACTGTTTCCTGTGTGTATCAAGAACGGTCCACCACCCAAAGGACATCTAGCCAAGTTGACACAACTGTGGTAAGCATTGGAGTCAACATGGGCCAGCATACCTGTAGAATGCTTTCCACACCTTGTAGAGTCCAAGCCCAACAAACTGAGGCTGTTCTGAGGGGAAAGGGGATTCAACTCAATATTAGGAAGGTGTTTCTAATGTTTTGTAGATAGATAGATAGATAGATAGATAGATAGATAGATAGATAGATAGATAGATAGATAGATAGATAGATAGATAGATAGATAGATAGATAGATGAGGGAAATTTCATTGTCAAGCAGCTACAACAAAACACAGGGCAGGTGCAAAATGCCACAACGAAAGTACACAAAAGACAGATACACGGTACATGATACATAGAGCAGCAGTATGAAAAAGTATAGAAATACAAGATATCTGGAGTGCAAAAAAATAAAAGCTATAAAAAGACATTGCATAGTATGGGTGGATGGCTGAATATGTACACTATACATTGGTGGATGTTGGATGGTTAACTATACTATACAGGTCGATGGCAGAGAAATACTTCAGTAGCTAAAAATGCGTATGATATGAGCCAGGGTAATAATAGTTTACTTAATAGACAGACTGGGTAAATGAACAGGTAAGTGAATATTTTGCATGGTTAAATTAGCTGTACAGTTAAGTATACAGTTATATTTACAGATAAGTGAATACTTGCATGTTTACACAAACTGTACAGGTAAATGACAGGAAGAGATACTTTAATAGCTAAATATGTGTATGATATCATTTGGGGTAATAATAGTAATTCCCTTAAAATACAGTCCTTAGTGCGCAGGGTTGAATTACAGACAACTGCACGTATTGCACATTCGATATACTAAAAGCAATGAGAAAAGGTGCAATTGACAGGATACTAATATGCATTCCTGAGTGAATGCCTACGTAAGATAGGTCCAAGAATTACTAGCAATATTGCACGTGATATGATATAACAACTGTACATGAGTATGTATATACAGACCTGTATGAATAAATAGGTCCTGAGTGAATGAGTGATGACGGACCAGAGACTGTACACTCAGTGTATATGTGTCTGTGCATGTATGTGTATATTTGTCACTGTTTTGTGGGTGTGTTTGTGTGTGCGTGGTAGCACTGTATAGTATGAGCATACTTGTGGAACCTTGCCAATTTCTTGCTGGCAGTTGTAGTGTCTCCTGCCTATACCCAGTGTACTGGCACTCCTGGCTGAGTGGAAACTCACAGCTCCAGAGAGACATTTCATTCACAATATGGCACTATATCTGGCTGCTCTCCCTGACCACACACACACACACACACACACACACACACACACACACACACACACACACACACACACACACACACACACACACACACAGTGAGTAGTGGAGACCTGGCAGCTGTGCTCTGCTCTATGTGTAACATATTATCTCATTGTATGGGGGATTGAGTAGGCCAGTCCAAAGGCCCGGGGTTAAGATTCAGAGTGCTTTGGTTGTGATCTCAGACTGGTGTTTCCTTTAGTATTCAGATAGCACTCTCCCCAGAGCTACAGCTTGTTTATCTTGTTAGCCGGCACGCTCTTTCAATGTCAAAACAATGACATCATTAATTAAACGTGTATTAAATGTGCCGTTTTCAAGGTCCACTGCTTCTGAGCCACGCCCACATTCTGGCCTGTATTTATTACATGGGGAGTTAGGTGAGTTGCTGTGGTCAGTACTCTGGCCTGTATTTATTACATGGGGAGTTAGGTGAGTAGCTGTGGTCAGTACTCTGGCCTGTATTTATTACATGGGGAGTTAGGTGAGTTGCTGTGGTCAGTACTCTGGCCTGTATTTATTACATGGGGAGTTAGGTGAGTTGCTGTGGTCAGTACTCTGGCCTGTATTTATTACATGGGGAGTTAGGTGAGTTGCTGTGGTCAGTACTCTGGCCTGTATTTATTACATGGGGAGTTAGGTGAGTAGCTGTGGTCAGTACTCTGGCCTGTATTTATTACATGGGGAGTTAGGTGAGTTGCTGTGGTCAGTACTCTGGCCTGTATTTATTACATGGGGAGTTAGGTGAGTTGCTGTGGTCAGTACTCTGGCCTGTATTTATTACATGGGGAGTTAGGTGAGTAGCTGTGGTCAGTACTCTGGCCTGTATTTATTACATGGGGAGTTAGGTGAGTTGCTGTGGTCAGTACTCTGGCCTGTATTTATTACATGGGGAGTTAGGTGAGTTGCTGTGGTCAGTACTCTGGCCTGTATTTATTACATGGGGAGTTAGGTGAGTTGCTGTGGTCAGTACTCTGGCCTATATTTATTACATGGGGAGTTAGGTGAGTTGCTGTGGTCAGTACTCTGGCCTGTAGTTATTACATGGGGAGTTAGGTGAGTTGCTGTGGTCAGTACTCTGGCCTGTATTTATTACATGGGGAGTTAGGTGAGTTGCTGTGGTCAGTACTCTGGCCTGTATTTATTACATGGGGAGTTAGGTGAGTTGCTGTGGTCAGTACTCTGGCCTGTATTTATTACATGGGGAGTTAGGTGAGTAGCTGTGGTCAGTACTCTGGCCTGTATTTATTACATGGGGAGTTAGGTGAGTTGCTGTGGTCAGTACTCTGGCCTGTATTTATTACATGGGGAGTTAGGTGAGTTGCTGTGGTCAGTACTCTGGCCTGTATTTATTACATGGGGAGTTAGGTGAGTTGCTGTGGTCAGTACTCTGTGATATTCTTGTTTACTTTAGTTGAGTTTTTAACTGTTCCTCTTAATGCTGCTCGTAGGTGAGCATTGGTTATCTTAGCTGGCATCATGGAGCTACTTATCTGTGTGGTGTCTCTGGTCACTGATCAGATGCCCATCTCCTTCTGTCGTAATATAGTGTGTGTGTGTAAATAAAGAAGAACTTCAGGCAAACTGGCTGCATGTACACAGAACAGTAACAACAGATCAGCTTCCCCACCTGGAGTGAGTGAGTGACAACAGATCAGCTTCCCCACCTGGAGTGAGTGAGTGACAACAGATCAGCTTCCCCACCTGGAGTGAGTGAGTGTCAACAGATTAGCTTCCCCACCTGGAGTGAGTGAGTACAGTCACCAACCCCCACAGTTAGAGTTAGCCTAGCTAGAGCAGTGCTACAGCTAGCCTAGGTAAGGATTACTCCGACCTGATCCTGACGGCTGTTCCATCAGCTGGGTTTATGTTGATGGACAGCTGTTTATCTGAGCCTGGTGAATTGGGCCAGTATGTCTGTCTCTCTCTCGCGCTCTCTCTCTCTCTCTCTTTGTCTCTCTGTCTCTCACTCTCTGACTTTACTTGGTGTACCTCTGCCAACGATAACTGCGAGGGCGTGGTCTGATTTGTCTGTTTTCATGTTTCCTTTAATGTAGGTGTCAGTGTTACTCCATTCCTCCCTGGCCTGTGAGCAAGACCCTGGGAGACCCTGGGGGATGAAGGAGTGTGTGTATGAGAGAGAGCGAAACAAAGCGAGAAGCACAGTAAGCCTTCAGGCTTCTCCCCATGTCTCCCCTCCCTGAGAGATGGAGCCCCTGATCCTGTAGCTAATTACCCAGCAATGTAAATTACAGCAGGGCTGAGCTGAGACCTGGCCTCTACTGGCCCTGTCCATCCGCTCCCTCTCTCCTCTCTCCTCTCTCCTCTCTCCTCTCTCCTCTCTCCTCCCCTCCCAGCCCTCCTCCCACCCCTCCAACCTCCCCTGCAGCTAAACAGAACAAGCCACATCTTAGCATACACCCCTCTCTTAGGGAACCCAGGAATAAATCCCTAGCAGATTATATTTTCTTTACTCTCTCTCTCTCTTTCTCTCTCTCTTTCTCTCTCTCTTTCTCTCTCTCCCCTTCTCTCTCTCCCTCTCTCTCTCTCTCTCTCTCTCTCTCTCTCTCTCTCTCTCTCTCTCTCTCTCTCTCTCTCTCTCTCTCTCTCTCTCTCTCTCTCTCTCTCTTCTCCCCTTCTCTCTCTGTCTTTCTCTCTCTCTCTTTCTCTCTCTCTTTTTCTCCATCTGAGCTGCTTATCCCCTGCACTGCATGTGAAGTTCAGAGTGAAACATCTTTGGTTAATATTCAACTGCTAGGTCCTGGGGTAGACGGGTGGAGTACGGAGAACTAGGCTAGTTGGACACACACACACACACACACACATAATAACCTTCAGACCCTAGGCTGACACGTGACTGAGATTCTTCAGCTCTGTAGAGGGCTTTTTATTTTATATATATTTTTGCTGCAGGACACGCATACACACACACACACAACACACACACACACACACACACACACAAACACACACAACATGCACACACATGCACTTTTATCTAGCCTGTGTGAAATATAAGCCAGTCACTCAGGAGCTGTATTAATATCCTGCACTGCGCCCACAGCCCGCAATAGAGAGATAAGACTCAAACCATGAACAAATAAAGAGCATTGAATTGACTCTAGGTGGAGGACCAGTGACTGTTCTATGGTGGCTAGTGCTGGGGCTGTAGTTCTCCCCGTGGAGCGTGGGTGCTGTAGTGTTCCTCTCCCCGGCTCGGCTAGCTGCGCTCGAAGGGCCGCCCAGCTGGGAGCCAGATGTCATGTGGTGCTTGGAGGCAGGAGATAAGAGGGGCAGGACCGGGCCCGGTCTCTGGTTCGGGTCTGCTCCGCAGCGGTTCAACTAGATGTTGCGGTCGGTGCGATCTGAACTTTGACAGGCCGTGTCATGCTTAATGCCTCACTTCCCAAATCCAGCTCAGAAGGGCTGATTTCTATCTAACAGGTGCTGCAGTGGGCAGGCAGTGTAGCTAACTGGATGAGAGGGGTGGTGGAGAGCGAGAGGAGAGGACAGCATGTGGTCATTTCATGAAGGCAGGAGAGCCAAGGGGAACAAGGGCTATAGTGTGTGTATGGAGACTAGGGGCAGGACTCTGCTTGTTCTCAAACACAGCCACAGTCCACGGCCCCTCAGCTTGGCCTGCCTGGCTGGTTGTCACTCCACCCACCGCCTAGATCAGACCTGATGAAGAGAGGGAGGGGGGGAAGAGGAGACTCATAAACACTTGTCATGCTTCTTACAATATCAGGCTGTTTTTCTTCCTGTCTCTTCGTTTCCTCCCCCCTCTCTCTCTCTCTCTCCCTCTCCCTCTCCCTCTCCCTCTCCCTCTCCCTCTCCCTCTCCCTCTCCCTCTCCCTCTCTCTCTCTCTCTCTCTCTCTCTCTCTCTCTCTCCCTCCCTCCCCCCGACGCTGAGGGACTGTGAGTGCATTTCAAGCCCAGGCATCAATCTCTGAGCCCTGGCAGCCATCACAATGCCCGGCTTGTCTGTGAGAGTTGACATGCCAACAACTTTGATCATCTTATGTTTTACAGTGTGGTGTTGGCTTTCCCCACAGCCGCCTATCAGAGCCCTGTGGTGTCCTCCTCACCCCCACTGTCTCCCTGCTAGAGGGATCACTACTGAGAGACTCTCTCCCTCTCTTCCTCCCTCCCAGCTCCAGTAGCAGTCCCAGGGGTCCATTCTCCTCCGGTCCTGATACATAGATGGATATTACCCCAGGACCAGACCAGAGCAGAGCAGGCATCCCAGGTCGTTAGGACATTAGCCAGATGAGACTGGCCCATTGTTTGGTGTTTAGTTTTATGAGTGGGTCATTCTGTCTCTGCTGTTGGCAGTCAGTTGTTCCCACCCTGGGTAGTGAGTCAGGTCCCTCAGGAGGTCTGGGGCTCAGCGCTGGCCTGGCCTGGACTGCAGTGGGCTGCTGGGCCTGTCTGTCTGGGAATCTCACAGCTCCTCAGCCATCTTGAACACAACCCAGCTACATGGTTTGGTATGGTTACATTAGGAACGGTTGGGAATGAGTTCAGTTCCGCTTTACTCCTTGAATTAATTTTCCATAGCTGCAGTTTTCCGCGGAGACGGAAATGTCGTTTGATGTTCTAACACTCCTGAACTCAGAGCGTTGAGGCTTTGTCAGCGCCGCCCTCCAGGCCATCTTGTTTCACACTTAACAACTTGTTTTCTCTTTGTGTTTTTCTTCCCTCTTCCTCTGTTGACAGTTCCTCATCGCAGCTCTGCTCTGAAGGAATGCGCGTCACCTCCCAAAGTTTGCCTTGGATTCTGTCCTTGTAGACCGGGGGGCAGGTTCTGAACCTTTTCTAACACCATGATTGCATCAAGATATGATTTATGAGTGTTCTGTATATAAACCGCCACACTGTTAACGATGAAGTGTACCATCTGTAGGTAGACAGGTGCTGAATGGCCTTGACTCTCCAGAGACATATAGTCCCAATGCACCTTCTCATAGTTCTAACTGATGTATCCTCCCTCCCCTAACATTAATCATTTAAATGGAACTAGACAAGAAAATGGCAGATAGTGGTCGCCCAAAAGTCCCAGTTGAAAATGAAAGGGATCCGGATATGACGACTGTAATGTCAGCTGTCATCTCCTCTTTATTTATGTTTCCAGTGAGAATGAGCCTGGGTAGCCTCACTAGCCTGGGAAGCTGCATAGCTTCATGTAAAAAAAAGCCTGTCACTAAGTGTGAGCATGGGTACCTAATTGGAGCTGTAGTCCAGTGTTGTATGAGAATAGCCAGGCATTTATGCGCCAGTGGGATCACTAGTGCATCTCTTTAATTCTCACTGGCAGTCCCAGCCAACTCCCACTCCTGAGTTATTCTTTCAAAATGGAGCGGCCTTCACATTTCTGGCTAACTCTGGGTCTGTTCTCTCATCTTAGTTTTCTCCAAATGCCCGGACGTTGAGTGTCCCAACACTCCTACTTCGCTTCCTATTTAAGGACACATTATTCCTTTAACTTTATCAACGCTCCATAGTTCTTTAAAGGGGGGAAAAGCTGCAGAAAGTAGTTCTCCCTCGAGGTTTATTGTTTAAAACGAGCACAGCTCTTTCCCAGCATAAGAGCTTCAACTAAGCAGACAGGAATTCAGGCCTGGTCTCATAAAATAAGTATTTGGACCAGAAAGATTTTAGTCATTAATGACTTTAGCAAATGTGTAGTGGAGAGTGATTGGAGAGGCTGTGTAGTGGAGAGTGAATGGAGAGGCTGTGTAGTGGAGAGTGATTGGAGAGGCTGTGTAGTGGAGAGTGATTGGAGAGGCTGTGTAGTGGAGAGTGAATGGAGAGGCTGTGTAGTGGAGAGTGAATGGAGAGGCTGTGTAGTGGAGAGTGATTGGAGAGGCTGTGTAGTGGAGAGTGATTGGAGAGGCTGTGTAGTGGAGAGTGATTGGAGAGGCTGTGTAGTGGAGAGTGATTGGAGAGGCTGTGTAGTGGAGAGTGAATGGAGAGGCTGTGTAGTGGAGAGTGAATGGAGAGGCTGTGTAGTGGAGAGTGAATGGAGAGGCTGTGTAGTGGAGAGTGATTGGAGAGGCTGTGTAGTGGAGAGTGATTGGAGAGGCTGTGTAGTGGAGAGTGATTGGAGAGGCTGTGTAGTGGAGAGTGATTGGAGAGGCTGTGTAGTGGAGAGTGATTGGAGAGGCTGTGTAGTGGAGAGTGAATGGAGAGGCTGTGTAGTGGAGAGTGAATGGAGAGGCTGTGTAGTGGAGAGTGAATGGAGAGGCTGTGTAGTGGAGAGTGATTGGAGAGGCTGTGTAGTGGAGAGTGATTGGAGAGGCTGTGTAGTGGAGAGTGATTGGAGAGGCTGTGTAGTGGAGAGTGATTGGAGAGGCTGTGTAGTGGAGAGTGATTGGAGAGGCTGTGTAGTGGAGAGTGATTGGAGAGGCTGTGTAGTGGAGAGTGATTGGAGAGGCTGTGTAGTGGAGAGTGAATGGAGAGGCTGTGTAGTGGAGAGTGAATGGAGAGGCTGTGTAGTGGAGAGTGATTGGAGAGGCTGTGTAGTGGAGAGTGATTGGAGAGGCTGTGTAGTGGAGAGTGATTGGAGAGGCTGTGTAGTGGAGAGTGAATGGAGAGGCTGTGTAGTGGAGAGTGAATGGAGAGGCTGTGTAGTGGAGAGTGATTGGAGAGGCTGTGTAGTGGAGAGTGAATGGAGAGGCTGTGTAGTGGAGAGTGAATGGAGAGGCTGTGTAGTGGAGAGTGAATGGAGAGGCTGTGTAGTGGAGAGTGATTGGAGAGGCTGTGTAGTGGAGAGTGATTGGAGAGGCTGTGTAGTGGAGAGTGATTGGAGAGGCTGTGTAGTGGAGAGTGATTGGAGAGGCTGTGTAGTGGAGAGTGAATGGAGAGGCTGTGTAGTGGAGAGTGAATGGAGAGGCTGTGTAGTGGAGAGTGATTGGAGAGGCTGTGTAGTGGAGAGTGATTGCAGAGGCTGTGTAGTGGAGAGTGATTGGAGAGGCTGTGTAGTGGAGAGTGATTGGAGAGGCTGTGTAGTGGAGAGTGATTGGAGAGGCTGTGTAGTGGAGAGTGATTGGAGAGGCTGTGTAGTGGAGAGTGATTGGAGAGGCTGTGTAGTGGAGAGTGATTGGAGAGGCTGTGTAGTGGAGAGTGATTGGAGAGGCTGTGTAGTGGAGAGTGAATGGAGAGGCTGTGTAGTGGAGAGTGATTGGAGAGGCTGTGTAGTGGAGAGTGATTGGAGAGGCTGTGTAGTGGAGAGTGATTGGAGAGGCTGTGTAGTGGAGAGTGATTGGAGAGGCTGTGTAGTGGAGAGTGATTGGAGAGGCTGTGTAGTGGAGAGTGATTGGAGAGACTGTGTAGTGGAGAGTGATTGGAGAGGCTGTGTAGTGGAGAGTGAATGGAGAGGCTGTGTAGTGGAGAGTGATTGGAGAGGCTGTGTAGTGGAGAGTGATTGGAGAGGCTGTGTAGTGGAGAGTGAATGGAGAGGCTGTGTAGTGGAGAGTGATTGGAGAGGCTGTGTAGTGGAGAGTGAATGGAGAGGCTGTGTAGTGGAGAGTGATTGGAGAGGCTGTGTAGTGGAGAGTGATTGGAGAGGCTGTGTAGTGGAGAGTGATTGGAGAGGCTGTGTAGTGGAGAGTGAATGGAGAGGCTGTGTAGTGGAGAGTGATTGGAGAGGCTGTGTAGTGGAGAGTGATTGGAGAGGCTGTGTAGTGGAGAGTGAATGGAGAGGCTGTGTAGTGGAGAGTGATTGGAGAGGCTGTGTAGTGGAGAGTGATTGGAGAGGCTGTGTAGTGGAGAGTGATTGGAGAGGCTGTGTAGTGGAGAGTGATTGGAGAGGCTGTGTAGTGGAGAGTGATTGGAGAGGCTGTGTAGTGGAGAGTGATTGGAGAGGCTGTGTAGTGGAGAGTGAATGGAGAGGCTGTGTAGTGGAGAGTGATTGGAGAGGCTGTGTAGTGGAGAGTGATTGGAGAGGCTGTGTAGTGGAGAGTGAATGGAGAGGCTGTGTAGTGGAGAGTGAATGGAGAGGCTGTGTAGTGGAGAGTGATTGGAGAGGCTGTGTAGTGGAGAGTGATTGGAGAGGCTGTGTAGTGGAGAGTGATTGGAGAGGCTGTGTAGTGGAGAGTGAATGGAGAGGCTGTGTAGTGGAGAGTGAATGGAGAGGCTGTGTAGTGGAGAGTGAATGGAGAGGCTGTGTAGTGGAGAGTGAATGGAGAGGCTGTGTAGTGGAGAGTGAATGGAGAGGCTGTGTAGTGGAGAGTGAATGGAGAGGCTGTGTAGTGGAGAGTGAATGGAGAGGCTGTGTAGTGGAGAGTGAATGGAGAGGCTGTGTAGTGGAGAGTGATTGGAGAGGTTCTTCAAAGGAACCCTCTAATTATTCATCCAGAATATCCCACTCTAGAACTAGAGGCTGGGTCACCATTGGCTTTCATTCCTTCTTTCTGCAAAGAAATCATTTCCACAGAATAGTTTCACTGGGACACCCTCTAATCCCTACTCTGCTTTCTCTCTCTCTCTCTGTGTCTGTGTGTGTGTGTGTGTGTGTGTGTGTGTGTGTGTGTGTGTGTGTGTGTGTGTGTGTGTGTGTGTGTGTGTGTGTGTGTGTGTGTGTGTGTGTGTGTGTGTGTGTGTGTGTGTGTGTGTCAGTGCTAGGGTGCATGACTGTGTCTAT
>CM042381.1:342450-406031 GCA_023634145.1 Thymallus thymallus
CAAGTGTCTAACACTAAAACAGTGCTGCACTTCTCATGGTCAGTCCTCTTCTCACGGTCAGTCCTCTTCTCGTGGTCAGTCTTCTTCTCACGGTCAGTCTTCTTCTCGTGGTCAGTCCTCTTCCACCCTCATCCTGTTGCAACCAAATGAAACTGAGTGAAAACAGAGACGTTGAAGGCTCCAAAAGCCCTGTAGTTAGCACAGTTAACTTCCATCCTCTCTGGAGAGAGGGCCTGCTTCCCTCATATATAAACAGGGGGAGATCTGATAATTAGTGAAAATGAATAAAAGGCCTTGGGCCAGGGAGACTTTGATCAGCAACATCTCCCTCTTTCCCCACTGACCCCACTGATGGCTATCTCTCACTCTCTCTTTCTGGGAGCCTCTTCTAAGCTGATCTTTCCAGGAATGGGAAGTCATGTTGTCTGACTGATTAGCACCAGAAGAACCTTTCCACTAGGCTCTGGAATGCCCCGTGTGTCCCTGTGTATTCACAGCATGCTATGGAGCAGCTTTTTATATAAGACCTCGAATCAGTCAATTTAGTCTGTCTGTCTGTCTGTCTGTCTGTCTGTCTGTCTGTCTGTCTGTCTGTCTGTCTGTCTGTCTGTCTGTCTGTCTGTCTGTCTGTGCGGAGAGGGTGGAAGTGTATTAGCCTGGTGTCTGTTAGCAGGTAAAGGAGGGCCTACACACACACGCTCAGGACCCTCCTGCTGCGTTGTGGCGTATGCTGTGCCTGCTCTGTGCACCAGGTTGCCTGAGGGTGAACGTAGGTATTTGCGGTGTGAGCATAATCGCCCATCTCTGATTATTCATCAATGCCTTTATCCCAGAGATAATTTATGCATTTACTGAACACAAAGCTTTATCTAAACGAACCACTGGGGACAGCGCGTGGAAATAACATAGCGCCGACTTTCACTAAAAGAAAGATAGCTTGCGGCTGCTGTAACAAGGAGTTATTTTTGTAGTTATTAAAACAGTGTCTTCTCTGTTGAATTTTTTATCTGACACTTTGCAGAAACTCACATGCTCTCTCTGGAATCTGGAGTCCAAGGTCACAGATCAGTTAGAAACTCGCATGCTCCTCTGGAATCTGGAGTCCAAGGTCACAGATAAGTTAGAAACTCGCATGCTCCTCTGGAATCTGGAGTCCAAGGTCACAGATAAGTTAGAAACTCGCATGCTCCTCTGGAATCTGGAGTCCAAGGTCACAGATCAGTTAGAAACTCGCATGCTCCTCTGGAATCTGGAGTCCAAGGTCACAGATCAGTTAGAAATGACTGTGATTGCATACAATGTTGAAAAACGGAAGAGTGGCTTTTGTGCAAACGGATCGCTTAACAAAAACAACACAGCGAGGAAAACCAATGTCTAACAGTATGCATTTTTAATCTGAATATTCAGTCTGCTCCCTCTCTCCCTCTCTGTGGTGTGAGTGAGATGATGTGAGGTTTCTCTCATTTGTACCCCCAGTCTGCCACAGCTCAACGGCCCCCCCATGCTGCCTGCTAATTGGCGGGAGACTGGGAGCTTCCTGCTGTGTGTTCGCTGTTTCCCCTCGCTTTGCCACCGCACCAGCTCTTTCCCCACAACTGAGTAATTAACCCACAGCTAATTAACTACTTCTAATTACACACCACGCTGTTTCCATCGCACCCTCTAAAAGTGAGGAGACACTCTGCCGCCACGTTCCAATCCCTTCTGGAAGGCTTTGAACCTACCTGCTCTCTGATTGGTGCGCTTGTTCAGACTGTAATGAGCTGTATCACAGCCCTGCCACTTTGTTAAAATCAGTTGGCCTCTGTTGTGCAACACGGAATGGATTAAGAGAATCTGATGATGTTGCGTCAACGATGACAGCATTTTCAAGGTTCTAAAAACAGAAGCAACTGATACTAAAACATCTACTTCGTCTGGCCAAAGAAATACAGTGTACAAGATGAATGGTGATACAGAATGGCCTGTATTACACCACTACACCTCCAGGGTGCTTAGTATTTCTATTTTATTTCTTTATTTAACCTTTATTTAACTAGGCAAGTCAGTTAAGAACTAATTCTTATTTACAATGACACCCACCCACCACTATACTCCCCACTCTCCTCCCCAGCCAGAGCCCCAGCCTCAGCCTCGGTCGTGACACAGCCGCGGCTATTTCTGTTCCACAGACTGATAGCTCCAACTGAAGATCATTGATTTTACGGGAAGCCCTGTTTACAGACTGAGTACCATCGACCTGAGGTGACTTTTTGCCTCCTGAAGTAGGAGCAGCACTGGAGCATCCTTGTGTCTGCATTCTACACTCACAGGGATGAGGAGGAGGAAGAGGAGGAGAGGGAGGACGTTTACAGAGAAAAGACAAACACTGGCCTGATTTGAAACACTTTGATGTACTGTGTTAGGAATCATACTTAATTAGCACTGTAACATATTTTATTAATTGTGTAAAAACTAATTGGCCTAGATGTTAGTCCTGTATATAGTAGAGAAGATTGGTCTAGATGTTAGTCCTGTATATAGTAGAGAGGATTGGTCTAGATGTTAGTCCTGTATATAGTAGAGAAGATTGGTCTAGATGTTAGTCCTGTATATAGTAGAGAAGATTGGTCTAGATGTTAGTCCTGTATATAGTAGAGAAGATTGGTCTAGATGTTAGTCCTGTATATAGTAGAGAAGATTGGCCTAGATGTTAGTCCTGTATATAGTAGAGAAGATTGGTCTAGATGTTAGTCCTGTATATAGTAGAGAAGATTGGTCTAGATGTTAGTCCTGTATATAGTAGAGAAGATTGGTCTAGATGTTAGTCCTGTATATAGTAGAGAAGATTGGTCTAGATGTTAGTCCTGTATATAGTAGAGAAGATTGGTCTAGATGTTAGTCCTGTATATAGTAGAGAAGATTGGCCTAGATGTTAGTCCTGTATATAGTAGAGAAGATTGGTCTAGATGTTAGTCCTGTATATAGTAGAGAAGATTGGTCTAGATGTTAGTCCTGTATATAGTAGAGAAGATTGGTCTAGATGTTAGTCCTGTATATAGTAGAGAAGATTGGTCTAGATGTTAGTCCTGTATATAGTAGAGAAGATTGGCCTAGATGTTAGTCCTGTATATAGTAGAGAAGATTGGTCTAGATGTTAGTCCTGTATATAGTAGAGAAGATTGGTCTAGATGTTAGTCCTGTATATAGTAGAGAAGATTGGCCTAGATGTTAGTCCTGTATATAGTAGAGAAGATTGGTCTAGATGTTAGTCCTGTATATAGTAGAGAAGATTGGTCTAGATGTTAGTCCTGTATATAGTAGAGAAGATTGGTCTAGATGTTAGTCCTGTATATAGTAGAGAAGATTGGTCTAGAGGTTAGTCCTGTATATAGTAGAGAAGATTGGCCTAGATGTTAGTCCTGTATATAGTAGAGAGGATTGGTCTAGAGGTTAGTCCTGTATATAGTAGAGAAGATTGGTCTAGATGTTAGTCCTGTATATAGTAGAGAAGATTGGTCTAGATGTTAGTCCTGTATATAGTAGAGAAGATTGGTCTAGAGGTTAGTCCTGTATATAGTAGAGAAGATTGGTCTAGATGTTAGTCCTGTATATAGTAGAGAAGATTGGTCTAGATGTTAGTCCTGTATATAGTAGAGAAGATTGGTCTAGATGTTAGTCCTGTATATAGTAGAGAAGATTGGTCTAGATGTTAGTCCTGTATATAGTAGAGAAGATTGGTCTAGATGTTAGTCCTGTATATAGTAGAGAGGATTGGTCTAGATGTTAGTCCTGTATATAGTAGAGAAGATTGGTCTAGAGGTTAGTCCTGTATATAGTAGAGAAGATTGGTCTAGATGTTAGTCCTGTATATAGTAGAGAAGATTGGTCTAGATGTTAGTCCTGTATATAGTAGAGAAGATTGGTCTAGATGTTAGTCCTGTATATAGTAGAGAAGATTGGTCTAGATGTTAGTCCTGTATATAGTAGAGAAGATTGGTCTAGATGTTAGTCCTGTATATAGTAGAGAGGATTGGTCTAGAGGTTAGTCCTGTATATAGTAGAGAAGATTGGTCTAGGGGGTGATAAGGGCAGCCGGTTAAGGTGGCAAGAAGGAGAGAAGCAGCCTGTGTCTTAATGTAGTCCCTTAGGAAGATATCACCTTCTAAGGCTTAGGGATAAGAGCAATACAAGGGCCTTATGTTGGGCATTACCATGGACTTAAGGTAAAGAGTGAGATGTATGCATGCATACATTGTTGATTAATTGGGGCAGGCCTTGGAGAAGAGCCCCTGTTCCTTCTGCCTGAGGACTACAATGGTTTCCCCATCGATAAGCACGTCCCCTGTGCAACATCAAAGGCCCTCCCTGCTTTATCAATAACAAGCCTTCCTTCCCACATTTTCCTCTAACTTGCTTAGCATTTACATGATTGATTTTCCAATAAGCAGCCATACCCTGCGGTGGCTGGCCAGGCCAGGTCTCCCCTCAGCTAGCAAGGCTGGGGTCTAGGCGTGGATGGGGGTAGGGTGGGGTTCAGGTCCAAGCCCGATGGGGGTGTTCTCAGCTGGGGCTGAGCCAGAGTTAATTCCCCAGGAGACCCTGGTTCTCCCTGGTCCTCTGGAGGCCTCTAGGCAGGTGATTGTGTTATAATCAGATGGATCCTTAGCCTTTAATTGCTCCCTGGCTTGGCCGGTAAATCCCACATAATGAAAGGGCCCATAAATAAAAACTTATCTCATTTTCCATCCCTGTAAAATGACAACCAGACCCACTCTCTGACAGGGTTCATTAGGACCTGGGCCCTTTCAATAGGCTCAGCCTTATCTGCTTTGTTAGGGTGGGGGAGGAGAACATCATGGTTTTTATACCTCTAAGTCATGTGACTTCTGTAGAAGAGGTGTGAGGCTGGGTGGGATGACTGCCCCCTATGGCCAGGCCCTGTGTAGGGTGTATGGGCATGCTCCCTCCTTCCTCTCTTCCCTCCCTCCCTTCCTCCCTCCTTCCCTCCGTTCTTCCCTCCCTCCCTTCCTTCCCTCCCTCCCTCCCTCCCTCCCTTTCTCCCAGAGTTGAAGAATCCATGCTTTTCTTCCTTCTGATGATCTTTTATTGTGAGTTGAGTTTTTTTGTCTGCAGCGAGGGTGGGAGGGAGGAAGGCAGCGAGGGTGGGAGGGAGGAAAGCAGCGAGGGTGTTTGGGAGGGAGGAAGGCAGCGAGGGTGGGAGGGAGGAAAGCAGCGAGGGTGGTTGGGAGGGAGGGAGGAAGGCAGCGAGGGAGGGAGGGAGGAAGGTAGCGAGGGAGGCAGCGAGGGAGGGAGGGAGGAAGGCTGCGAGGGTGGGAGGGAGGGAGGAAGGCAGCGAGGGTGGGAGGGAGGGAGGAAGGCAGCGAGGGTGGTTGGGAGGGAGGGAGGGTGGGTGGGAGGGAGGGAGGAAGGCAGCGAGGGAGGGAGGGAGGGAGGAAGGCAGTGAGGGTGGGAGGGAGGGAGGAAGGCAGCGAGGGTGGGAGGGAGGGAGGAAGGCAGCGAGGGAGGGAGGGAGGAAGGCAGCGAGGGAGGGAGTGGGGAAGGCAGCGAGGGAGGCAGCGAGGGGGGGAGGGGGGGAGGCAGCGAGGGGGGGAGGGGGGAGGTAGCGAGGGGGGGAGCGAGGGAGGCAGCGAGGGAGGAAGGCAGCGAGGGAGGAAGACAGCGAGGGTGGGAGGGAGGGGGAATCCTGTTTTTCATTAGCAGCAACTCCAATATGCAAAGGAAAAGTCCAAGTCATTTGCATAGTACCGTACCTAACCTTGGGCGTTAATGTTAACATACTGCAGGCAGTACTACCTTTACTGGCATGATTCATCCTTTTAATGTGTGGTTATTACAGCACAGAGACACTTTGCCCGGTACTTCCCTCTTCGCCCTTCCAGCGGGTCTGTCCATCTTCCTCATTTCAAGCTTTTCCTGCTCTAAACAGGTGTCGCTTAGCGAGCAGACCTCCTAAAGTCAAACAGGGAGATAGCTTTGTATCAGCCGGCCCATCTGCGACTCTCCGACTCCAGACAATCCCATTGCACATCAGTAACCACCACAGGTTATTGAATTAGACCATCTTGATTTTAAAGAGCAATCCTGTTTTCTAGTAAGCAGTGGACACGCTGAGCTGGCTCAGGCCACGGCTCAGCCTCCGTCACTGGCCAGGGGTCGTCCTCCTCTCCTCTCACACTCTAATTGCTTTAGACACATTACAAGGCAGTGATGCTAATATATGCATAGTGCACACAGTAGCTACATGCTAGCACTTCTGTTTAGACTCGGAGAGCCATAGAGGAATATGGGACAAATATAGTGAAATGTAATGAATGAGGGATGTACAATAGTAATTTAGCTGGTGTACTGTGTGTTCTTCCACCCCACCCCTCTGTGGGCTAGCTAGCTGTAGTTTAGCTGGTGTACTGTGTGTTCTTCCAGCCCTCTGTGGGCTAGCTAGCTGTAGTTTAGCTGGTGTACTGTGTGTTTTTCCAGCCCTCTGTGGGCTAGCTAGCTGTAGTTTAGCTGGTGTACTGTGTGTTCTTCCACCCCTCTGTGGGCTAGCTAGCTGTAGTTTAGCTGGTGTACTGTGTGTTCTTCCAGCCCTCTGTGGGCTAGCTAGCTGTAGTTTAGCTGGTGTACTGTGTGTTCTTCCACCCCTCTGTGGGCTAGCTAGCTGTAGTTTAGCTGGTGTACTGTGTGTTTTTCCACCCCTCTGTGGGCTAGCTAGCTGTAGTTTAGCTGGTGTACTGTGTGTTTTTCCACCCCTCTGTGGGCTAGCTAGCTGTAGTTTAGCTGGTGTACTGTGTGTTCTTCCAGCCCTCTGTGGGCTAGCTAGCTGTAGTTTAGCTGGTGTACTGTGTGTTTTTCCAGCCCTCTGTGGGCTAGCTAGCTGTAGTTTAGCTGGTGTACTGTGTGTTCTTCCACCCCTCTGTGGGCTAGCTAGCTGTAGTTTAGCTGGTGTACTGTGTGTTTTTCCACCCCTCTGTGGGCTAGCTAGCTGTAGTTTAGCTGGTGTACTGTGTGTTTTTCCACCCCTCTGTGGGCTAGCTAGCTGTAGTTTAGCTGGTGTACTGTGTGTTCTTCCAGCCCTCTGTGGGCTAGCTAGCTGTAGTTTAGCTGGTGTACTGTGTGTTCTTCCAGCCCTCTGTGGGCTAGCTAGCTGTAGTTTAGCTGGTGTACTGTGTGTTTTTCCACCCCTCTGTGGGCTAGCTAGCTGTAGTTTAGCTGGTGTACTGTGTGTTTTTCCACCCCTCTGTGGGCTAGCTAGCTGTAGTTTAGCTGGTGTACTGTGTGTTCTTCCAGCCCTCTGTGGGCTAGCTAGCTGTAGTTTAGCTGGTGTACTGTGTGTTCTTCCACCCCTCTGTGGGCTAGCTAGCTGTAGTTTAGCTGGTGTACTGTGTGTTTTTCCACCCCTCTGTGGGCTAGCTAGCTGTAGTTTAGCTGGTGTACTGTGTGTTTTTCCACCCCTTTGTGGGCTAGCTAGCTGTAGTTTAGCTGGTGTACTGTGTGTTTTTCCACCCCTCTGTGGGCTAGCTAGCTGTAGTTTAGCTGGTGTACTGTGTGTTTTTCCACCCCTCTGTGGGCTAGCTAGCTGTAGTTTAGCTGGTGTACTGTGTGTTCTTCCACCCCTCTGTGGGCTAGCTAGCTGTAGTTTAGCTGGTGTACTGTGTGTTCTTCCAGCCCTCTGTGGGCTAGCTAGCTGTAGTTTAGCTGGTGTACTGTGTGTTCTTCCACCCCTCTGTGGGCTAGCTAGCTGTAGTTTAGCTGGTGTACTGTGTGTTCTTCCAGCCCTCTGTGGGCTAGCTAGCTGTAGTTTAGCTGGTGTACTGTGTGTTCTTCCAGCCCTCTGTGGGCTAGCTAGCTGTAGTTTAGCTGGTGTACTGTGTGTTCTTCCAGCCCTCTGTGGGCTAGCTAGCTGTAGTTTAGCTGGTGTACTGTGTGTTTTTCCACCCCTCTGTGGGCTAGCTAGCTGTAGTTTAGCTGGTGTACTGTGTGTTTTTCCACCCCTCTGTGGGCTAGCTAGCTGTAGTTTAGCTGGTGTACTGTGTGTTTTTCCACCCCTCTGTGGGCTAGCTAGCTGTAGTTTAGCTGGTGTACTGTGTGTTTTTCCACCCCTCTGTGGGCTAGCTAGCTGTAGTTTAGCTGGTGTACTGTGTGTTCTTCCAGCCCTCTGTGGGCTAGCTAGCTAGCCGCCCCATGTAGCAGGCAGTGATGTGGGAACAGTGTTCAGGTCATGGGCAGGACAGGCAGTGGAATCTGGAGGAGGTGCTGATGGAACAACAGATTACAGGGAAAGGTGTGAAGGAGATCCATGTTCAGACAGGATAGGTGTTCTGCTCATTGCTACTTCTTCTCATTAGACAAATCACCACTGGAAAGTTTGCTCCTTTTTTGTAGTTAAGCTGCAAAATAAGATCCAGGTGTGCTTTGTTTAATTCATTAGTTAGTTAGTTATTTTATCTGTATGTTAGACAAGGCATGTGGTTTCCTCAGTCCATTTGGGTGAAATGTCAGGGTGTCTCTGTCTGTGTGGAGTACAAACAATAAAAGCAGGTGGAATTGGGCTGACACAAAATGGTTGCCTACCTTCACTGTTTTCAGTGGAAGATCCTGCAACTACTACTCCCCTCCTTGCCTTCATTACGCTCAGATAATACAGTTAAACATACAATATGGGGTTTCTTATCAAACCAATTATGTGCATTAATTACACCTGATTAGAATTGACTCCACCAGTCAGGGCAGACAGTCATAATTAGCAAATGCAGTCAAAATGCAAAGGTGCATGCTAAAAGACTCGGCCCATTGTTTGAGTAGCATAAGTGCATATAGGGTGGAGTGGGGTATTTACTATCAGACATTCATGAAGAGCGAGGCCGACATGATCAATCTCTCCAGTGTGCGCCAGCCCTCTCTAGTTAATATGGTAGGGGATGGGGGAGAGACACACCGTCTGATCACAGCTAGAATTTGCATCCCTAAGTAAATAAGTAAATAAATCAAGTGGACGGCAGCGAATGTGCTAATCTGCCGGGACATGGTGGCTGGGCTGAGCATGGTGCCGGGAAACTTTGCTCATGTAATATTCAGCACTGGCTGGGTTAAAGGAGAGGCCAGAATGATTGGTTTCAGCCCAGTCACCCCCTTTAATCAATGCTTCCTGCATCCCTTTAATACAGTTATTAGCTCAGCAGTATCTTGCACTATCATGTTATCTCCTCGCCACTCTAAATTGCAGCCTGTGTATTGCTGGGCCGCGGGTGCTCAGGGCATGGCCAGCTCCTGAAAGCACAGCTCCCATTCCTTATTTCAGAGGCAGACGATGGCTGGAGTGTTTGAAACCAGGCTGACCGAAGAGGTGGATGCCAGATTTAAACACAGCTGCATTTCAGTCCCAACCTAGCTGGTGTATTTTGGGCTTCACTGAAAACATTGCTTTTTCCCTCTCCTCCTCTTCCAGGTGTGTGTATGCAAGCATACAAGTAATTACCTGCGTTGCATACTGCATTGTGTGCACTCAACGAGAGAGGAGTGGGTGATTTGTCTAGATGTGTTTTTGATTTCTCTTATTTCAGTAGAAAGGGAGAGGGCTGTGCAGGGAGAGGGCTGTGCAGGGAGAGGGCTGTGCAGGGAGAGGGCTGTGCAGGGAGAGGGCTGTGCAGGGAGAGGGCTTTGGTGGTTTCTCTGTATCAGTGTCTAATTATCTCACAATAAATGTGTTTTCCATAAAGTTAGGCGTTTCTCCCTCTTTCTGACTGGAAGTTAATTTAAAACGGATGTAGGATTTGGAGAATGTAAGGTTAGGGGTGTTGTTTGGAAGGTGAAGATAAAAGATATGGCAGGAAGATGAATCGTGGGACGACTTATTAGTGCTCGTCTCAGGTATTGTGTTTAAGTACCTAATCTAGCATAATGAGCTCTCTGTCATTTACCTCATTAGATCTCACACCTTTGGCTCTCACCCAATGCACTATACATTAAATGTGTTCTTCTCGCCTGGGTTCCATAGATAGATGTTCCATTGATGAAGGTGCTTTTAATCCCCCTTACATGAAGAGAGCATTAGGGGAGGGGAAAATATGGAAGTACTTAGGATGAGAACAATGCAATGGGTTAAGTTTATGAAAGGAGTTCATAAAAGCTCAGGGAGAGTGCGTATGTGTATGGGTCATTGTTGATAACCATGGTCCTTTCATATATGCATTACCATTAGGGTCTCTAACCAATCTTTCTCCCTCTCTCTTCTCTTTTCTGTGATTTCAGGCCTGGATGCAATGAACGCCTCATGTAGGCATCAGCATGGACAGCTGTGAGTCTCCTGTGGTTTCTGGGACAGACGATGGGCTCGGCTCCTCCACCACCTCCCATCAACAGCAGCAGCAGCAGCAGCAGCAGCAGCAGCAGCCTCTGCGGACCTGGAACGATCACTCTAACTCACAGGTCCCTCCCAGCAGCCAGCCCTCTTCCCTGGAGCCCCTGTCTCTCTTGGCACCCTACCCCTCTGTGAGAGAGCCACAGCAGCAGCAGCAGCAGCATCCCACCCGGACCCCACCCCTGGCCCACAGCGACAGCTCCGCCTCAGGCCAGCTGCACCCCAGAAGACAGGAACTCAACGAGGAGCAGGAAGGAGTGAGCTGCAGAGAGGAAGAAGAAGAATTGGAGGACTTGGATGAGATGGAGATCGACAGCTGTTTCCCAAGTCTGCAGCCCTTCCCTGGAGTACCCATAGCTCCTGGAGGAGGGGGCATGCCCACGCTCCTATGCCAGCAGCCCAACCGACGAAGAGGTGTGGCAGAGAGCGGGAGTGAGGAAGGAGAGGAGGAGGAAGAAGAGGAGAGCAGTGATGTGGAAAACCTGGCTGGAGAGATAGTCTACCAGCCAGACGGCTCTGCCTACATTGTTGAGAGCCTCAGCCAGCTGATCCAAAGCGGAGGGGGTGCGGTGCCCGGCCTGCTCCCCACAAACTCTATTCTCATGGCGGGGAAGCCGGGGGAACCTGCTGGGACCTCATCCTCGGTGTACCCTCAGATCATCAACACGTTCCACATAGCCTCGTCCTTCGGGAAGTGGTTTGGCTCCTCAGACCAAGGTTTCCCTAATACCTCAACCCTGGCAGGCCTCAGTCCTGTCCTGCACAGTTTCCGCGTCTTCGATGTGCGGCACAAAAGCAACAAGGATTACCTGAACAGCGACGGGTCTGCCAAGAAGTCCTGCGTATCCAAAGATGTTCCCAACAACGTGGATTTCTCCAAATTTGATGGGCTGGCCCTCTATGGCAAAGGAAAGCCCATCCTCATGTGTTTTCTCTGTAAACTGTCCTTCGGCTGCCCGCGCTCTCTCGCCACTCATGCCGTCCACGACCACCGCATGACCCTGTGTGAGGATGAGAGGCGGCTGCTGGGGGACAATAAGGCGTCTGCCATCATCCAGGGCATCGGGAAGGACAAAGAGCCCCTCATCAGCTTCCTGGAACCAAAAAACAAGACCTCTCCTGTGCTGGCGCCCCCCACCATGGTCCCCATGAACTCTGGCCAGAGCTTCTACGGCACGTTCAGCGGGGTCCACCTGGAGGCAGGGAGCAGCAGTGGGGGCAGCGAGGCCCTCCTGAACAAAGACTCTGACTCCTCCGGCCTCCAGCAGCAGCAAGGCTCCCTCCTCTCTGTGGGGGGGCTGGGCAACCCCAAAGCACCTGCTCTTACCTCAACCCCAGGCCCTGCCAAAGACTCCAACGCCCTGCCCACGCAGGGAGGGAGAACAGAGGGGCCTGCTGGGAAAGAGGGGATCCGCAGGGACAAGGAGGGGCGAGAAGGCAAGGTACGCTTGGCTAGCCAGGAGGGTGGCTCGGAGGAAGAGGAGGAACTGTTATTAGAGGAAGAGGAAGACGAGGTGGAGGAAGGAACTGCCCTGGCCTGTGTTGGAAACAGTAGCAGTGGCGGCGGAAAAGTGGGGGAACCGGCTGTCTCAAACCAAAGCATTTCCAAATCTCCTTTATTAATACCTAGTATTGCTCTCCAGCCTTCTGCCTGCCCCTCTGCAGCCAGCCCCACGCTCAACAGCAGAGCCCCAGCTTCCACTTCCTCTTCCTCTGTCAGGGAAGAGGGCTTGGTGGCAGACAGTGGGGGGAGGACCTCGGAGCTCCCTCTGAGCTTTAACTGCCAGGGGCCCACTGTCCCCATGGTGATGGCGGCTGCCGCCAGCAGAGGGAGCGAGGATGCCTCCGCTGGCACCTCCTCACCTCTGGCCTCTAACACCGCCGCCAACGAAAGTGCCAATGGAGATAGTGCCACAGCTCTTGAACCAAATGATTGCCCGGCAGAGGGAGAGGAGGAGGGCGGAGCCCTTCTTCACCATCACCACCTGCACCATCACCACCACCACCACCAACACCCCTCAGCCCACACCCACTCTCACCCACACCCCCACCCAGGGGGGTCCTGTGACATGGGCAGCGGCGGTGAGTGCCCTCAGAACCACGAGCCTGGAGGAAGTGGGGTGGAATGCCCCAAATGCGACACCGTCCTGGGATCCTCGCGGTCCCTGGGCGGACACATGACCATGATGCACTCGCGCAACTCGTGCAAGACACTCAAGTGCCCCAAGTGCAACTGGCATTACAAGTACCAGCAGACCCTGGAGGCCCACATGAAGGAGAAGCACCCAGACTCCGGTGGCTCCTGTGTGTACTGCAGCAGTGGCCAGAGCCACCCGCGTCTGGCCCGAGGAGAGAGCTACACCTGCGGATACAAGCCCTTCCGCTGCGAGGTCAGTACTTCAACCTAGTCAGTTGAAGTACTGACCTCAGCCTAATGACTAATACACTGACAGGTGGTAGGACTTGGGATAGAACTTTAGCACAATGTGAAATATGTTGATATGACATATCAATCAACATGTCATGATATGATTTATATTTCATGGACTATAAAGATTTCCAACTTTACAACATGAGCAAAAATGAACATCTTCTCTCTATTTTCTAGGTGTGTAACTACTCGACCACCACCAAGGGCAACCTGAGCATCCACATGCAGTCGGACAAGCACCTGAACAACATGCAGACCCTGCAGAACGGAGGCTCCATCCCCTCTGCCGAGCAGCAGGGTTTTGGCCAGCACCCTGGAGGGGTAGGAGTGGTGACCGTGCCCTCTGTGACCCAAGCCAACACCCACCACCCGCCACACCACCACCACCCCACCCAGTCCTCCGCCCACATGGCGGGGCCCTGCGGTTCCCCCTCGCCCACCAAGCCAAAAAGCAAGCCCGCGTGGCGCTGCGAGGTGTGCGACTATGAAACCAACGTGGCGCGGAACCTTCGCATCCACATGACCAGCGAGAAACACATGCACAACATGATGCTTCTCCAGCAGAACGTGACCCAGATGCAGCATGGTCGGCTGGGCCTGGGGGCCATGCCCTCTCCCTCCGAGGCTGAGCTCTACCAGTATTACCTGACCCAGAACATGAGCCTGCCCCCCGGCCTCAAGATGGACCCGGCTGGAGCTGAGGCCCAGTTCCTGCTGGGAGGCTTCCACCTGGACCCCAACATGGCCGCCCTGGCCCCCCAACTAGGTGAGCTCCCTCAGTCCGCCTCTGCAATAGTGGAGCAGTGGGAGCCATTCTGGCTCTTCCCTCAGTACTGCCTCAGGTCACCACAGAGAAGGCAGACTGCAGTTCAGTACGAGTTCACAAGGGGTGGGGTCGCTCTCACTGCTGCCAGCTGTTTATTTTTAAACATGAAACACACAGTTATAAACACTATGTGACTTAATGGAAGATGCAGCTTTGATTTAAAACAAAAAATGCTTCACTTTGTAACCCATTTAGACAGAGGCTAATTGTGTTAATGTATTTACTGAATGTGTGTAGCGTGGCCAGTAAATGAATGCATGATTGGTAAGTAATTTTACATTTACATTAATGTATGTTTTATAGTTTTAGTGATGAATATAGAATATAAAGAAATCCCCATGAGAAACAGCAGACAGCAACCAGGCAAGGGGTTAACCAGGGAACAAGGGGTTAACCAGGGAACAAGGGGTTAACCAGGGAACAAGGGGTTAACCAGGGAACAAGGGGTTAACCAGGGAACAAGGGGTTAACCAGGGAACAAGGGGTTAACCAGGGAACAAGGGGTTAACCAGGGAACACATTAGCCCTCCCTTCCTCACTCTCACACACACTGTATACACACTGTATCCTATCTTTCATGTTGCCAGCTCTCTCTTTCTGTCTCTGTTGCCCTAAGGCATACCTGCCCTTCTGAACTTAACATCATTTGCCCTGTCTCTCTTTCCAAGCAAAGAGCGCCATTGAGAGATGTAGAGAAAAGAAGGAGGTGAAATAACTGCAAGAGGGTGAACCCTTTCTGTCTTAGTGTGAAAGACTACATGCCAGTTTCTCTATCACCAATGTGCCAGGGCCCATGACTTCCATGGTATCGATATCTTCCCAGTAAAAGATATAAAGGATACTCTCCAGACGGTGGCCTTGGTATTAGGACAGTGTTTCACTCCAGTTCGGCTGAGAAGAGTGGACCTTTAGATCCAAGGCTAGTGGAGGCATTGGTGGAGGTTCAGTTAGGGACTTCTTGTGTTGGTTTTAGAGAAAGCTGACCCTGTTACAGGTGGGTTAAAAAAACGACCCTAGCCAGTAGAGGTATGAGAGCTTGCATCACACATCCACATCCACACTTCTCTTCATAATACACACAGGTGTTTAGTTTACATTTCCAGGCTACAGTATGTCACTCTATCTGGGTCACACTGACTGGGAAAGTCCCCCTTTGATACCTTGTTTTCCTCACAATAGACTGTGTGAAAGAGGGAGAGAGGAAGGGGGAGAGGGGGAGAGAGGGAGAGAGGGAGGGGGAGAGGGAGAGAGAGGGAGAGAGAGAGAGAGAGAGAGAGAGAGAGAGAGAGAGAGCAGCCTTCCTCTTGTTCAGCCATGTCCTCCACTCCTCTGAACATCAGCGTTTTCATGTCATTATTTCCAAACTGCCACTGAACTCTCTTTTTTCCCCCAACTTTGTAATTGCAGCTATAAATTTTATCTTGGTCAAAGAAGGGAGGAGTAAAGGGCCCAGTATGGGTAGTTCAGCGGCATAGCTGAGTGTTTGGCGTGCCAGTTACAGACCCACAGTTTGTACAGACTTGTCTCCAACTATCGCCGGTTCAAAGACAAGAACAAGAATTGATTGCTGTGACTAATTTTTTATCCCCTCTCTTGCCATCTGGTTCATTTTCCTGTGAGGGAACGTTTAATAAGTCTGTTACAGAGAGGCATTACTCTCAGCCCTAAAACAACCACAGTGTCATCCCCAGCCACACACGTTTTGATTGACTGTACACACTGATACACTCCATCACACTCACACAACTCTGCCATCATAACTCTGCCTGAGCAGCTCAAGGACAGATAGTATCCGTCTGTTCATCCCTCCCTTTTGTCATCTTTTCTACTGTGTATTTCTGACTTTTGAGGACATTGTCAGACAAAGAGGGAGATGCCAAATCCTGACGTCACATGATCTCACCCTCTTGGTAATCCTTATCCCCAGGACAGAGCTGCTACAGATACAGAGAGAGGGGGAGAGAGAGGGGGAGAGAGAGAGGGGGAGCTATTGTATGCTCTACTTTGTTGTCCGATATACTGGCTGAATGCTGCAGCATCTCGTAGAACTCGCTGAAAATCCACCACTAACCTTTTGGAAGTTCCACCAAGCCCTGTGGAGACGCTTTAACATAGTATCAGCCTGGACTTGGACTACTTATGTCAAAGAATAGAGGTTCCAAGATTTCCCAATGATGTGTGTTTATCTCAAGCCTTTTTAATGTTATTTGAAAGTGAAAATATTTCCACAGCATCCTGTCTCCCTTTCCCTAAACATTGATACGGACTGACAACGTCTCAGTCAAAATATTATAAGTTATATTTAACAGAGGCCTGCTTACATCTAAAACACATGTAGGGACCGCAGACTGAACCTATTCTCACACAGCCATGAAGGCAGAGGTAATCACTGTGTCTGTGTCAGACCATGGAGTCTACAGTGGAAAGAGTGTGAGAGCCACACAGGAATGAGAGAATAAAGATGAGGAAAGGAGAGAAAGAGGTAGAGATAGGGGTAGTAACTAGTGAGGGGACTGGTAGAGAGATAGAGATATGGGTAGTAACTAGTGAGGGGACTGGTAGAGAGATAGAGATATGGGTAGTAACTAGTGAGGGGACTGGTAGAGAGATAGTGATATGGGTAGTAACTAGTGAGGGGACTGGTAGAGAGGTAGAGATATGGGTAGTAACTAGTGAGGGGACTGGTAGAGAGATAGAGGTATGGGTAGTAACTAGTGAGGGGACTGGTAGAGAGATAGAGATATGGGTAGTAACTAGTGAGGGGACTGGTAGAGAGATAGAGATAGGGGTAGTAACTAGTGAGGGGACTGGTAGAGAGATAGTGATAGGGGTAGTAACTAGTGAGGGGACTGGTAGAGAGATAGAGGTAGTAACTAGTGAGGGGACTGGTAGAGAGGTAGAGATATGGGTAGTAACTAGTGAGGGGACTGGTAGAGAGATAGAGGTAGTAACTAGTGAGGGGACTGGTAGAGAGATAGTGATAGGGGTAGTAACTAGTGAGGGGACTGGTAGAGAGATAGAGATAGGGGTAGTAACTAGTGAGGGGACTGGTAGAGAGATAGTGATAGGGGTAGTAACTAGTGAGGGGACTGGTAGAGAGATAGAGGTAGTAACTAGTGAGGGGACTGGTAGAGAGATAGTGATAGGGGTAGTAACTAGTGAGGGGACTGGTAGAGAGATAGTGATAGGGGTAGTAACTAGTGAGGGGACTGGTAGAGAGATAGTGATAGGGGTAGTAACTAGTGAGGGGACTGGTAGAGAGATAGAGATATGGGTAGTAACTAGTGAGGGGACTGGTAGAGAGATAGAGATATGGGTAGTAACTAGTGAGGGGACTGGTAGAGAGATAGAGAGAAGGGGGCCCTGGCTGGAGAGGTGGATCTGTGAGTGATTTCAGAGGTCTCCCTCTCCCGGCTATAAAAACGTGGGTAATGGAGAAAAGTCCAAGAGCAGGCTGCATACTGCAGCAATAAATATAAAGGGGCTGCTGGAATTAATTTAGTGTAAAGCCAGGCGAGGTCAGCCAGTGCGCTCAGTCTGGGCAGTGATAGATTCAAGATCAGCGAGCAAAAACTCCCCAGCCACTCTTAACTCCCCAGCCACTCTTAACTCCCCAGCCACTCTTAACTCCCCAGCCACTCTTAACTCCCCAGCCACTCTTAACTCCCCAGCCACTCTTAACTCATTTTTACTGCCTCCTCCTCCTCCCCATCTCCTCTCCTCCTCCTGCTCCTCCTCCTCAGACTGTAGATATGTTTTTTTCTGGATGCGTGCATAGTTTTTTACTTCCCCCTCCTTTGCTCAGTACCGAGTAGGATTCATCTGGTAGGTGTCTGTATCGATTTAGGCGCTATGCGGAGTCCAAAGAGGCAGGACAATCCCAAAACAGAAAGTGGATTTTTTTATTATTATTCTGTGAACAAGAGCGTTGGATTTGATTTACAGTAATGTTTGCTTGGGAACTCTTTAGTTCTCTTGTAATGATAGAATAACTTTCTTTTTCTGCGGAGCTCACGGCCTCTGGAGTTGATTTAGTGCCGGGCTGTAAAAGTGCACAAGTCCAAGCAGGACTACGTGTAAATCCTTACTTTGACAGTGCAACGTTTCTGCTCCCTGCGAAAAAGTACAGCCTTTCTTTCTCTCGGCTTAAAGGAAGGATAATCTTGATTTAATAAAATTAGGTACATAAATACACACATGGACATGATCCTCCGAGGGGTATTGGAACTAGAGAGCAAATCCACTTTGACTGCAGAGACAAGCATGTCTCTTTGTTGAAAGTTTAACCGTACACCTTTCACTTTTCCTAGGACATTTTCCATGCTGAGGGAGGCTCAAAGAACTGAGAGCCCCTTTGGAAAACCCCATGCCTCCACCCCTCTAAGAAACTTTAAATAACTCCTTATGTCCAGAAAAGTACATGTAACAGAAAGTGAAATAGATTGATGGCTAGATAGGAATAATCCCTGAAAGCTGTACTCAGAATTCAGACCTTGTGAAATTTGAAAATAACCAAATGACCATGTATGTGTAACCAACTAAGCACTATCTCCTCTGTCTCTCTCTCTCTCGCAATTTTCTGTCTTTCTTTCTCTCTTCCCCCCTCTCCCTCTTTCTCTCTCTGTCCTTGGTGCTCAGTAGGTGGGGAGATCCCCATGGACGTGCGGCTGGGCGGCGTTGGTGGTCAGTTGGTGTCCGAGGAACTGATGACCCTGGGGGAGAGCTTGTCGCAAACCAGTGACCCCTCCCTCAAGCTGTTCCAGTGTGCCGTGTGCAACCGCTTCACCACCGACAACCTGGATGTGCTGGGCATGCATATGGGTGCTGAGCGCAGCCTGCCCGAGGATGAGTGGCGCACCGTGGTGGGCGACTCGCACCAGTGCAAGCTGTGTCGCTACACCACCCAGCTCAAAGCTAACTTCCAGCTGCATTGCAAGACCGACAAGCATGTGCAGAAGTACCAGCTGGTGGCCCACATCAAGGAGGGGGGCAAGAGCAACGAGTGGCGGCTGAAGTGTGTGGCCATCGGCAACCCGGTTCACCTGAGGTGTAACGCCTGCGACTACTACACCAACAGCCTGGAGAAGCTGCGCATGCACACCATCAACTCCCGCCACGAGGCCAGCCTCAAGCTGTACAAGGTACGTGCCTCACCCTCCTCTCTCAGCCGTCCTTCCACCCTACCGTTCTCCCCTTCCACCCTACCGTTCTCCCCTTCCACCCTACCGTTCTCCCCTTCCACCCTACCGTTCTCCCCTTTACCCTACCGTTCTCGCCTTCCACCCTACCGTTCTCCCCTTCCACCCTACCGTTCTCCCCTTCCACCCTACCGTTCTCCCCTTTACCCTACCGTTCTCCCCTTCCACCCTACCGTTCTCCCCTTCCACCCTACCGTTCTCCCCTTCCACCCTACCGTTCTCCCCTTCCACCCTACCGTTCTCCCCCTTCCACCCTACCGTTCTCCCCCTTCCACCCTACCGTTCTCCCCCTTCCACCCTACCGTTCTCCCCCTTCCACCCTACCGTTCTCCCCCTTCCACCCTACCGTTCTCCCCCTTCCACCCTACCGTTCTCCCCTTCCACCCTACCGTTCTCCCCTTCCACCCTACGGTTCTCCCCTTCCACCCTACCGTTCTCCCCTTCCACCCTACCGTTCTCCCCTTCCACCCTACCGTTCTCCCCTTCCACCATCCCCTCTTCTTCTTTCCAAACATTACATTCCTCCACAGAACTCCACTAGTAGCCTCTTCCACCAGTCATGAATGATGGCCCTGTTGTCTAACCCTTCTGTTCACAGCACCCATAGAGAGGAGTGGGGGGGGGGGGGGCTAGAACATGGCAGGAGGATAATGGGTGAAATCACTAGGAGGGTAATGGGTGAAATCACTAGGAGGATAATGGGTGAAATCACTAGGAGAGGGATGAAGAAGTGTGAGGAGACAGAGGTTTGGTGTTAATACTCCTCGGAGCGGGAAAGGCAGAATGGTTCTCGACAGCCGTATTGATTTTCACTGGACTTCACCTTCTCCTCTAATCATTCCATAATAGCCAATGGATGAACACTCTCTGAACAAATGGCCATAAATCTAACAGGCCTGATTCCACTTAGGCACCTATCCTGTGTGTCTGCGGCTAGGCTAGGACCACTCTGTGTTTAACCCAACCTGGCATGGCTACATAGACGGCTAACACACTCACGTACACACACTAAGACGTAAACAAACACATACCGTTCACCCACGCATTCATACACCCACACAACTGTAGCTCATCACACTGCTCTGTCCCCAAACACACTGTGCCTTTATTTACACAAAGAGTTCACTCCTTTCTCAAGTGTTAGGCTATTGGAAAGTAAATGACCAAAACAAACAATATATTCTACTGGTTTTATACGAGCATAACTCATATTTACTGTCTTTCTGCACTATTACTGCTCTTGGCAAATAGTGTAATATATAGGACAGAGTGAAAAATTAGGAGACATTATTGTGTTTTTAATCACATTACAAAACTAGGCTAGAATAGACCAATCAGAAGTCTGTCTCTCTCGCTGAATTGAAAGCCCCCTGCTTTATGAATGGTTCCTGGGATCCACAGATGTTTTTATTGCAGGTTTCCTGCCTGCAAGGTCTTTGTAGCGCGAGAACTTACAGTAACGGAGGTGTGAGGCTCTGCTCCCAGGTCGACCATTAGGAGGGCCGGCGGGGGCAGACCATGTTGACGCTCAGTCAGAGTAGGGTAGGGGCCCAGCCGCCATCCCAGCAGGGTTAGAGTGGATTAGGACTGGAGCAGTGTCTCCACCGCTCATGCCCAGACAAGTAACCAGGATATTTACAAATACCACACTGATTAAAATATGTAACACAATCTGTAGGACACGTTGGGCCTGGCCTGTGGAGGCAGAGAGGCTGAGAGGGGCCTCCTAGTGCCCCAGGCTGGGTTCATCCTCACTGGGCAGGGCTGGGTGTTCTCCGTGCCACTGAGACAGACAGGGCACTCGGCCCACATGCCAGTGGCACTGTCTCACACTTCACCGAAATAGATGGTCCCTGGCATCCTGCATGTCCTCCTCACACCTAAGGTGGAAAAATAGTGTTTTGTCTGAAAGGAGAGTGAAGGGTTTATATTACATTGTCTGTCTGCCTTCCACTTCCACCGTTTTACCATGTGTCAAAACGGTGAAAGGAACAGACAGTTTACCATGTGTCAAAACGGTGAAAGGAACAGACAGTTTACCATGTGTCAAAACGGTGAAAGGAACAGACAGTTTACCATGTGTCAAAACGGTGAAAGGAACAGACAGTTTACCATGTGTCAAAACGGTGAAAGGAACAGACAGTTTACCATGTGTCAAAACGGTGAAAGGAACAGACAGTTTTTTCCTTCCCCTAACTTTAGAAAGCTGTAGAAAGTTGATATACTTTATGTGCTAATACGACTGTGGAGGATTAAATATGTACAACACATCCTAGCATGATCGTTTTCCACCACTTAAGCCTCTTAAGATGGCTCCATACTTCTTAAAGCCAATTGATCTCCAGAGAAAGGGATGTATCTGCCCAGGAATGACCTGTGCTCTCACCCCTGGAACACAGAGCCTTGCTGGCCCTAACTAGCAGGCAGCTCCCAGCACTCCAGACGTGTAGTTGCGAAAAAAGATGTTCACAACTTGACAAGAATTATTACTGCGCTTCACGACCCACAAATGTGATTAGTGGATGAGAAGTACATGGTTCTGAGGCCTAACTGCAGTACGGGTCGGCTTCCCACTTGACAATGTCACAGCCTTTGTGACAGTTTGGATTTACATTCCTTGAAGAGCAGAGCGAATGACAGCCAGCCATCCAGCGAGGCAGGCAGAACCCCACAGCACAGCGGGCCCTTGAGCTCAGCCACAGCCTCAGCCTCAGCCACAGCCTCAGCCTCAGTCTTAGCCTCAGGCTCAGCCTGGCAGATTATGCAAGGAAGAAGAAAGGAGAAATAATTAAAATTACATAATTTATTCCTCCCAAAAGATATTCGATGCGAATAGCAGCATTTTTAACCTTTTTGGGGAGAAAATAAATCATCAAGTCAGCATAAACAGACTGTAAGATGTGGGAGATCCTTGGGACACTTCACCCAAATCAAACTGGTTTGCATTAAACAGGCCCTTTGTGTGTACGGCTCCGTATAAATTGGAGCCTGTAATTACTGGAATTATAAAGGAAGGTTTAAACTGAGGGATAAGCTGGATGGGATAATTTGAGAGTCTGTGGTATGCGGCCCATATTAGGGCTTTCTAAAAATATCCCCCCCACCACCCCACGTATTGGAATGTTCCAAAAGCAGACGGAAAGCTTGAGCGAGGCGTCCTCACCGCACGGACCACCATGCAGTGGGGGTGATGCTGCAGCTTCTTCCTGACTCCCTTGTACCGAGTTTGGAGACACTCACTCTGGAGCCACACTTTGGCTGCACTTGACATACCCCACTGCTCTTAAATTAACTTTCACCTTCCCTTCACGTCTCCCCACTCACTGGCTTTGTAGTGGCGGTAGTGATGTCATGATGGTCACCCATAAGGGCAAACAGATGGCCCTACACTACGATATGCAGGTCACCCCAAAGTTAAGCTCTCTTTTATTGGAAGCTTCCCAAAAAAAAAGTCCAAACAAACCATTAACAACCAGGGACACTTTGGCCTGGAGAAACCCAACTTCTACTCCTGATTTGCAGTTACTCACAGTTACCTTACGGTAGTAGCAGTAACACATCCTTCCAAAGCTCCCTCCCAGTCCCAGGCCTGAGCTGCTGTACTCAGTCTCTGCTTCTGCCCAGTCAGGATGGGTGGAGCCTGGGCCGCCCAGGCCTCTGCTTCCAGGCAGGAGTTTGGGGAAAGGGGAGGAGCATGGTGGGCTAGCTGGCTACCTTCCTTGTCTCGGGGGCCGGTGCGATCTGCGGTAATTGAGATTGATTGGATGTTATTTTTCCCCTTGCAAATGTAGTCCATTAGCTTGGCACATGCATAATCAGTTTAGAGAGCAGTTAGCTGAATGTAATCATGTTCCTCGGTGTCTGCTCGGTGTCTGCTCGGTGTCTGCTCGGTGTCTGCTCGCACAAAATCCACTCCAGATGCCGCTTGGCTGCGGAAAGAGAGGAGGAAAGTGCCGTCACTATCACATGGGGAATCTCTAACCAAGAAAACCCTGACACCCCTCCCTCTGTCCTGGTCCTGCTCCATTAAACACACACACAGACTGGGCATGGTGACTGTCTCCCTTACCCCTGAAAACAGGCCTTCAGAACAGATCACATGTTCTCAAGTCTTAGCTGCTAAGACTAACGCGGTGCTGATCGGGACCCAAGCCTGGCCCACTAACCAGCGCAAAGCATCTGTATCTTGGACGCTTCTCCTGTCCTTATTTTACCCTCCAGGGCGATCCTTCTGGACCACTGATCCTTCTGGACCACTGATCCTTCTGGACCACTGATCCTTCTGGACCACTGATCCTTCTGGACCACTGATCCTTCTGGACCATTGATCCTTCTGGACCATTGATCCTTCTAGACCACTGATCCTTCTGGACCACTGATCCTTCTGGACCATTGATCCTTCTGGACCATTGATCCTTCTGAACCACTGATCCTTCTGGACCACTGATCCTTCTGGACCACTGAGCGGTTAGGAAAGAAAATGTGTTTTCTGCTGAGAGCAAATAATCTAAAAAGTATAATAGGAGTAAAGCATATGTAGTTTAAGTGAAGGGATTAGCTGTTACATGGAAATGCATGAAGGTGTTTCCTGCCCCAGATTACACACTGACCTCTACATTAAGGATCATAATCCTCCTGACCATCAGAGGAGAGGGGAAACCATCATTATCATAACAAATAAGTCATGGTTTCATCGACTCCAGAAAGGATTGTTTTTTATGATCAAATAAAAGTGGAGAAAGTCATTTGGAGTTAAAGTCACGGGGAGAATTGCTGTTGGGATCCGATCCGCCCTTTCATCTTCCAGATCAACCTCAGTCCCGTCAGGAGACAGACAGACAGACACTCACCACCACCAGACAGCAGTAAGGGGAGGGGGGAGGGAGGGAGGGAGGGAGGGAGACAGACAGACAGACAGACAGACAGACAGACAGACAGACAGACAGACAGACAGACAGACAGACAGACAGACAGACAGACAGACAGACAGAGAGACAGAGAGACAGAGAGACAGAGAGACAGAGAGACAGAGAGACAGAGAGAGACTCTGCTAATTATCATGACTGGCCTGTGATTGTTCAGTAATAATGCTCAGTGGGAAAGGTTACAGTGGTTCCAGGAAGAGCTTGGATTTACTGGTACTACCGTTCTAATAAAGAGCTCACTGCACATCCTGGGAGACAGCCCATTACACTATACACACTACACTACACTATACACACTACACTACACTATACACACTACACTATACACACACTACACTACACTATACTACACATCCTGGGAGACAGCCCATTACACTACACACACACACACACTACACACACACTACACACACACTACACTATACTACACATCCTGGGAGACAGCCCATTACACTACACACACTACACTATACTATACACACTACACTATACACACACTACACTATACACACTACACTATACACACTACACTATACTACACACACACACACACACTACACACACACTACACTATACTACACATCCTGGGAGACAGCCCATTACACTACACACACACACACACACACACTACACTATACACACTACACTATACACACTACACTATACACACTACACTATACACACACTACACTATACACACACACACTACACTACACTATACACACACACACTACACTACACTACACACACACTACACTACACTACACACACACACACACACAATACACTATACTATACACACTACACTATACACACACACTACACTATACTACACATCCTGGGAGACAGCCCATTACACTACACACACTACACTATACACACACTACACTATACACACTACACTATACACACATTTCTCTCTGAGAAATAGAGCTCAAAGGATCCATCTATGATTGGCTGGAGTGGCTGTCAGTCAGGTTGTGAGGGGTGTGGTATCAGAGCAGATAGGGAGGGTTCAGGACTCAGGGTTTGGCAGTGTATTGGAATTTCACAAGTCCTCCAGTTCCCACCTCAGAGAAGGCCAGGCGCTGACCCGTGGCCCAGCTGCTACACTGCTGCTGCTGATTGGGAGTGCATCTGCCCCTCCGGGCCCGTTTCGAGGGCCAGCACAGAGAGAGAGGGAGGGAGAGAGGCGCCCAAGCAGGGTAGGCCCAGCTTTATTTGAGCCTTTTTCACAAGCTGTTTACCTAGATTGACTAATAAAATGGCAGGGCCCTGGCCTGTCCTCCCTCCCTCCTCACTGTGTGTCTGGTTGGAGATAGGGACGTGTCCAGCACTGGGTCAGAGGGAGGGCCAGAGGGGGAGGAGTGGGATGTTATGTTTCTGGTTGGAGATAGGGACGTGTCCAGCACTGGGTCAGAGGGAGGGCCAGAGGGGGAGGAGTGGGATGTTATGTTTCTGGTTGGAGATAGGGACGTGTCCAGCACTGGGTCAGAGGGAGGGCCAGAGGGGGAGGAGTGGGATGTTATGTTTCTGGTTGGAGATAGGGACGTGTCCAGCACTGGGTCAGAGGGAGGGCCAGAGGGGGAGGAGTGGCCAGTCCAATCCCTGTACCTTTTGCAGAATATCAGTCTGTCCCTGATGTTTTTCCTGGAGAGAAGTGGCTTCTTTGCTGCCCTTCTTGACACCAGGCCATCCTCCAAAAGTCTTCGCCTCACTGTGCATGCAGATGCACTCACACCTGCCTGCTGCCAAGCTCTGTACTGGTGGTGCCTCAATCCCACAGCTGAATCAACTTTAGAAGACGGTCCTGGCGCTTCCTGGACTTTCTTGGGCGCCCTGATGCCTTCTTCACAACAATTGAACCTCTCTCCTTGAAGTTCTTGATGATCCGATAAATGGTTGATTTAGGTGCAATCTTACCAGCAGCAATATCCTTCCCTGTGAAGCCCTTTTTGTGCAAAGCAATGATTCCAAGCACCATCCTCCTTTTAAAGCTTCCAGTCTGTTATTCTGACTCAATCAGGATGACAGAGTGATCTCCAGCCTTGTCCTTGTCAATACTCTCACCTGTGTTAATGAGACAATCACTGACATGATGGCAGCTTCATCATGTCAGTGATCATGTCAGCTCCTTCCCCTGTCTCATTCTTTCTCTCCTTCCCCTGTCTCATTCTTTCTCTCCTTCCCCTGTCTCATTCTTTCTCTCCTTCCCCTGTCTCATTCTTTCTCTCCTTCCCCTGTCTCATTCTTTCTCTCCTTCCCCTGTCTCATTCTTTCTCTCCTTCCCCTGTCTCATTCTTTCTCTCCTTCCCCTGTCTCATTCTTTCTCTCCTTCCCCTGTCTCATTCTTTCTCTCCTTCCCCTGTCTCATTCCTCTCCATTCTTTGTCTCCTGAAAATGAATAAACAAGACAAATACCCACAAAACAGACCCGTACGGACAGTAGGCCAGTGGGTGGTCTTGTATGAGGCTCTGCTTAAAGTTAAATATCTTTAATCCAACCAGGCTGGAAAACTAAATATTCTCCCTAGCCAAATCGTCTTTCTGCACCCCCCCAACACCCCCACCCCTCCTCAGACTCCTCCCTCCTCTCTATCTCTGTTCTCCCCTTAGTCTTCACTTTGGAGCAAGACGTTTGTTGTTTCTGCTCAGGTTAATGTAGTCACTCAACAGGGTTTCATAAGGATGAACACAGGATCACACCATAAAAATAGAGCAAAAAAATATAACTTTTCGAAGGCTGTGTTTCTCCTCTACTCCCCTAGTCATGACGGACCAATCGTAAGACTGAGAGCTGTACATCTTACAGAGTCTCTTTCTCTATCATCTAATCAGTGTTTTACCCAGCCACTGCCAGCCTCAATCTTGTAAAGATGATATTACAGACGTATCAGCCGTAGTCCTATTTCTGCCCACCTCAACCCCTCCCTCCCCCACACCATTTCCCATCCCAGAGATAACAGGGAGATTGCATCCCCTTCCTTGTCTTCAAAAATACCAGATAAGAGCCACATTTAATCAGCAGGCTCTGTAATTTGGTGTTAACTTTGCATGTATTTGCTAGTCAAAGTGCAGTGAAATGACAGGTCAGGTGGCTGCTGTCTCTCTGTCTATCATGCACTTTCCTCTCCAGTCTCTCCTTGGGCCATCTGGCTGGCCAGCCCGTAGCCAGATCGACCAGAAGAGTAAGTGCAGTCGATGGGCAGGTAAACGCTGCTTTGATGAGGCCTGGACCAGAGCTCCTCTGGATCTGTGTGGCTCATAAGCTGAGGGGATGGAGAGAGAGGCAGGCTGGCTTACCGGCTCACCACCATCAATACATCAGTGGCTTAGCGACCAGATTAACGGCCTGCGAGTGGTCAGCGCCACAAAACTGCTCCACTCGCCGCTGTGGGGCGGGCAGGGGGGTGAGTGGGCTGTGGGGCGGGCAGGGGGGTGAGGGGGCTGTGGGGCGGGCAGGGGGGAGAGGGAGGGGCGGGCAGGGGGGTGAGGGGCTGTGCAGGGGGGAGAGGGGGCTGTGGGGCAGGCAGGGGGGTGAGGGGGGAGAGGAGGATCTCAGGCATCAGGATGAGCACACAGGGATCCCAGGCTGTTTAGGTTTGGGATGCCGAGGAGAGTCTGGAGACAGATAAATAACAGGAGTGCAATGGAAATGTGGACCTTGTAATGCCCCATTAATGAGTTTTAATGGGTATTTGATGGGTTAAGTCTAATGCATTTTATTTGCTATATTAAAGGGATACTTCAGGATTTTTAGCCCCTTATCTACTTCCACGGAGTCAGATGAACTTTTTTATTTCTCAGTATGCAGTTTGAAGGAAGTTGCTAACTAGTGTTATCGCAAATGCTAAATAGTAACTAAATAGTAGATGCCATAGACTTTGGTAACTACTAGCATGCTAGTATATACCATAGACTTCCAGTCATTGTGCTAACGCTAGTTAGTATTGGCTCTCGAAACTAACTCTAACTTCCTTCCTGCTGGATGCAGAGACATAAACATTTTATCCATGAGTTCATCTTACTCTGGGGCAGTAGATAAAGGGCTTGCCAAAATACTGAAGTATCCATTTAATATTTAAAACTAGTCTCACATTAGACACTTCTCTATATGGGAATTTTTTCTTTAAAGATGCTAACTCACCGAACCAAGATTTGAACTCCTAACCTGGAGATCCTCAAGGCCTTAGTTCCGTAGTGTGGGGATAAAACAGTCAACCCCAGCAGTGCAGCCCAGGGTGTCATATGGTTTCTATTGGGGCGCTCTCATCATGCCCTTAATTCTTCTATAAAACCAGGGATAAAAGGGAGAGAGGACATTTTTTATAAGGGAAGGAGAGAAAATAAAATCACCTGTTTGAATTCCTGTATGGAAATGACTGAGGAGGAGAGGGCCAGCACAGGGGGTTCACAGCACTCTTAGGAAATGACTGAGGAGGAGAGGGCCAGCACAGGGGGTTCACAGCACTCTTAGGAAATGACTGAGGAGGAGAGGGCCAGCACAGGGGGTTCACAGCACTCTTAGGAAATGACTGAGGAGGAGAGGGCCAGCACAGGGGGTTCACAGCACTCTTAGGAAATGACTGAGGAGGAGAGGGCCAGCACAGGGGGTTCACAGCACTCTGATTAAATGTGGCTCTTATCTGGTATTGTGGGTTAGGGACAACTTCTCAAGGACAGCGCTAGTTTATGGCCTTCACATTCCCTCATAACGGACGCCTGGAATAAAGAACACTGTGTAGAAACAGGATTGTCCCTCACTCCCCATAAGCCCCACCCCCTTGCCATCATCACCAGTCACCCCCACCTCACCATTTTTCGTTTATGTGGCAAACTTAGGGGTCAAACTTTCTGAGGTGAGTGTTTTTTTCCAAGTCACAGCTGGTGGAAGCGCGATAGAGGGGGTTGGGCCTTTGTTCAAAATAAGCGGTTTCACACATTTGTGTTTTTATAAAGCAATCAATCAATTTTCAATCGCTGGGTGATTTACGGAGCTGTTCTGTCCTGTTGGAGGGCCTCTATCTCTCTCTCTGTTCCCTGGGAGCTCAGACTCTATCTCTCTCTCTCTCTCTCTGTTCACTGGGAGCTCAGATTCTCTCTCTCTCTCTCTCTCTCTGTTCCCTGGGAGCTCAGACTCTCTCTCTCTCTCACTCTGTTCCCTGGGAGCTCAGACTCTCTCTCTCTCTCTGTTCCCTGGGAGCTCAGACTCTCTCTCTCTCTCTGTTCCCTGGGAGCTCAGACTCTCTCTCTCTCTCTCTCTCTCTCTCTCTCTCTCTCTCTCTCTCTCTCTGTTCCCTGGGAGCTCAGACTCTCTCTCTCTCTCTCTCTCTCTCTCTCTGTTCCCTGGGAGCTCAGACTCTCTCTGTTCCCTGGGAGCTCAGACTCTCTCTCTCTCTCTCTGTTCCCTGGGAGCTCAGACTCTCTCTCTCTCTCTCTCTCTCTCTCTCTCTCTCTCTCTCTCTGTTCCCTGGGAGCTCAGACTCTCTCTCTCTCTCTCTCTCTGTTCCCTGGGAGCTCAGACTCTCTCTCTCTCTCTCTCTCTCTCTCTCTCTCTGTTCCCTGGGAACTCAGACTCTCTCTCTCTCTCTCTCTCTCTCTCTCTCTCTCTGTTCCCTGGGAGCTCAGACTCTCTCTCTCTCTCTCTCTCTCTCTCTCTCTCTGTTCCCTGGGAGCACAGACTCTCTCTCTCTCTCTCTCTCTCTGTTCCCTGGGAGCTCAGAACAGGAATACAGACAGCAGAAGAAGTCTTCACCACAGCCTCTCAGCTCCTCTCCTCTCAGCTCCCTCCCAGATCCTAGGACTGCTTCCAAATCACTGAGAACTATTCCTCATCTCCTTCCTCACAGTCACCACGCCAGGCCCACAAACCCCACTTTTTAACACCACCACATTCAATCAACACCAGACCTAAAATTAGGGTCCGCTGAATGATTCAAACGTGGATCCTTCTTTCAAATGGCCTATCTCTGTCACTACGTAGGAATGTCCTTCATTTATGCTCGTAGGGTTGGAATGGTCTTGTTGGAGTAATTAGAACCAGAAGGACTATCTGTGCTACTGTATGAACAAGGTCTCTTCGAGCCAGAATATTTACGTGCCATGAGAGTTGATTGCTAAATCTGGTTTGCAAATGATTATTCAAATCATCGATATATTAATTTAAGCAACTGAATGGAGAGTCTAGTTTAATGAGTTATATGAGCCAGGCTTTATTAAATATGTGTTTATGTTGCACAGGAGAGTAGTGTATATTAATTATTGCAGTGGCGGGTCCCAATGGGCCCAGATCTCCACCAACACAATCCCTGCTTTTGTTCCCTCCACTGTTCTTCTGATGCACCTCCTGTGTCTCCAGACTACACTTCCCATAACTCACAGATGAGTTATGAGAGCACCGGTCTGTGTTGGAGATGATTCCCTCCATATAAGTCAGGATCCAGTTACTCCTCCATGGTCCCTGCAGGAACGGCCTTTGTTCCTGAACGGCTGGGAACAGGAACCTCTCTCTACATAAGATGTTTTTCCTTCTTTATGAAAAAGAAATATAGACCCTTTTTATTCTTCTTCGACAAATCTGACAGGGTTTCTCCTCAGTTCTTCCATTTCATAGTGCTGCAATAGGCACCTTTGAACTTTAGAAAATATGAAATGTGAAAATGACGGGAGTTTATGGGATCAAAATAGAATATGATATATAATAATGACGCAGTCTGGATTATAGGAGTGAGGAGAGAAATTATTGCAAATCCCTCAGAACATGAAACAACCCTGGTTCTCAGGACCTGCTGTTTGTACTGTGGGTTTTAACACACCTCGTCTCTTTCACTCCAAATGGGGCTTATCATTCAATTTTCCTCCATTTACAGCTATTTCTGGCCTCATTTTCGGTTTGCTCTATCATGGTGGACTCACTGACAAAGAACAGGTTGGAACAATATGTGACATCCCTCTAGAATCACCTTTGATCATTGGCATTCTTTGATTGGTCATTTTATGTGTGTTGGCTGTAGAGGCCACTTATATGCACATCATATTAGACACGTAGAGTACATGACGTGTCTGAGTTTTGAAGTTAATTTGGAAGATATACCAGTACATTCTAGGGATGGATTACTGTACAGTAGATTACTACCTGTAAGTAGTGCAGTTTGGTGTGAGAGCTGCCCTACCCTTACATCTGGAGGGGCGTTTAGTACCTTTCAAAGGAGAGTCCCAGCAACAGAGTATTCCCAGTATTCAACTTAACTTTTAAATCATTAAACATGATGTAGCCATCTCCGCAAAGTCAGGGGTTTATGTACGAAAATCAAACGCCATCTGCCATCTCTAATCAGAGGCAACAGCCTTCAGGCCAGGGTTACGAAGGCAGAACAGGAAAAGCCATTAACTGCCAATCACTGTATCGATCGACAAGCCAGTCCACCACTCCCACCCCCACCCCCTACTCCCACCCCCCACCCCCCACCGAAGCAACCCTGCCATCTCTCTATCTAAAAATCCCCCCCAAATGAACTCTGCCGCCATGTCTAAGTGAGCACAGACGCTCCACCACTCGTCCATTTCCCTTCACATTTTTGGAGTCCGACATCGGATGAAAAGGGAAAACAAATAGTCAGCCAAGGACGAAAGAGAAAACAAGAGGGGATTGATTTTCAATGGTGTCGTTAGGACTAAGGGTCATTAGAGGAATATTTACCTACTTCCCAGCTTAATAGAGATGCTGTGTATCAGGGAGTGATCGGGAGCAGAGGTCAGGGCTAGGGGTGCAATTAAAGTGTATGGATCCAGGAGCCCAGGGCCCGGCCCATTGTGTGTGCTGCAGGCACCAACTGATAGGTGAGCTAAAAGCAAGAGAAAGGCAATACATATTGAATATGGCTTTATAAATGTATTGAACTCTAATAGGCACGTCTGCATGCATACACTATGTTTAATACGAGTACCCATAATGCACTCATTCAGTGTTACCTATGTCAGTACTCTTAAGATTTCAAAGTAGCCCTAATATCTAAGCAATGTTCTATCTTATTTATTTCCTTGTATCTCTTTCTCGTGCCCATTTGAGTGGTCTTCCCTCTGGCCACACAACAGCCAGATCCAGGGCAGGCATCAGGCTTGATGAATGTGGCCTGGGGCCTATGCACTCGCTCTGCCTCTGTGGTGGCCTCATCGACACATCAGCCTGGGAGGGAGAGAGGGAGAGAGGGAGAGGGACGGAGGGCGAGATACAAACCAGACTAGCTATTTTCCTCGTCCTGCTCATAAATATTTGTGTGTCTGATTTATAAACAGCGGACCGAGAGACAAGATCAAAGTGAACTGTAACGGTTACATAAAAACCAGGGCTTTTCACGACACTGCCCTACAATACACCATGCTTATACCTATTAAAGACAAAGCCATATATCACACGCCATATTGGCAAGAGTATTGAGTGGCCCTGTGTGGTTTAAAGCTTGGTGTTGCCCCTGCTATGACTCTAGGTCTCACAGCGCTAGGCTACGAGCTGCTCACTCTAAAAGGCTATAGGTATGTGCTGTTGCTAGCACTCTCCTGCACTCAGCCTGTAAACTCTGTCTGAGTTCAGTGGGAAGTTTGATATTTTGTAAATGTCTGTAGCCATTAAATGATATGCTGCCGTGTAATACACTAGTTTAACAAGAGGAGTCAGTGTGTCCTACAGAAGAGGGGAGTAGACAGCTGCACAGGCTGGTTCAGACAGACAGCCGGTCAGCCAACACAAAGGTGCCCTCCAGAAGAAGGAGGAGGGGTGGGGGGAAAGGGGAGGGGGTTCAGGGTCAGCTCTGTCGTGGGACAGCTTTATGGGTCCAAGCCTGGACAGAGATAGAGAGAGACTGAGATCCGCAGTATCATACACTGGCCACACCTACAGACAGTGTGTACCTCCCTGGCCCTGGCCTGACTCAGCCCCCCTGGGTGTGAGGGAGTGTGGGGGTGTGAGACGAGAGAGCAGGGTGGGTAATGGGAGAGAAAGAAAGCCTTTCTCAATGGAGATTCCCCCCTTTCTCAACAGATCCATCACCAGGACAGGGTGTGCCCAGGCAGACAGGCAGAGTGACAGAGGTGGTGATTGGGCTAGGCTTCATGGGGAGGGTCTGTCTGAGGACATCTGGCCCTCTGGCTCACAGGGAACATGGTGACAATGTTTTCACTGCACACTTCCACCTTATCCCTTACATAACACATAGCCTGCTAACCAGCCAGCCAGCTAGCCAACCAGCCAACCAGCCAACCAGCCAGCCAGCCAGCCAGCCAGCCAGCCAGCCAGCCAGCCAGCCAGCCAGCCAGCCTCTATCTCTATCTGTCTCTCACATGTGAACACTCAGTCACAGACAGAATAGCTCTGCCCATGTCCTTTAGCCTCTGGGCTTTGTCTGTGTGTTATTACCCAGCTACTATGACGGGAGAGGGGTTGTATACTGTATGATGGGAGAGGGGTTGTATACTGTATGACAGGAGAGGGGTTGTATACTGTATGACAGGAGAGGGGTTGTATACTGTATGACAGGAGAGGGGTTGATACTGTATGACAGGAGAGGGGTTGTATACTGTATGACAGGAGAGGGGTTGTATACTGTATGACAGGAGAGGGGTTGTATACTGTATGACAGGAGAGGGGTTGTATACTGTATGACAGGAGAGGGGTTGTATACTGTATGACAGGAGAGGGGTTGTATACTGTATGACAGGAGAGGGGTTGTATACTGTATGACAGGAGAGGGGTTGTATACTGTATGACAGGAGAGGGGTTGTATACTGTATGACAGGAGAGGGGTTGTATACTGTATGTGTGTGTTTGGTTGTATAACTGTTTACTACCAACAGTTCAAACTGGAGGAACCGGTTATTTTAGTGGAAACCTCCAAGTGAGGACATGTTTGATAGGAAAACCACAGCAGAGCTGGTGTGGACATGGAGGACAGAGCCTGTGAGTGAATATTATATAGTAACGCCCAGGTAGGCCGTGTTCTCTGTTCTGCATAGGGGTGTGTGCGTGTGTGAACAATATGTGTGCACGTGTGTGTGAGAGAGAATGGAAAGCAGACAGCTTCTCCCCCGTGTGTCTGACTCCAGTATGGTGAGAGTTGAGTTCAAAGCCCTGCTGGAACATCACAGGGCTGAAGCTGAGTGAGGCAGAGTGAGTCAGACGGGCCAGCCCGTGGTCTGGGAAGGGTTACTGAATTATTACTGATGGTTTCAGGGTAACTATCCAACCGCAGGTCTGGCGAATATTAATCATTTATTTGATTGTCTGCATGTGCTGATTAATCATTTGAGGGAGATCTGCAGGATTAACTACCCCATTATTCCTTTGTAAGAACAGATAAGAGATAAGACTTTAAAATATCATGTTCCATTTATCATTTATTTTTAGTCCTCTGCTGATGAGTGAGAAATAAAAACTGAGGTGAGATTGGGCAGGACAGCAACAGAGGGGAAGGAACAGGGGCTTTTAGATCTAACCAGGAGAGAACTATGGCAGAAACGTACTGTATAGACCTCATGGAGGCATAGAACCATAGATAAGCTTTCACTTTTAAAAAGAGCGAGTGAGCGAGGCTGGAGAGAGAGAGAAAGGGAGGAGTAACAACAAGACCAGGAAGTTGATGGGAAAGTGATATCTCTCTCCACCTGGAGCAGTCTGTCTGTCTGCCCGCCTGCCTGTCTGCCCGCCTGCCTGCCTATCTGTCTGCCCGCCCGCCTGCCTGGGAAAAGGGCGGAGTGTTGCTGCAGTGGACTCCTGCCCTGCTCTCTCCTCTAGGTAAATTCAGTTCTCTTACTGATTGTAACTTAATCCAACAATGGCAGAGTTCCTGGGTGCAGCCCCACCCACACCATATGCACTCTATAAATTCTCAATCCGCCGACTGTTTGTGTTATGTCATGTGGTAATTCCTTTGATTCCGACATACCTCTGTTTGTAAATACAAGAGGCACTCAAAGGGCTGTGGTTACTTTACAAGTATGGCGCCCCCGGCGCTTTGGTGGAGAATAGTGGGAGGGAGAGACAGAGAAAGGGATAGGGAGAGGTGGTTAGAAACTGTATATACTTCTCATTTCTCCTCTGCCAAGCCCACTCCCTCCAGCCTCTGGTTGCACAGGCAGGCAGTCAGACAGAGAGGCAGACAGGCAGGCAGGCAGACAGGCAGGCAGTCAGGCAGAGAGGCAGGCAGGCAGAGAGGCAGGCAGGCAGAGAGGCAGGCAGGCAGAGAGGCAGGCAGACAGAGAGGCAGGCAGACAGAGAGGCAGGCAGGCAGAGAGGCAGGCAGAGAGGCAGAGAGGCAGGCAGACAGAGAGGCAGGCAGAGAGGCAGGCAGGAAGGCAGAGAGGCAGGCAGGAAGGCAGAGAGGCAGGCAGGAAGGCAGAGAGGCAGGCAGGCAGAGAGGCAGGCAGGCAGAGGGGCAGGCAGGCAGAGGGGCAGGCAGGCAGAGGGGCAGGCAGGCAGGCAGAGGGGCAGGCAGGCAGGCAGAGGGGCAGGCAGGCAGGCAGAGGGGCAGGCAGGCAGGCAGAGGGGCAGGCAGGCAGGCAGAGGGGCAGGCAGGCAGGCAGAGAGGCAGGCAGGCAGAAAGGCAGGCAGAGAGGCAGGCAGGCAGAGAGGCAGGCAGAGAGGCAGGCAGGCAGAGAGGCAGGCAGGCATGGAGTAAAACAGGAATAGGGCAGAAACCTGAGAGGGAGGAGTATGTCCTCACTCATGGCTGAACACGGCTCCTTAATTATGCGCTTTTCAGCAGGTTTTATCTTTAACCCTTTCCTCCCAGGGTTGAGATTAGTGCTCACGTTGCTTGATTTACTGCACAATAACTTAACAAGAGGTTTACCTAATCAATAAACAGGAAGGGGAGGAAGTGGTAGCCTTTGAGGTATAGTTTGTGACTTTGTGCCCCAGTAAGTGTGTATAGGCGGACAGGGCAGTGTGACTGTGATGCCAGCCTGCACGATGCCTGGGAGGTACGTTGAGCTCACCGCCTAGCTGTGCCAGCTCCTCTAGCGTCTCTCCTCGCCACAGTCACTGGAGTGGAAAACAGCATGGGAGGTCAGCAACAAGGGAGGTCAACAACATGGGAGGTCACAACATGGGAGTTCAACAACATGGGAGTTCAACAACATGGGAGGTCAGCAACAAGGGAGGTCAACAACAAGGGAGGTCACAACATGGGAGGTCAACAACATGGGAGTTCAACAACATGGGAGGTCAGCAACAAGGGAGGTCAACAACATGGGAGGTCACAACATGGGAGGTCAACAACATGGGAGGTCAGCAACAAGGGAGGTCAGCAACATGGGAGGTCACAACATGGGAGTTCAACAACATGGGAGTTCAACAACATGGGAGGTCACAACATGGGAGTTCAACAACATGGGAGGTCAACAACAAGGGAGGTCAGCAACAAGGGAGGTCAGCAACAAGGGAGGTTAGCAACATGGGAGGTCAGCAACAAGGGAGGTCAACAACAAGGGAGGTCAACAACATGGGAGGTCAGCAACATGGGAGGTCAGCAACAAGGGAGGTCAGCAACAAGGGAGGTCAGCAACAAGGGAGGTCAGCAACAAGGGAGGTCAGCAACAAGGGAGGTCAGCAACAAGGGAGGTCAGCAACAAGGGAGGTCAGCAACAAGGGAGGTTAGCAACAAGGGAGGTTAGCAACGAATCGCATAATAAGGGCACTCCTCCAAAACATTAATAAATAAAAATCACAAGTTGTCCTATAAAAAGGGGCTTAATGTGATCTTACAACCTATGTGCGTAATTTACATTTAAAGGGATACAAAGCTGTCCTGTGCGGTGGGGAGGAGGAGGTTGCTGTGGCCAGTATTAAATATCCCCAACATTTAATGGGCAGCCAGCTCCACGACCTCCATGATGACACTGGTGCTAATGGCGTGAGCTCGCTGTAGTTATTTTGGGAAGCTCCAATGCCCAGCCAGGCCGGCAGAGGTCTTTCAGCACTAGTCTCCTCTGTTCTGGGAAAGCTTCTGCCAGCGTGACTAAAGCAGTAGGCTGCCTCCAATTAGACCGGGCTGTGTTGGATTTTTGTGATGACGACCATATCTCAGCTGTAATTATGCTGCGCTGGGAATGATGAGGGTTTAGGTTATTGATCCTCCATTGATCACTCTGATCAATGAGCACTTTGTTTTCTCTTTTAATGGAAAGTGAGGTTATGGTTTTTTCTATGGCTAATGAGCAGGCTGGGCAGAATGACCGTATAAAGCCAGAATGGCTTTTTGTGTTAGCAGGGCCCTAGTGTATTCAATGATATTATGGGGATAGAGGGGTTAGCCTTTCACACTCCCGTTGGGCATGGGTTAGAGGCTACTGGAGGTCTTATGAAGAACTCATTTTAAATTCATGTCTAGCTGGGGGGCAGGATAAGTGAGGCTTTTCAACAGATATTACCTCTACTGAAAGAGAACAGGGCTCATCAGATGAACATTGAATGAGTATCAGGTGATGTGTTTGTATTGTGTGAAGACAGTACAGGTGGTAACCAAATAGGGTTTTTAACACTATAACACCTTTTTTGAGTGTTGCATGCTTATCTTAGCTATTATTAGGTTCTCTCTCAAAGTAGTTAGATAAGGTTGGCATGGACCGGTTGGTGGGTGTACGGATCAGCAGTAGTTGCACTCCTCCAACAGGGTACTTCAACCTCGTACCTCCTCAATACATATCATCACAGTCCAAGCCTTCCTCTATACACTAGCATCTTATCTAACATTTAACCAGAATATATATTAAGTCAACTATTATTTCCCTCACTTATATCATACGCACATTTAGCTATTGAAGTTTTTCTCTGCCATCGACCTGTATAGTATAGTTAACCATGCAAATACTATTTATTTATATTAACTTGCAATATTTGTATAATATTTTCACCTACATAATCAGCCATTCACTCATAATATGCTATGCCTTTTTATAGCATTTTGCAATCCAGACTTCTTGTATTTTTATACTTTTTCATACTAAAATATGTTTAATGTATCGTGTATCTGTCTTTTATGTATTTCATTCTGGCATCTTGCACCTGCCCTGTATTTTTCCTGGCTGCTTGACAAAGAAATGTCCCCTCTGGGATCTATAAAGTATCTATCTATCTATCTATCTATCTATCTATCTATCTATCTATCTATCTATCTATCTATCTATCTATCTATCTATCTATCTATCTATCTATCTATCTATCTATCTATCTATCTATCTATCTATCTATCTATCTATCTATCTATCTATCTATCTATCTATCTATCTATCTATCTATCTATCTATCTATCTATCTATCAACTGCTCCACCCCCATTCATTCATTTGCATTTTAGGGAGGGGACCACTCGACGGCCTTGTTGCTCCTTTTGTCAGCTCGCTGATGCTAATGAAAGATGTCCCCTTAAGACGGTGTTAAATATTGACTCTGGCTCAGTCCCATGGTCCGTGTCTTAATTATCTCGCCAGTGTAGAGCGGTAGCTAGGGTAGGGTGCTGGAGAGGGGCAGGCTAGGGCAAGGCAGAGCGAGGGAAACACTTCCCCTACTGAGGTTTCAAACACACACTCCAACTACTTCTTAGTGAATTTTATATAAAGAAGAACAGGAAAGTAATGAGAGAAAAATCATAGCATTACACTCTCACTGCCTTATTGCATAGCCTGAAGCAGCAACCAATTATGTGGTAATGAAATATTTACACAGCCAAACTGGGAATGCCAGAGGTGAAAGCTAGATAGTACCAGCCTGGAGGAGATTGTATTCTGTATCGCTCCTTCGTTATGACAGCATCTCTCGTCTCAGCCAGCCAGGCTGGGTGGAACAACAGGAAAGAAACTAATGACACCAAGCCCAGAGGCTAAATAATAGGGTCAGAGTTACAGCCCAGCCCTGTAGACACCTCTCCTCCTCTATATTTTTGACACTCCTCCTCTCCTCCTCTATATTTTTGACACTCCTCCTCTCCTCCTCTATATTTTTGACACTCCTCCTCTCCTCCTCTCCTCCTCTATATTTTTGACACTTCTCCTCTCCTCCTCTATATTTTTGACACTCCTCCTCTCCTCCTCTATATATTTTTGACACTCCTCCTCTCCTCCTCTCCTCCTCTATAGTTTTGACACTCCTCCTCTCCTCTTCTATATTTTTGACACTCCTCCTCTCCTCCTCTCCTCTTCTATATTTTTGACACTCCTCCTCTCCTCCTCTATATTTTTGACACTCCTCCTCTCCTCTTCTATATTTTTGACACTCCTCCTCTCCTCCTCTCCTCCTCTATATTTTTGACACTCCTCCTCTCCTCCTCTATATTGTTGACACTCCTCCTCTCCTCCTCTATATTTTTGACACTCCTCTCCTCCTCTATATTTTTGACACTCCTCCTCTCCTCCTCTATATTTTTGATACTCCTCCTCTCCTCTTCTATATTTTTGACACTCCTCCTCTCCTCCTCTATATTTTTGACACTCCTCCTCTCCTCCTCTATATTTTTGATACTCCTCCTCTCCTCCTCTCCTCCTCTATATTTTTGACACTCCTCCTCTCCTCCTCTATATTTTTGATACTCCTCCTCTCCTCTTCTATATTTTTGACACTCCTCCTCTCCTCCTCTATATTTTTGACACTCCTCCTCTCCTCCTCTATATATTTTTGACACTCCTCCTCTCCTCCTCTCCTCCTCTATAGTTTTGACACTCCTCCTCTCCTCTTCTATATTTTTGACACTCCTCCTCTCCTCCTCTCCTCTTCTATATTTTTGACACTCCTCCTCTCCTCCTCTATATTTTTGACACTCCTCCTCTCCTCTTCTATATTTTTGACACTCCTCCTCTCCTCCTCTCCTCCTCTATATTTTTGACACTCCTCCTCTCCTCCTCTATATTTTTGACACTCCTCCTCTCCTCCTCTATATTTTTGACACTCCTCCTCTCCTCCTCTATATTTTTGACACTCCTCCTCTCCTCCTCTATATTTTTGATACTCCTCCTCTCCTCCTCTCCTCTTCTATATTTTTGACACTCCTCCTCTCCTCCTCTATATTTTTGACACTCCTCCTCTCCTCTTCTATATTTTTGACACTCCTCCTCTCCTCCTCTATATTTTTGACACTCCTCCTCTCCTCCTCTCCTCCTCTATATTTTTGACACTCCTCCTCTCCTCCTCTATATTTTTGACACTCCTCCTCTCCTCCTCTATATTTTTGACACTCCTCCTCTCCTCCTCTATATTTTTGACACTCCTCCTCTCCTCCTCTATATATTTTTGACACTCCTCCTCTCCTCCTCTCCTCCTCTATAGTTTTGACACTCCTCCTCTCCTCTTCTATATTTTTGACACTCCTCCTCTCCTCCTCTCCTCTTCTATATTTTTGACACTCCTCCTCTCCTCCTCTATATTTTTGACACTCCTCCTCTCCTCTTCTATATTTTTGACACTCCTCCTCTCCTCCTCTCCTCCTCTATATTTTTGACACTCCTCCTCTCCTCCTCTATATTGTTGACACTCCTCCTCTCCTCCTCTATATTTTTGACACTCCTCTCCTCCTCTATATTTTTGACACTCCTCCTCTCCTCCTCTATATTTTTGATACTCCTCCTCTCCTCTTCTATATTTTTGACACTCCTCCTCTCCTCCTCTATATTTTTGACACTCCTCCTCTCCTCCTCTATATTTTTGATACTCCTCCTCTCCTCCTCTCCTCCTCTATATTTTTGACACTCCTCCTCTCCTCCTCTATATTTTTGATACTCCTCCTCTCCTCTTCTATATTTTTGACACTCCTCCTCTCCTCCTCTATATTTTTGACACTCCTCCTCTCCTCCTCTATATATTTTTGACACTCCTCCTCTCCTCCTCTCCTCCTCTATAGTTTTGACACTCCTCCTCTCCTCTTCTATATTTTTGACACTCCTCCTCTCCTCCTCTCCTCTTCTATATTTTTGACACTCCTCCTCTCCTCCTCTATATTTTTGACACTCCTCCTCTCCTCTTCTATATTTTTGACACTCCTCCTCTCCTCCTCTCCTCCTCTATATTTTTGACACTCCTCCTCTCCTCCTCTATATTTTTGACACTCCTCCTCTCCTCCTCTATATTTTTGACACTCCTCCTCTCCTCCTCTATATTTTTGACACTCCTCCTCTCCTCCTCTATATTTTTGATACTCCTCCTCTCCTCCTCTCCTCTTCTATATTTTTGACACTCCTCCTCTCCTCCTCTATATTTTTGACACTCCTCCTCTCCTCTTCTATATTTTTGACACTCCTCCTCTCCTCCTCTATATTTTTGACACTCCTCCTCTCCTCCTCTCCTCCTCTATATTTTTGACACTCCTCCTCTCCTCCTCTATATTTTTGACACTCCTCCTCTCCTCCTCTATATTTTTGACACTCCTCCTCTCCTCCTCTATATTTTTGACACTCCTCCTCTCCTCCTCTATATTTTTGATACTCCTCTCCTCCTCTATATTTTTGACACTCCTCCTCTCCTCTGCCAAGATACACTGGCTCATCTAGGGGCCTCATCTGGGTCATGGTAGCTAGAGAGGTTGATAGAGAAAAGGAAGGGAAGCCATCTTGGTGACACTGACAGACAGTGTGGTGCTGACTGAGAGGTCCAGTTTGACCCCAGGGGTGAAGCACTGGGTCTGGTGACGCATCTGTCGTCTGTCCCAGTAACAACGGGGTCGCAGCGGATCTGAGTGGGGGGTGACTGGGATGTTTGTTGTCATAGACTAATGGCGTTTTGGTAATGTTCTGGCTCTGAATTACATTTTCACTGACTGCATTAATCATCACAAGTGCAGTTTGTCTGTACCCTGCACCCCCAAGCCCCTACGGCTACCCCCCACTACACCCACTCGCTCCCTATCCACCTAACAAGCAGCCTGTGGGCCACACCTCCAGCCGGCCCACAAGGCCATGCTGCAATTGTTTGTCTGGCAAGTGACAAATGGGGTACTGTGGGTGTCAAATGGGGTACTGTGGGTGCCAAATGGGGTACTGTGGGTGCCAAATGGGGTACTGTGGGTGCCAAATGGGGTACTGTGGGTGCCAAATGGGGTACTGTGGGTGCCAAGGCCAGGGCTGCCTTTATCTCTGTTACCTACATAACAGGCAAACCCACAATGACACCAAGTACTCTAATGTAGAGCCACAGTAAGTCTGTTGTGTCTCATTTAACAGCCACACACCTAAGAAACCCTGGACGTCCCTATTTAGCTAGTCAATGCATTGCCATTCAAGAGCACTAGTCCTCCACAATGTGTTGTTATTCATTCCTCAGATTCCCTGCTGACTTACATGGAAGTTTTTATTTTAAAATAAACATTTGCCTCAAGCAGGGAGCAAAATATCATCGCAGAGACTATATCCAAACCCCTCCCCATGGTTAGCATAGCCGGCTTACCATGCTAACCATGGCTGGGCTTTAAGCTTTGCCTACAGGTCTAGTGCTAGCTGGGAGGCTGAGTGGTCTGGGTACACGCTGCTGTCAGAATCCTACGGGGTGCTGTCAGCAGGGTTTGTTTGAGAGGAGGGGGGTTCTGGGTTGTGGCTGCCAAGTGCAGGTGTGAATTTTTCACAGACCTGCTTGTTCTCTCTCCCTCCCTTGAAAACATCCGTGTGGCCTGACCTGCATGGGGCTTATACCTATAGGGAGGTGGCTGGTGAGACAATATATCATCACTGGATAGAACAGGCATATACCATAACACCACTCCACACCACCCCAGCCTAGACTACTGTACTAGGCCTCAGCTCTGACCAGCTGGCTCTCTTACCAGACTCTCCCAGACACATCAACCAGACTATTGTTTAACCTCATCCTGAAAGCCCTTATTTCTCATTAAGATAGATATGACATGTGGTAGTAAACCGTTGATGCCTCCTGACGTCTAGTTTCTATTCAAAGAGAAGGCAGAGACAACATCAGGGCCTTTGAAATGCATGTGAACATCTCTGCTGCCTGGGTTTGATGGAGTCTGTCTCCTGTTTGGAGCTGTAATGAGAACCAGAGAAACACATTCTCCCCCAGTCAGTGCTGTCCTAATAATTCCCATCACCACTGTCCAAAGTGGAGGGTTGTGTTGTTGACGAGGCAGTGGGAGGCAGTGGGTTGCTGGGAAGAGCAGCACGAGGGCAGGTCCAGAGGTGGGAGGCAGTGGGTTGCTGGGAAGAGCAGCACGAGGGCAGGTCCAGAGGTGGGAGGCAGTGGGATGCTGGGAAGAGCAGCACGAGGGCAGGTCCAGAGGTGGGAGGCAGTGGGTTGCTGGGAAGAGCAGCACAAGGGCAGGTCCAGAGTTGCCCTCCTGAAGTTCCAGATGGCATGGAGCAGATGTCACTGAGTGGTTGGAACAGCTGTTTGCTTCGTTCCCTCGTGGCGCAACACAGCTGTCGCCTCCTGCAGGCAGAGTTGTTGTACTGCAGCGTTGGATCTGCTCCCAGGCTAGCATTCATAAAGCACCAGGAGGCTAAACTGTTAATTAGAGGACGACCACTCACTATTAATTTGCTTAGCGTTTTTTTCGTATTATTCTGGTGCTTGACATCATTTCCTGCCCGTCTCAGGGTCATTTGCAGTGTGTGGCAAAAGTAGGGGCCCGGCTCATTTAGAGAGGGGGAAATGTGTTTATCTGGCTGAGATTAGAAGTGCACGTTATGTATGTATGGCCATGCTTATCCAAATATTGTTAATGAGAGTGACCCGGGATGCCAGCGTGGAGCTCCGGTGGGCATAGGCCCTGGCTCGTTATCACCGTGCAGGGCATTGATCTCTCCCTGCTCAGCCTCCTCCTCTTAGAGCAGAGTGACTCACCCATGAATTATATGAACACATTGAGAGCCATTGTTTCGAGCCCAGGGTCAATATTGAAGAAGGGATTACCCAACTCTTGTTTTCGCCCTGTGTATGTGAGAATGTATTATTCGGCTGCTTGCCACTACACCCCACCACCCCTCCTCGCTCCCCAACCACACAGAGAGACATGCTACCGCAGCATACACAATCACTATGGGCCAAATGACTGGCTGCATTGATTGACTTCCCTCAGCAATTATGTTCCCATTGTTTAATTTCCAGCGTCTTACGGAATTCAATAACTATTGCTTTATTTAATGTTAAAGTTAGGCTGAGTGGCTGCCTGAGGCCGAGGCCCAGCCCAGCAGCAGTATTGTATTAGGTCACTGTGACCCCCCCACTCCCACTGTGCTCCCAGCGGCCTGTGTTTACCCATTACCCTGCATGTAGAGAGCTACTGTCATCCATCTTCACCTTGCTGCCCTCTCTGATGAGAAAGAGGCCTCCTCTTTATATGCAGCCTGTTGTTTGTTCATTTGTTGCAGGTGACCATTGTCCCACTGGTAGTAGGGAGAGTCACTAATTGTCTGATGTGATTTTAGTAAAAGGGGGAGAGCCCAGGGTTGGGCAGAGAGGGATTAGGGAGAGAGAGGAGAGAGAGAGGAAGGGGAGGGGGACAGGAAGCAGTAGGTATGCAGTTTGGGCCAGATACACGTAGCCCCCAGCCACAGCGCAACGTCTGGGCATGTCGCTGCTCGCAGTGGCTAATTCGAACCAGCCACAGAACTTGGCACCCGGCGCGGCTTCTGTGGTCGTGGCTGTTGTTCCTGCTGCCAGCGGAGTGGGAATCACAGGCAAAGCTGCAAGCACTCAGACTCCAGCCGCTCTCCCTAGCTTCTCTCTGCTAAACAGCCTACCTTCCTTCCAGGGGAATCCCAGAGCCCCTCTTTACGGGACCCCAGGCTCCTGCAACCCACACACACCACCCCAGGACTACCTATGCCAGCACACGGCTCAGTCACTCACACAGTGACAATAAGACAGGAGTGACTCTACACCCAGCCCAGAGTGGGCGGTTTTTGACAGTGAAATACAATGACCTCATTGGCTGTTATTGCTGCAATGACATCACTGTATGTGAATAACAAAGGTGCTACTTGACATTATTCATCAACAATAATTTTGCCCCTTGGTCAATGGAGAAACCATGACTACTGGCGCTATGATATCACAGGATATGGTATCCTCATTCATATGGTAAAGAGTATGGATCAAGTTTGAATGGCAGCACACTGCCACTGTCTCTGTCCCGTGTTCACCTCCTGTCACCAGCGCTCACACACACACACACACACACACACACACACACACACACACACACACACACACACACACACACAGTGATGTCCGGAAAGCTTTACCTTTAAGTGCTGAGAATCACTGGGATAATTACAAAGCAATACGCAGCCAGACACTCGCTGGCTCGTTCACAGGGAATTTGCCAGCTCTCGCTGAATTGATAGCCATCTGTTTTAATGCATTCATTTTGTATTAACAGCACTGCCAAATGTAATGGTGGAAATTGGGGTATGATCATAATGGAGAGTGTGTGGGTGCCTGTGGATAGCCTGGCAGTCTCTCTCTCTCTCTCTCTCTCTCTCTCTCTCTCTCTCTCTCTCTCTCTCTCTCTCTCTCTCTCTCTCTCTCTCTCTCTCTCTCTCTCTCTCTCTCTCTCTCTCTCTCTCTCTCTCTCTCTCTCTCTCTCTCTCTATGTGTCTGTCTCTCTCTGTGTGTGTGTGTGTGTGTGCACCTTAGTGTGCACATGTGTGTTTATGTGTGTGCATGTATTATACTGCTCCGTTGGGGGCCATTCTGTGGAATTACCGGCTTGTGTTGGCACTCTAGCTGCCTTCCACCCTTCCAGTAATACCCACGTCCATGTCACGTTGGCTCTCCTCTCCCAGCTACTGTTTTGGTTAAAGGTGTATTTTTACATCCCATTGAAGTGGATGGAAATGCAGATGTATGCAGCACTCTGGGTGGGTGTTGTAACTGATCTGTCACTATATTTCCCACTGAGAGGCCAGGGTGCAGTGTTAAGTTGCCAGAGAGATGATGTGGTGGCGCCCACACGGCCCCTGTCCCCCTCTTCCTGTACGAGCACAGAGCACTGCTTCAACCCCCACAGAGAGGAGGTGGAGTACAGAGGCCTGGCTACAGAACACACATTCTACCTCCCTCACCCCATCCTTCTCCAGCACTCCACTCCATGCTCCCACTCTCTTATCCATGCTCAGTTAGAACTCCTGTCTCCTGTACAGATGCCCTAAATTCCCAGCCAATTAAATGGAACTGGAGAGAAATTGAAGCCATGCGGCCTGCTGAGGAGGGGCCGACAGCTATCCTACAGCCTCCACCCAGCTCTGTAGCTCAGCTCCTCTCAGGGCCTCAGTGGGATGTTTGGTGCTCAGGGGCCCCGGTGCAAGGTAGCCCAGGCAGTGTCCTCTCCTTTGTGGCAGCCAGGCCAGGCCAGCTCCTCCCAGCTCCTCCCAGGACTCTCTCCCTACATGACTTTTTAATTAAACCGCTGAATTCCTGCACTCCAGTTGGAAGTGATTTATCATCTAGGGGCTTCATTGCAGGATCATAGAAAACAGACACTGTCTAATGCTTTACTGTGTTTCACATCTAACGTTTGTGTGTACGTGTGTGTGTGTGTGTGTTCCTAGATAGGATCACTAGACTCTCTCACGTCTATAATGTTGATGTGAGCGTGCGCATGCATGGGGGTGTATCAGAGAGCCCCTGCGTTTAATCCTGTCTCTCTTTGGCCCTTTGGTGTCATATACTGTAGAGTTCCCACCTACAACTTCTACAACTGGTCACATGGACCGATCTGTGTACTGGCCTTGTACTAATCAGGCCCCATATCTCTAACAACAGTCCTCCACCACCCCCACACTCTGTTTGGTACGGCCCGGTGCTGTTTGAGTAGGTGTGGTTGTTAACACATTTACAGGTGTCTGTGGTTCTGTAAGAGGTGGTGATACAGAGGGGATGAGGACTGGTTTGGACTGAGTCGGGCCCTACCTACAGCCCAGTCAGTTTTGAGGTGATATACGGCCAGTTCTAGGCCAGGCAGTCTCAGGTTCACTCCTGTATAAATCCTGTCCTTTTTATGGGAAGCTGTAAAACTCCCAGGATGGGTTTCTACCTCCTGAAACCAACTTTGAAGTTTAGGTCAGGTGTAATCTGTTTTTTTGTGTGAACTCAAGATGTTTGGAGCCTTGAGTCATAATGTGCTAAGAAGTCCCTCTCGCTTTTTGTAAGACATCTGCTATGTCTAAAAACAATGTACCATTTCTCAGCTCAGCCATCACACAATGGATTTGGTGTTTTCTACGAGTAAATCTGTCCATCAGATTTCTCTGTACCTGAACTCTGATGCAATATGTGTGGATGGAAGAGAACGAGCAGAATATCCAGCAGCACCTATTCAATGACATCATGGAGGGCTTCAAACGTGGCGAGGAGGGAGATCTCATAGAGAGACAGACCCTTTTAGAATCACCTAATAACTCAATTAAACTCCTGTCCTTTTCCTGGAAGCAGTGTCCTAATGTACGTTTTAGGTGTAGAAGTGAGAAATATAAAACCAGGGAGAATGGAATACAATTGCCCAGAAAACCCCATAGCGATATTACAATATTACCAGAAAATTAAACATTAGCAGAAAAGGAGGGGAGCATTTCATGGAACATAATATAGTTAGGGTTTTTTCTCCGCTCAGGCTGTCAACACCTGATTCAGATGTAATGTGGTTCAAAATCGAATGCTTCCATTTCTTTTGCATTTCCCAGCCATCTAAGCACGTTGCCTCACTGCAGGGCAAGCCAGTTCAGGCTCCTCTTAATGAATCAATTAGTTTTTCCCGACCTTTGTCTGAGTGTGGGGGTGGCCTGAGATTAAGAGAGTCGTGGTAGGAGGCAGATACAGGATGTATACAGGATAACAGCTATGTTATCCTCTCTCTCAGCATGAAGCAACACATTCAAAATGAAAACCTGTTTCAAATTTAACAATACTGAAAACATCTTATCTGCTTGTGCTTGCAATGTGAATTCAAGTTATTTTTTATCATAGCATTTTCAGTTTTCACATGATATGACAAATTGCAGTAGCAATTGTCTAGGTTAGGATAAATAATAACCTATCAAATGCATCCAATAGTATATCCTCCTCTAAGCTCCAATTTCCTTATTTTCATTGCCTCTACATGACATTCTAAAAAGCTTTCAAAGCCATGCATGAAAACCCAGCCATTGTTACAAATAAATCACCATTTGTACAGTTTTAAATGGAGTGTAAATGATGGTTGTTGTCTGATCTAGTCCCCATCTGGCAGTGAAGTGTTTGTTGGTTTCATCCCATTCACCCCTCAGCCACTGGATCTCACAAGACACTAGACCATGAAGACTAGAATAGATTGATTGCAGCCCCAGAAATCCACAGCTAGACTCCAGAGTGGGCCGTACTGAGTCTGGCCCTTTCATTGTAAACATGCAGAAATGATCAGTATCCTGCTTTATAAGATAATGATCAATACCTCTAGCGATCACCTAGCCAGGGCCATATTGTGTTGGCCTTGTGCCATTGATTGGGCCTTCTAGGGGGTAATTAGTGTGTGGGTACATGGTGTGGTGGAGTGTGGTGCTGGGAGAGATGGTGTCACTGTGGGGTGTGGGGCATTTTATGTGTCATTATAGGGTGTGTGTGGGGTGTGGAGTACAGTGGAGTTGGAGTGTCAGTGTTGGGCACAGGAAGTGATGGGGTTGATAGGTCAATACTGTGGAGTCTCTGTTCCCTGAAGGTCACTACCCTGTTGAGGAATGTTCTGGCTTGTTTCAGAATGTTGCCCCTCCCTCTCTCTCTCCCTGGCGCTTGCTGTGATTGGGAGGATTTGACTGGCCCTGATCAATATTTAGCATCCCATGCGTGAAACAGGCAGATGTTTGGAGTTTCCTTTTCAGAGACTCGAGGCTTCTCTTGAGTGAAAGGGATCAATGCTCCCTTCCGTCTGCCAGGGCTGTGGTCCTCTGAGGGGTGCGTGATGTGTGCCTCTCGCCCGCGCCTGGGACCCTGAGTCCAGCCCAGCTCTCACCCCTCTCCTCTTCTGTTCTATTAGTCCACAGACAGATACAGCCAGACACAGAGAGAGATACAGAGCTCAGTCCAAACAGAACAGTGTGGAAGAGGGCTGGGTGTTGAACAACAGGGCCGTGATTGGTAATTGATTTGTTAATTTGCGAACTGTGAGTCAGTGGTGCCTGGCCAGCTGTCTGCCGTCAGTTAAAAGCCCTTTCTCTCTCTCTCTCTCCCTCTCTCTCCTCCCACAGCACCTGCAGCACCAGGAGAACGCGGTGGAAGGAGATGCCTGCTACTACCACTGTGTGCTGTGTAACTACTCCACCAAGGCCAAGCTCAACCTGGTCCAGCATGTGCGCTCCATGAAGCACCAGCGCAGCGAGAGCCTGAGGAAGCTCCAGCGCCTGCAGAAGGGCCTGCCTGAGGATGAGGAGGAGCTCAGTGCCATCTTCACCATCCGCAAGTGTCCGTCTGCTGATACTGGTAAGATACAGACCAGGAGGACTTACTCTCCACTATATTTTACAGCAGGATACAAACACTTTCACCAGCTCCTGGCTGTAGCTACTTCATAATACTTCACAGAGGGACCAACGTGGGCTTTCTTTTATGTCCTCTGAAGTATAGATATGAGCAGCAATGCTTGTGTCAATTATCAAAAATAATTGTATTACTTTCATGGAACCAGCCACCTTTAGACAGTGAATGTGCTTCTGTTGCTGTTGTTATTTTTCCCTGCAAGGGAAATGTCATCAAAAACAAACTGATAAACTGATTCAAAAGTGTGTGTGCCTTATCATATTATATCATACTCAAACAAGACACACAGCTCCCAATGCCACTGAGTCTGTGCAAACAATGACAAAATGGAGAACAGTTTATTTTCTGTGGCACCTCAGATACAAAATACAGAGAGCTCTAGAATGGTTTTCTTTTGCTTGCACAAAGTGCATATCTACCAGGAAAGCCACCTGTAGCTCCTCCCACACAGGCAGAAGGCAGGAAGTAGCTACTGTGCAATCTATGTTTATTTCTATATTTTAATAATAGGTGCAGTTCAGAAAATTTATATTCACATATTTTTTCTAGTCAAAACTAAATGATCTGTAACTTATTATTTCCTATATATGCACAATTCAGTTTGATGCTTTCTGAGAAATAATAATCCTTAGATCAGGCCTGGCTGTGCCTGTAGTTAATGGAGGCTACAGGGCCTTGTTGTTCAGCCATTAAAGACACATTCAGAGATGCCATTAGGCCAGAAGTAGGAGGAGCAAAGCAGCAACCATAGATACACTCACAGCAACAGCAACAGTAGACACAGACAGATACACTCACAGCAACAGCAACAGGAGACACAGACAGATACACTCACAGCAACAGCAACAGGAGACACAGACAGATACACTCACAGCAACAGCAACAGGAGACACAGACAGATACACTCACAGCAACAGGAGACACAGACAGATACACTCACATCAACAGCAACAGGAGACACAGACAGATACACTCACAGCAACAGTAGCAGGAGACACAGACAGATACACTCACAGCGACAGCAACAGGAGACACAGACAGATACACTCACAGCGACAGCAACAGGAGACACAGACAGATACACTCACAGCAACAGTAGACACAGAAAGATACACTCACAGCAACAGTAGCAGGAGACACAGACAGATAAACTCACAGCAACAGGAGACACAGACAGATACACTCACAGCAACAGCAACAGTAGCAGGAGACACAGACAGATACACTCACAGCAACAGCAACAGTAGCAGGAGACACAGACAGATACACTCACAGCAACAGTAGCAGGAGACACAGACAGATACACTCACAGCAACAGTAGCAGGAGACACAGACAGAAACACTCACAGCAACAGTAGCAGGAGACACAGACAGATACACTCACAGCAACAGTAGCAGGAGACACAGACAGAAACACTCACAGCAACAGTAGCAGGAGACACAGACAGATACACTCACAGCAACAGCAACAGGAGACACAGACAGATACACTCACAGCAACAGCAACAGGAGACACAGACAGATACACTCACAGCAACAGCAACAGTAGACACAGACAGATACACTCACAGCAACAGCAACAGTAGCAGGAGACACAGACAGATACACTCACAGCAACATCAACAGTAGCAGGAGACACAGACAGATACACTCACAGCAACAGCAACAGTAGACACAGACAGATACACTCACAGCAACAGCAACAGGAGACACAGACAGATACACTCACAGCAACAGCAACAGGAGACACAGACAGATACATTCACAGCAACAGCAACAGGAGACACAGACAGATACACTCACAGCAACAGCAACAGGAGACACAGACAGATACACTCACAGCAACAGCAACAGGAGACACAGACAGATACACTCACAACAACAGCAACAGGAGACACAGACAGATACACTCACAGCAACAGCAACAGGAGACACAGACAGATACACTCACAGCAACAGCAACAGGAGACACAGACAGAAGCCTGGGTTGGCCGTTTGTTAGCGGACGATAAAGAAAGACTGAGCTGTGGGTAACACTGTGTCTTAGCACAGATTTGGTTTTCTAATCACTTTAACTTCTGCACCCTGACAAAGGGCCTCCATTGTGTGTGTCCCCCGCTGAGTGCCGTCACTGCCCTCCCTCACACTCACTCTCTCTGTGTTGTTATGTATAAAAAAAGTCTGGGCCTCTGAAAACGCTAGGAGGCAGGGATAATGAAGCCAGCGGCCGGGAAATTGCGCAAAAGGCATTCACAGATCTGAGGCAAATCATTAGAGAACACATTTAGCCGACCAATTAAGGACAATTAAGCTTTCTGTTCGCTGCACTCCAAATATGTTAATGACTACAGTACAGTGGACAAGTGAACATGTAGAAGCAAGAGGAAGCCCAGTTAGATTAAAAGGGTTGGGGTTTTGTGCTGGAGGAAGGAGGGGAGCTGTTGTGTGGTTCACAAACAAGTCTCATTTTCTATTTTTTTGGTTGAGTTTCTGTTTATTTATATATTTTCTTTCCTAACCTTTGATGTGCGTTAATAGATGACCACGTTTGTTAGAAACTGAGTGAGGCTGAACGTTAGGTAATGAGCTCCTTCACAATTCCTGACATTTAATCCTAGTAAAAACTCCCTGTCTTAGGTCAGTTAGGATCACCACTTTATTTTAAGAATGTGAAATGTCTGAATAATAGTAGAGAGAATGATTTATTTCAGCTTGTATTTCTTTCATCACATTCCCAGTGGGTCAGAAGTTTACATACACTCAATTAGTATTTGGTAGCATTGCCTTTAAATTGTTTAACTTTGGTCAAATGTTTTAGGTAGCCTTCCACAAGATTCCCACAATAAGTTGGGTGAGTTTTGGCCCATTCCTCCTGACAGAACTGATGTAACTGAGTCAGGTTTGTAGGCCTCCTTGCTCGCACACGCTTTTTCAGTTCTGCCCACAAATTTTCTATAGGATTGAGGTCAGGGCTTTGTGATGGCCACTCCAATACCTTGACTTTGTTGTCCTTAAGCCATTTTGCCACAACTTTGGAAGTATGCTTGGGGTCAGTGTCCATTTGGAAGACCCATTTGCGACCAAGCTTTAACTTCCTGACTGATGTCTTGAGATGTTGCTTCAATGTATCCACATAATTTTCCTTCCTCGTGATGCCATCTATTTTGTGAAGTACACCAGTCCCTCCTGCAGCAAAGCACCCCCACAACATGATGCTGCCACCCCCGTGCTTCACGGTTGGGATGGTGTTCTTCGGCTTGCAAGCCTCCCCCTTTTTCCTCCAAACATAACGATGGTCATTATTGCCAAACAGTTCTATTTTTGTTTCATCAGACCAGAGGACATTTCTCCAAAAAGTATGATCTTTGTCCCAATGTGCAGTTGCAAACCGTAGTCTGGCTTTTTTATGGCGGTTTTGGAGCAGTGGCTTCTTCCTTGCTGAGCGGCCTTTCAGGTTATGTCAATATAGGACTCGTTTTACTGTGGATATAGATACTTCTGTACCCGTTTCCTCCAGCATCTTCACAAGGTCCTTTGCTGTTGTTCTGGGATTGATTTGCACTTTTCGCACGTACATTCACCTCTAGGAGACAGAACGCGTCTCCTTTCTGAGCGGTATGACGGCTGCGTGGTCCCATAGTGTTTATACTTGCGTACTATTGTTTGTACAGATGAACGTGGTACCTTCAGGCATTTGGAAATTGCTTGGCTGATTTCTTTAGATTTTCCCATGATGTCCTGCAAAGTGGCACTTTTGAAGGTAGGCCTTGAAATACATCCACAGGTACACCTCCAATTGACTCAAATGATGTCAATTAGCCTATTAGAAGCTACTAAAGCCATGACATCATTTTCTGGAATTTTCCAAGCTGTTTAAAGGCACAGTCAACTTAGTGTATGTAAACTTCTGACCCACTGGAATTGTGATATAGTGAATTATAAGTGAAATAATTAGTCTGTAAACAATTGTTGGAAGAATTACTTGTGTCATGTAGATGTCCTAACCGACTTGCCATAACTATAGTTTGTTAACATGAAATATGTGTAGTTGTAGAAAAATTGGTTTTAATGACTTCAACCTAAGTGTATGTAAACTTCCGACTTCAACTGTACATCAAACTGCAGTCTTCCAGACCACTTTATCCCACAGTAAACACACAACAAACACTACAAGATGGTGGATAAGAAACGTTCTACTATGTGATAATTGTTTAGGCCACTAGTTGGTCAGTTCAAGGTCAATGTGCTTTGAAGATGACCTTCAGTTGGTTAATGTAAGCACCTCCTCTTTTCCCAAAAGTCATCCAGGTAGTTTTGACCTCAGAGGTTAAGAGGTTTGTTAGGAACTAGATCATTAGGTTTGGCTGATTGTAACACACTGATGAAAGGCAACGTGAGTTCATTGTAAACGTATCACAAGGTCATAGGGTGGAATTGCTCATGTATACAGGATGTTGTTTTATCAAGACATCCAGAGATCATTAGGATCCAGTAATTTAACCGAAATCAAATAGATCTCCTAATGTCTCTATCATGTGTTAGTGACTGTTAGCGGCTATGCACCATGCTAAAGGCCGTCGTTATCATGCTCCTGAACAGTCTGGCATTCTGGGACTTTAGAAAGCCAAGGGATCCTTTAATAGCCTGTGACTTGATGTTTACCAAACGGAACTCTGCAAGGCTCAGCGCTGAAGGCCTGATTGATTGTGTTACAGAGTCAGGCTCTGCTCACTCCCGCCTTACAGGCCAGCGGATTCTCTCTGCCAGGAAAAGACGTCAGAAACGCCTGCCACATCCCCTTTTAGTTTTCCCTTTCTTTTTTCTTTATATATAGTTTTTAAAGGTCCATAAAATGAAATGAAGTGTGTAATAAAGAATGTCGGCCTTTTCTTGCCCCCCAATGATAATGAACATACCTTTTCATCAGCGAGAATGAACTGTTGTGAATTCCTAGACTCCACCCCACTTCTGCCAAACGACCACTTCACCTACTAATGCCTTGTCCCAGCACCAGCCATGATAACGACGGCCCTGTAGAGCTGAACCATTCCCTCCTGCAGTAATATTTCATTTCCTCCCCACTAGCTCTTCGGAGGCGCAGGACCCTTTCTTGTGGTCGAGGCACAGTTGCTAAAGTGGTGGAAGGTTCCCCTGCTTGTTAAAACAAAGCTGGCCCAGGATTTCTGGGTCAGCTAGGCAGTAATTCCCCTGACTGCTGCTGGGCTTGGAGCGCTCCTCTGGTGCTGGGCTCCTAGTCTCCATAGGAGCTACATAGGAACTAGGCTTCCCCCAATCAGCAGCCTCTCTGCAACAGCCCCAGGAGCCCTGTCCACTGTATCAAAAACCAGAATGACATCATAAAGGAAAAAGGACAGATGACGACAGCACATAGACTAGGACAGTGTTTGCAAGGTGTGTAATCACACATGCACTCACACAGTAGGCCTTGCTGGGTGAAAGGTCTGTGTGAGGAAGCTGTGGGGTGTGGGCGGCTGGGCGGGCGGATTCCAAAAGGTCAGAGGTTTTTGGTGCCATGTATCCCCTCTGTAGAGCGTCCAGGGAGAGTGATGCTAAGGCAGCAGAGATACATTTCCCATCCAATTAGACCAAAGTTGGGATAAAAGGCAGCCATTGTTTTAATTCCTGCCCCCGTTCTGAAATTGTGCTGCTTAAGCACGTTCCTCCGTGGCTCGGCCTCCATTTGTCTTATTTAACCCTTTCTCTGGCTGGCCGGGGAGAACAAAGGAGGCCTCAGAGGGACCCCAGCCACACCCACACCCCAGCCACACAGCTGCCCTGTCCCTTTCCTTGGGTGGAGAGGCCACAGAGCACAGCCCACTGCTGCCCTGTACTAACACACTGCACACAGCCCAGACATCGACACCTCACTGGATACACTGGCAGAGAGAGGGAGGGGAGAAGAGAGGAGGAGAGAAGAGAGGAGGAAGTCAAGTTCCAGTGTGTGTATGTGTGTGTGTGCGGAGGAAGCTGAGATGGAGAACAAACGGGGCTGACAGTGTGGATTAGCCCCGGCTGTAAATCTGCCTCAGTCACAGATGGCAGGCTCTTGATCGCTGGGCTGTGACGGCTTGGCTCTCATCGCAGGAGGAAATCCCTGTCTGTGAGGAGGCTGGGTGGGAGGCTGGGGCTGGGGGCCGCCAGAGCAGCCTCCACTCATTGTCTCCAGTCTCTCAGGACACAGGGGCCTGCCTGGCCAGTCAGGTGTGTAGCAGCAGTCAGAGGGGGGTGTATAGAGGGGTGACGGGTGGGCTGGATAGTGACAGTGCAGTAGCCATGGTAAACACCCCACCAGCAGAGCCTGCTACTCAGGTCTCTAACCGGGAAGGTCAGTAACAAGAGCCTGGCCTGAACATCTCAGTGGGTGTGGCCTAGCGAGTGGGCAGAGGAGCATGCAGAATGTTTGCATGGGCAAATGGAAGTGAGGCCAAAGGATGTGTGGAATTAATGCATACTGGCAGAATCCAATTTGAATCCAGCTGCTTGTTTCACTAAAAGGGTGCGCTTCCAGGGTCACACACTTAATAACAAGCCCTGTCCTGACAACAGAGGCATCCCTCTTCCCTATCCACGTGCCTCTCTCTCCCTTTCCCTCTTAATTCTATGGTCCCAAAAAATCTGGCAAAGAGCCTTCATGCCTAAAAAATGTTCTAATAAGGCAAATGCAGGATCCTCACTCATCTTCTGGGGTCCCTAGCTCTCTGGCAGCCCTAACGGAGGCTCTTGGAAGGCCGACAGGATATGTCAACCATCCTCACCTAAACTGGGCTGGAATATCTCACGCTCATGCAGTATAGAAGCCAAGTAGACAATCCCTTCCTTTCGCCCCCTAAGAACTGCACATTAGCTGGGCTTTGAGCTTTATCTTCTCCAGCTCTCCAGCTCCCCAGCTCTCACAGTGTTCCTGAAGAAGCGGGTCCTGTGGCGGGGCTGTGAGAGCAGAAGCCAGGAGAAAGCAGGGGTGAGCCTGGCCACGCTCCGATGGCGTTGCGGGGGCGCCATGCAACACAGCTCCCTCCCACAGGAAGGAGGAGCGCAGGAGACAGACGGCAGCCATCCCTGGAATGTCCTCTATAATTCATGCTTGTTAAAATGCTAAGTAAAACTTCCCAGAAACAGGATATTGTATCCCCTAAATACCAGCCCCTTCTTCCACGCCATATTATGTCCAATCTGAAAATGCTGTTTTAATAAAGGCTGTTAGAGATGAGGTCTGGGTGAGGGCGGGTGAGGGCGGGTGAGGAGGGTCAGTAGTGTGAGGAGGGCCCGGGGCCCAGTGCCTAGTCTGGCTCCTGTCAGACGGCCGGCCTCTAATCTACGACCCAGGGGGAGCAGAGGAAATTGTTTGCTGTCTGCAGAACGTTAGCAGAATTTCATAAATACATTACCTTTTTTTAATAAACTAGCCTTTTATTATTAAAAAAGCTGAAATTATGACTTTATAGACTTTCCAGTTGTGCACGTTACGCAGTCACACTCATATGGCCCTGCTGTCCAAACTCACACAAGGAAGCATTTTCTTTCCTCCTGGTTTAAAGATGGCCTCTGTATAAATTCCACTGCTGGCTCATCCTGCAATAACAAGTTGACCAGAAAGCCACAATCCTATTCTGGGATAGACTATGAATCAAAATGTCCTGTGTGCATATTCATTCCTCCTGCGTTTCATGACTCTACCCCAGAGCAGTAAGCACTGGGCTGGATGGCACTGACCACTGTCTGCTCTGCCTCGGCCTCTCTCTGCCTGGCAGGTAAGCAAAGACTGGCCCTCTGTCTGTCTGTCTGTCTGTCTGTCTGTCTGTCTGTCTGTCTGTCTGTCTGTCTGTCTGTCTGTCTGTCTGTCTGTCTGTCTGTCTGTCTGTCTGTCTGTCTGTCTGAGGAAGAGAGAGGCCAAGTGAAGGGTGAACTCAGAAATTACAAAGATAATTCATTCCAAAACAAAGTTTGAACAAAACCTTTCAGCCTGAACTTTTAACATAAAAAGCTTTTTGCAAACTCGTTAGGGCCTAGTGTATCTTTGTGTGCTGTGCTCTGTGTGTGCATCAGGGATGGCACATAGGTGTAAACCTGAACTGGATTTTATGTTGCATGCACTCACCCACCCCCATAAATGAGCGCACACATAGGTGTCCACACACACAGAGTTAGCGGGTGTGTGGGTGAGAGAGGCCCTCCCTCCCTGTCATCGAGCCTGTCATCAGGCCTTTATTTCAGCCCCTGACGAGGTGCGTCGCCGACAGCAGAGAGGAGACAGGCAACGCATTATAATATTGTTTCCCTCATTCCCATCATTACCAGACACTCTCCTTGAAATCTGATCCAAAAGATAGACAGTCTTCTCCTTCGTTTGTACTAAACGTGTTAATGACTTCTATATCCTGACCCTGAGGCTTTGGTGCTGGATATTGGAGCAGAGGTGGGGATCAGTGGTTTAGGGTGCTGTAGGGGGGGGGGGGGGGGGTTATGTAGTAGCCTTGCTTGCCCCTCTGTCACTCATTGTGAGAGTGACCACAGACATTCCTGTGGGGCTGTCAGTCTGGGTTGAGGGCATAGAGGGCTGCTGGTTCTGTGGTTGCAGAAAGGGGAACTGAGAATAGATGAGCTGACGTACAGAGAATGGGTTTGATTAAACCAGCAGCAGCGACAGGAAGTATAAGAGGAGGAGAGGAAGAACCGTAAGTGCTTTGAAAGAGAGGTGAGTTCATTTCTCATTTCTGATAGTTTGTAAATACCTGGTGTACCATATGAGTTTTTAATAACTAGGTTATTATGAGTTTAGTCAAGGTGAATGTTTATAGGATTCTATTGCAGCATCTTTGCAGATGTGAAACATGGCTGGTTGTTGTTCCACTTGTGCAGACAGCGGCTTGGCAGCCATCTTGGTTTATTTAGAGGAAATGCTGTAATGTAAGTGTAACATAGTCAGTTCCCCAGTGTGACTCATTTCACTGGCTCTGTAATCACACTACACCAATAACGCCAAGTGTTCCATATAAATACCATCCAATCAAAGCTCTGTTTCAGGCCATCCTGGACAGCACACACAGGCACATCCATAAATCCATCACAGCCTAACATTTGATCGCTATACGATACGTCTGTAATGTGGCTACCTCTCCTGCCAATCACTAGCACTTTTAACTATTACTTTTACATAAGCAGATACGTTTTCTTTGTAGCTTACTTGGACTTCCCCTAAGGCACACATTTTGATCTCACAGCCAGTAGGCCCTTGTTTGGATACATTTGCTATTGATTGCACTGTTTGGTTTGTCAGGTATTCTGGGAACAAGAGCCAATAAATTCTTAAATGCCGTTAGATCGCTTTGTTTGTTGCTATGTTTTGGTGTTGCGAGACTCACTGTCAGATTCAAGGCAACATGAGAGAGTGGAGAAGTTTGGGAGTTTTAGAATGGAGGCATATTTAGTATTTTTTAATAAGGCCTGTTTTTTCCCCCAGAGAGCACTGGCAGATCAAAGGCCATGATCTTTGCTCTGGGTGAGTTCAGTCAGCTCAGCAGCCCTGGATCTCCCCGGCTCTCCCAGCTTCTCCTGGCCTGACAGCAGAACAAAACCAGGAAATAAAGAATGCTCTCTCCAGCAGCCAACCTGCACTCACACTCTGAAGGCTCCATTACAATAAAGGCAGATGAAACAAACACTGGCTGAAAGCAAGAGATATTTCATTATCTGCCCCGTGATAGCTGTGAATGACTGGCGGAGAAAACCACTATCGTGTCTCTCTCTCTCACAGACACACACTTTCATACACACACGTACAGCGGTGTGTGTGTGTGTGCGTTGGCGTCAGAGCCTTGTGCTGTCTGTCTCACCACCTCATCAATTAAAAGCAGCCAGGCAGATGGCAGTGATGAGAGAGGAGCAGGAATGATTCAATAGTGAACCCTGCTAACCTTTACCTGTGGGCCTGCACGCCTGCCATTGATTCAGCCTGCGTCTGATTATTCTCTAGGGAGGGAGGGTATGGATGAGTGAGGAGAAAAATACATGGGGAAATATGAGTTGGTAAGAGAGAGAGAGAGAGAGAGAGAGAGAGAGAGAGAGAGAGAGAGAGAGAGAGGGAGCGAAGACAGAGAGGGAGTCCAGGTTTGTGATGGTTGTGACATTAGTACGATCTATCAGTGGTCCATAGGGGGGAGCAGGTGTTTGGCACGGCTCGGGATGTCTCTTGTTACCCCCGGCAACCATCATCACCCCCCTAGGGGTCGGCTAGGTATCAACGGTACAGTGACAAGGATTCTCACACTGTCAACCTGGGCTCAGAGGACCACTCTGGCCTCACCTGTACACCACTCACACAGGGCAGGTTATTGATCACAGCACACCTTTAGCTCCTGGCCCAGTGTCTGCATACTGCAGGGAACACTCCCTCCCTGCCTCAAACATAGTGTTAGCATTGGCCCTAATAGAGGAATCATGTGTAGATGCATAGTGTTGTGGGGTAGTGTGGTGGTGCTCTGTGGTTACTGATTGGACAGCTGTTTCCCTGTGAAGACCTGTTTGTTAAAGAAGCGCCGAAGTCTGGATTTTGAAGTCAGTAGTGCCCATGGCCTGGGCTGGGTGGAAGTCTGGATTTTGAAGTCAGTAGTGCCCATGGCCAGGGCGGGGTGGAAGTCTGGATTTTGAAGTCAGTAGTGCCCATGGCCTGGGCGGGGTGGAAGTCTGGATTTTGAAGTCAGTAGTGCCCATGGCCAGGGCTGGGTGGAAGTCTGGATTTTGAAGTCAGTAGTGCCCATGGCCAGGGCGGGGTGGAAGTCTGGCTGACTCTGTTTAACCAGATGTGAGGCCCTTTTTGTGCCCAGTGACGATCCGAGACAAGATGGTATTTGTTTTTGACAAACTGGGACATTCCTGCTGTTTGACTGGGCTAGATTTATGGCGTCCCTCCTGGTCCGTTGGAAGGCATAGCCCTCACACTGTCTCTTTGTCTGGTCGGCCCGCTGCCCTGTCACTGCTATTAATTAGCTGCAACTAGACAGATTCCCCCACAAGCCTGTTTAGATGAGCCAGAGGAGGCCACTGATGGATGGTATCTGGGCGCGGGCCCCTCAGACAGGGCAGGGTGGATTCACCAGTCAGTAGAGCAGAATTACTACATCAAAGACATAGTTCCCATCTGAGGGATTATGTCTGCTTCTTAAACGTGTTGCATTGTGTGTCTTGGCCACCTCTCAACCTGGTGTCTGTTTACATTACAGTATGCAGGGCACAGCCACTGAGACAAAGGCCTCCCTCTCAAACACTACCCAGAATGCATATGGCCAAGTAGACAAGTATGTTTCTCTCTGTTGTGTCACTCAGGGGTTTTAGATTAAAGCTCTGCATTTCCTCGTGAAATAGAGCCTCATTTATACTAATGAGTGTAAATAATCTACTCAGATAAAAGCATGGGCAGATCTGTTTTCTGAATTTCCCATTGTCTTAGAAAACAGTTTATAAGGCCTTTTCCTTTTTTATTGTTTCTGGATTTTTGGCAGTTATTTGTTGAGCTCTCAAAGTTCTGTAAAGCATATTCTTTCATTTAAAAATGAATTTGGAAGACACAAAGATGGGAGAGAGAAGGCAAATATGTTGGAAGGCAGCAGAAAAACCACCCTGTCCAATTTGAAGCATTAAGATGAATAATCCACTGTTAAGAAACCAAGCAAAGGTCAATTTTCACGCTACCTGCTCAGTAAGCATACAGGAGAGCCCGGCGTATCGAGTCAATTCAGCCACGCTGCACAGTCAAGAGGAAAGGACATGCAATTCAGGCCCACTTTAGAGTTGTGCCGCTACGTTAGACCAAGTGCTGCTATTAAAAGATTTTTGCCTCGCTCACTCAGGCCGATGGTCTCATGCACTTGTTTTTTAAGTTTTAATGCTCTCCCTGCCGTGATACATGTAGACTTGGATTGGCAGTTTAGAAATAGTTTATTAACTTGGCCCAAAAAAAAATACATGTGCCTTTATTTAAGTCCTTGGTCTGAGATCCAGAATGCACTATAACAGCCTTATTCAGAGTCATAAGGTACAGGATAAACCTGCAGCATCCAGAGACTGTCTGGGCCTTTTAGACAGTGTAACCACAGCCAGTGTCAATGCAGGTGAGAGCAACCTCTGCCTATTTAGAAGAGAGAGAGAGAGAGAGAGAGAGAGAGAGAGAGAGAGAGAGAGAGAGAGAGAGAGAGAGAGAGAGAGAGAGAGAGAGAGAGAGAGAGAGAGAGAGAGAGAGAGAGAGAGAGAGAGAGAGAGAGAGAGAGAGAGAGAGAGAGAGAGAGAGAGAGAGAGAGAGAGAGAGAGAGAGAGAGAGAGAGAGAGAGACTTCTCTCCCTTTCACAGAGACCCCAGCTCTATGCTTTTGTGAGAGCCCAGTGCACCAGACAGGCTAAAGGCCTCTCCTCTCCCCACAGCCCTCTGTAGGGGATAGAGCTGGCACTGTGTGGCTCCTAATAGAAGTGGTAAGGGATTACACTGTAGCGTCCGTGGTCATCTGAATATTAAAACAGGAACTAAGGGTGGCCTGGCACTCAGGGAATAGTGTTAACATCCAGGTCCTTGTCACTCTTCCCTGTTCCCTTAATCAACCACGGATAGGGAACTGTGTTGGAAATGACAGGCAAGTCAATGGCTATTAAACAGCCAGCACACACAGTTAAGATAACTAGACTAGGCAAACCCTGCTGTAGAGAGATGGCAGGGGCTAACCCCAAGCAAGAGCAGCCATTTTGTTTGGAGATAATATGAAAACGTCTGCTACAGTTTGGGAGCTAGATATTAGATGTATTAAGTTCCTGTTGGGGACCTGGTGAAATATTATTTCAGAGGACCTGGTGAGGAAAAAAAGCAATGATGATTGGGTTTGTTTTGGAAATGAGTCTCCCTCTCATGTATATGTTGAATATCTCGGGCACATATTTGGGGGAGAGACGCAGAGCGGTGTTACAGCGGCGGTGTCTGAATGGACTGCAGGTCACTCTCAGTCAGCCAGACGGAGCGCTAATCTGCAGCTTGTTTGGTTTCCTCTGGTCCTGTGTCAACGGGGCCCAATATGGCAGGGGGAATTAGGAAAAATGGCCGTGTTTTTGTCATGTAAAATGGGCGAGAAAATCTAATTGGGTGGGGGATAGAGAACGACATCTCCTTTGTTTAAAGGCCTTCTGCAGTCACTTTCCAGGCCCCATTGTGAGCGGCCCACAATAGCATTAATGTGTGCTCCTAGCCTGGGCTCTTCCTTTTTGTGGCTCTCTGTGCAGTCAGCTCCTGTCCGTTCCACTCTGTCTCCACGCCTCACCTCCAAGCTCTAACAGCGCTGAGGAGGGGGCACAGAGAGACCCCACCACCACTACTACTCCTTTCCCAATCCCACAGCCCTTACCCTGCCTGCCTGCCTGCCTGCCTGCCTGCCTGCCTGCCTGCCTGCCTGCCTGCCTGCCTGCCTGCCTGCCTGCCTGCCTGCCTGCCTGCCTGCCTGCCTGCCTGCCTGCCTTTCTTATTACAGCCATTCAAAAATAGAACAGGAGAAAAGGCTAATTCTTTCCCTTCTTTGTCTGCAATCCGTTTCCCGCCTCCAGAAAATTATCTTTCCATTTCCTGGTGCATGTTATCTGATTTCAAGAATTCTGTCATTTTATGAGAAATGATTGGAATTGATTGCTCAGTAAGTTAAGAACCAGTACTTGCCACGAGGGGCGACCAAATGCACCATGAAAGATTTGTGTCTTCATCAAAAAGAAGAAAATATTCCTAACGTCATGAGAATACTGGGCAGTGACTTGTTTGATTGAGAGATTGCTTGTGGTACATTACTACTTAGAAAAAGTTGTTACTTCAGTTTACCTGCCAATCCAATCTATCAGTAAACATAGTTAATCCAATCTATCAGTAAACATAGTTAATCCAATCTATCAGTAAACATAGTTAATCCAATCTATCAGTAAAACATAGTTAATCCAATCTATCAGTAAACATAGTTAATCCAATCTATCAGTAAACATAGTTAATGTTACTGTTTCTGTATTGTAGTGTTCAGACTAGAGGGTAGAAGCTGTTGTTGTATGTAATCAAGCCAGACTGTTGGGTGACATTGTACTGTTTGGACCCCTGGTTTAGTCTTCTTTCATCTAAACATAGGAACCATCTTTAAATTAGCACTTGAGCCTCAATACAAATCCCCTGTGATTGGTGACCTGTATACCTTTTTCATTTTAGTGGCATTATCATATTATAATGCACAAAAATAAAACTAATTATAAAATATGTGGAAATATTAATATTTCTTTAAACAAAAGCATAGTGCATAGAGCTGGGGGCAGGCAGACATGTGAGCTTGGTG